>CM061043.1:84192963-84410463 GCA_030762985.1 Adelphocoris suturalis | reverse complement strand
ATCCAAACGAAAAAGAGTTCCAGTCATACCACCATATAAGAGAATTTTTCTAATTTTTCTCTTGGTATTTATGCTATTTGAAATTTGAAAACTTTGTGAACACAGAAATTTTTAACCATCATATTCAACCAACAAATGTTTTTCTAAATATTATTCTACTAAACAAAGAAAAAATTTAATTTTTACCATGTTTGGAGTTTTTATCGATTTTTAGTGCATTTTAATGAAATTTAAGTACTTTTCCAGCATAAATTTGTGCACATATTTCTATATGTTCTAGTTCATAGTTGACAATTTCATACAAAATTACAATTTCGTTGGCCATCACCTTTTGAGCTCAATAAATTACTTAAATAAAAAAAAAAAAGTGCTGAAAATAATTTAAAAATAGTTATAATGCCTGAAAATCCGTTTAAAGTTCTAGCAGACTTTAGTCGTAAGAAGTTTATCAACATTGAAGTTGAACATAGTATAACATTTATGTACAAAAATAAGCTGAAAACTACATCGCATTATTATTTTTGGAAAAATCGATAAAAACTTACTGAAAAAAAGCTAAAAAATCCAAAATGTTTTTTGTATGCAGAATATTATTTAGAATGCGATTTTTTACCATAAAGTTGGTAGTTACAATTTTTTTGCACTCAATATGCTCAAATTTCAAAATAATGCAACATGTAATACGATAATTTCCGAAAATTCACTCTTACGATCATGCTGCATAAATGGCATTTTTTAGTGATTTTTCTGCAATTCGTCTGAAATTAGAGCAAGATTTGATATCTTGAGTTTAATACTCAAATGTGCTGTCAACCAAACTCTTTTTTTTTTTTTGGTTGCTTGATTTTTGGACGAAAGAGTGGAGTTTTTATCACTAAAAAATCTTCATCTTTATCAATCCCGGAGAGAGAATTGCAATTTTCAAATTTCGAAAATTTTCGAAATGTACGGGTAATTTATTGTTTTGTTTCATTTTATTGATTTCAAAACTAACGATCCAAATTAAATCACTCGGAACAAAATAGGTACGACCAATTTTTTCGTGCTAAATAAGGGCAGGAAATAAAATACCTGAACCGTGTTCATATCCTTTCCCTTTTAGCTCCACAAATATGTTGAAATATATATTCTCTACATGTTATGTTTAATTTTCTTGAGATTCATTTAAGCCAGAGTTATGCCTGAGCGCAATTAAATTACAGTGGTAACGAACAGTATTTTGTGATCGGAAAATCAAGGTTTCGTTACCGGAAAATCACTGTCTCTGGTGTGGAGAGCATCATATCCTTTTTCCTGAGAACAAAGTCCTGGAAACTTGTTGTCAGTTTTAAGAAAGAGTAAAAGTTCAAGAATACTACAATCATGAATCTGTCAGATTCATGCGATTCAGAGAAATAGCCATTTTCTGGGAGAAGTCATTCCTCAGAGGAAGTTTCTTTCGTGCTGGAATTTGATTACCCTTAATTATCGTCTTGCAGGTTCATAAATGTTTATAATTACTTTTTAATTAGATTCTACAATCATTATTATTAGTATTAATAGTATTATACCGTTGGATTTAACATCAATTTTCCGCAGATTACCTGGTTTGAAATCAAGTTCAAAATGACAGTTCCTATCTAGGTATCAGTCTAGGAGTAGTGTGACATATCCAGATGGTAGGTACTTCATTAGCTACTAGGGACTTCATAGTTTAGTTATATTTTTGTAGATATGCTAGTGCTGTGGACTCAGGCGATCTGTGTACAGAAAATATTGATAATAAAATAAAGGGTATTGATCACATTTTTTGAGTGGCGGCTGATCCTGATGTATCAATCACTTAGCAGATTCCCAAATTTCCCTGTTTGTGAAATTTGTTTATGTGAAGTTGGAACTAAATCGGAACTATATTTTATCAAATTTTTGAACTTTATATTTAAAATTCGTCTCCCTGAAGAAGCCCCAGTTCCTGGGGAGACACGTTAGAGATTAAAAAAAAAAAAAAAAAAAAAAAAAAAATTTAAGGACATATGGCCTTTTTTATAAAGAATGTACTGAAAGACCGTAAATTTTAAAACTTAGATGTTTTATTAAGAGCAAGAAAAAGGTTGTCGTACCGAATTGTGCTATAGGGCTGTATAATTGAGTAGGCTGAAGCGAATAATCGTAATAATAAAGAAGGAAACCTATTAACCGTGAGCAGTGGGTCTATAAAAAAAAAAGTTCCAGTCATGCAGAATGATCGTATGAGCGAATTTTCGTAAATTATCGTATTGTATGATGTTAAATTGTTTTGAAATTTGAGGTTTTTGGGTGCAAGGAAATTGTTAACTATTAATTTTATGGCAAAAAACGTATTATAAATAATAATCTCCTATTTAAACAGTGGTTTTGAATTTGGAGCTTTTATTGCAGTGTTTATCGATTTTTTAGCAAATGCTAATGCATTTTAAGTACCTACATTTTTCGTACATAAATTTTTGAATGTTCTATTTTATAGTTAATAGACTTTATTTGAGCAGTATTCTACCAAAAAATATAAATTTCACGGTTTTTAGGCACTTTTAGTGATATTGTTAGTACATTTTTCAAATTTGGCCTATTTATCGTGCTCAAAAAGTTCTGGTCACCGAGCTCATCCTTTCTTTATTTTTAATATTGAATTTTTATCTCAATCCTAAGGAGAGTCATCGTCTGGAATAACACATTATATAAATAGAGAAATGAACATATATATATGAAAAAGCGTTAAACTCTAGGATCCGTTTCAAAATTCCTCAAAACGGATTTCAATGAAGAGTATTTTCAAAAATTTTGATTTTGAAATTTTTGGAGTCATTGCAATAGTTTATTTTCTATGAAAATTCGCTAAACTCAACTTTACTAACTCTTACAACCGGATCTAATAACTTCCTTTTGTTACTTGATATTATACCTAGAAGTGCTTTCCTTTAGCTAACAAGACAACAAGCATCTCTTTTCTCCTGTAGAGAAGAACAGGAAAAGTTCGCTCTTCCTTTGTGGGCCAAGGTCTTGGATGGCACGCAACACTGACATAAGCCCAGATGCCTTATCGAATCTTGCACAACGAAGCCTTCGCGAGAAATAACGGCTTTCCGCACTTATTTCCTTGTCCTTGAGACGAGTATTTATCCTTGAGCAATTGGCGGCCATAGTATTTATTGGGATGTTTTTAGATATTTTGTTTTGATCAACCTTTGTTGAGTACAGCCTCAGAATCTTATACATATATTCTCTGTGAGTTAAACCTTCTATTGACAGGAAAGATACACAGCACAACAGTGCTAGTGGTTTTTGTTACCATGTTCTTGATATTACCTCCCTGCTGATTTACCTTAATCACTTAGCCATGGCACCAATGTTGTTCAGAAAATGTGATTTATGTCAACTCTGCAAAGTTAATTTACAATAATAAACATGCGTACGTGTCCGCAACCACTGGATACATTTTCGTATCAGTGACCACATTTGCCTTCGTAGTAAGCCAGCCTGGTTACTAGGTACCAAATCACCTCGAACATTGTTCATATTCGTTAATAACATTAGTTGTAGCTCAGCTGCTTTTATTTTCCGAGCAGTTTAGGCAGTGTAAGACTTTAGCAAGAATTGAGATCTCTCCTACGACTGGCGAACGACCTTTGTACCTCCTTTGAAAAATGGCAACGATACAGTTCTGAGGTTGTAACCTAGATGTATTGCTCTTTGTGGTTTTGTGCCAAAGTAAAGACATGAGAATGTCAAAATATGGACAATTTGGGGCAAAATCACATAAATATGAGTGGCAATATGTTGTCTACCTCCTTGAGAGTCTTATGACTTCCCGCACTCTCCTGATGACACGCTTTACACTGCCGCTCTTCTTTGCAAACTTTGGCTTTATACTGATGATCCTATGGCAGACCTTTACTGCTCACCGTTCTAAGCAGGACATACTGCTCCTCCCTACTCTTCCTTCCTACTACTCCTCTATACAGCCTAATTCTTTGCTATATTTTTACTGTTCATCCCCTTGCCATTCTTCGTGCTACCCCCCCCCCCCCCCCCTCACTGGGGAAGGATTTCACGTTCCACGTGCGCAGTAGCCACTATCGATCCAGAAAGCTATTCAAAAACCAAGAAGATATTTTTAATTTGACGGACAACCTTCTCTATTTGTCACACGTACGCAAGTCTTATCTACATTAGTTAGCGAGGAAGCGAAATCAGGTAGAAAGCAGGGAAATTGATTCACTTGCAAGATACTCTACTGCATAATGGTCCCCTATGTCTTGAAATTCCTCACATGCCACATTTTTCCACGGCCCATACGCATAAATGGACAATACCCTGCATAGTTCTGCTGATTCTAACATTTTGCACAGTTTGCACTACATAGACCACATACATTGACTACAAGACTACTCCATTGACTACTAGAGTCATGTAATTATTTCAATACAATCGCAATTATGAACACCATTGCTCACTCGAAAACCTCATAGCTACCTACGTGCTAATATATTCATAACTACTTACGGGGATTTCTGTATCCACTTTACTATGCGTTTAAGCTGACTGCTCGTGACTCTATGAGTGACGTAATTTCTTCCCGGTTAGGCATGAAACGTCCCCAGAAACTCATTGGATTTGATAGCGTGAAGAAAGTGTTAGTGACGTAAGATGCCATAAACGGATGCGTGAAGGCTGTATGAGGCTTGCCACAAACAAAATTACCTCCAACGAAAGAAGTTAGGTCACCGTAAGTTTATGG
Source organism: Adelphocoris suturalis (assembly GCA_030762985.1). Classification (NCBI taxonomy): domain Eukaryota; kingdom Metazoa; phylum Arthropoda; class Insecta; order Hemiptera; family Miridae; genus Adelphocoris; species Adelphocoris suturalis. Next base: position 84,405,710 of record CM061043.1, on the reverse strand, counting down.
CTATCAAAAGTAGCTCATTCCAACAGTTTGGGGAAGAATGAACAAAACAACACGATGATTGTTTATTAATCTAATTTTATTGCTTTTCTGAAGACATCAGGAGGAAAACGGAAGAATGAGAAATTAAATTGCTTGGCGTAATGGCAACAAATTTGCACATAATAGGAGCGCCCGAGAAATTAACCAAATGCTATTTGGCGATTTAAATAACTTATTACACTCGTAGTTTCAATTAACCAAAAAGGTTTAACTTTATAGTTTAAATAACTCATATTTCTACTAAAATAAATATTTTTGCAAAAAAGTGCTCGGGAAAACCTTAAATCTCCGTATGTGTCAGTTTACTCTCATAGCTCGTGAACGAGCGCTGATCAGGAAATAGGATATTGGGTCACCTATGCGTAACGAATCACTAAATCCCAGGTCATCTCAACCGCTGTTTCAAGGACAATCACACCTCTGGCATGCAGGAAGGACACAAATTCAACAAAGCGAGAAGATGCTGACCAGGATGGATGAATGCGTCAATGGTTTTTGTTATATAAAGAGCGGCGGTGTGGAGTCATCAAAGCAAAACAAAATCTTTTTAGGCTCTACGATGATGATGGCAAATCTTTTGCTGGAAAAAGAGTAAAATCTTTTATACTGGGCTGAATGCTATCTAGACGACATCAATCGTCATGAAAATCATCAATGTAGGCTCCATCAACCAACAAAGATTGGAAATTATTCTGTGACCCCTTTTCAGGATCAATTTTACCTCCTAGTGTTTCACAATATACAAGCTTGGCGAAATCATTGGTTCCGACCTATTGGGGACATCAGCACTATTAAATTTTAATAAGGTTAAAAGAGGTCAACACTCTGGGAAAACAATTGGGGAGAAAAAAATAATCAGATACAAATTTGATTCAGAACAATCTGAATTGAAATCAGTAGAAAACGAATCTCTAGAGTAGGTCTGTAGGACAGATCACGTCTTTGTTTCTCCGAGCTGACAGGCAACAATTGTAATAGGTGTGAAAAAAGTTGTTTTTGGAACAACTGTATAGTTACAATCTAAAACCGCCCACACATCCGTATACTTACTTTCTACTCATCTACATCAGAAACATGGAAAAAAAATGTGAGATTTTATTCCTCTGGGTTTTCTTACTTAAGAGAAAAACTAATTTTTAACATTAATCATAGGTATATAGCTGTAGAATGTTGTTTTAAATATTTTAATTTTATTAAAAAATCTCCAAACAACATATCATTCAGCGAAAAACTCTTGGAGAACAAGTCTGCAGTTATTTTGTCAGAAAATGGTTCCACTGTGGTCGCACAAATAAATAAGGCGAACGGCATCTTGAGAAACCTCGTTAATATTCAAGAATTGTGCAACCTGCTCTAGTTCCAAAAACACCGCCCATGAGCTAGGCTCGAAAAACCTAAAACAAATCTGTGTCTTTTGTTTAGTTTATTTTGTTGAGATAGACGCTTGTAGTATCTGGTACTTCGGCATCGGTACGTTGGTAATCAGATTGCTTAACTTTCATTCTTTGATAGTCGTGATCATCTATATACTTTTTACTCTACTTAATACATTACCAAAACGGTTTTGGCGAAGTAGTGCAATTGGCTTAATTTTTTCATTTTTCATAGCTACACGCTCTATTAAAATTTAGGGATGTAAACGTATCATTTATACAGGGGCATGTGCGTCATCAGCCAACCTGTGACAATCAATGTCAGAACTAAGTAAAATGAGTGATGACCACAGGTTGTGGCCACCATCATGACATGGTGCGGGGTGGGATGTGGAAAAAGCACCACAGAGTTACTCGAACTGAGCATCTCAGCATGTGTGCATCGTGGTACCCGCGCCCTTCAAGACTTCCATTTATCCAACTTATCATTTCTTCCGCATTCATCCTTGATCTCTAGTGCCATCTCGGCGTCGGTCAGTCCTGTGTGTCTTCCCCACTACTATTTTTAGTCTAATTTTTTCGTGTTTTATTTCATGGTGAGGAGAATTTTTGTAATTCAAAAAATAAATAAATAATAATAATAACAAATAAAAGTGTGTATATGTAATTTGTGTTGAAGATTACGATTATTTTCTCATTTAACTTGAAAGATTGAAATTTTATGAGTGAGACATCCTGAAAATATCTGATCCTTAGATGCTCATTTACTCAGTGGAATAATCGGATCATGCGTGAAAACGTCATTTTTTAGCCAATTTCTAGTTTTTGTTTTGAATTTCTCAAATTCAGATCAAGGGAATAGGATGGAATCCACAGGTTTTTTAATTTTTTTAGAGGTACCTACAAAACGATATCTAATAACCCTTATTATGCCCAAGATAACACGTCAAAAGCTACGCACTAAATCACTCGCGACGAAGTTGTGGAACCCATTTCGAATCGGAAGTTAGTGAAAAAACGTAGTCTATTCCCACGAAAAATAAAGAGGTTACAATGTTAAATCGATTTCGACAGTTGGACCATCATCAGTAACAAACAATAACTGAACACACATTAGAAAGGACATAGCTTATATAGTCACAGGTGAAAGGAGATTAAATCCCATTGGTCGAGAGAAAGGAAAGGGGGCTGGAGGTACCTACAAACAATCAAGTGCAAGCAAAGTGAAGGGGATTATAGCTCATCAGATGAAGTGAAAGAAGGGGAAGATTACTGTTTCAACAGTTTGAAGGGATAATTCCAAGCTTTACAGAAATGGACTTATCAGTGGGGAAATATATTGAGGGATATCCTCATTTAAACACTTACCAGATCTGTCACTTTTGATCATTTCGAATTTTTAAAGTTCATTCAACATACCTCCCTTAGGACAAAAAAAGAAATTCTACAAACTTTTTATATGTCAAATAAAAATTTTAAGTTTGATTGGATTCCTTAAGATATTTTGTCAATGTTGTTAAATTGGCAACAAAATGTTTTGTAGCAGTAACCAAAACAATTTATCTGTGGAGAACTGACATTCTACCAACAAACTAAACCTTTATAACCATCATTTGCCCATCAAGCTCAGCTAACATGTTTATCCTGTGTATTACATTTGGATTTTACAGCATGGTTCAAATAAAATAAAGGTCGTGAACGTGGTCGTGAAGGTTCTTGGAGCGGAGTGTGGTGTAAGATGACGGAAGTACCTACTTGCCATGGGCATCTTGGTAGGAGTACTCCATTGTATCGCCACCCACACTCCTATATCTGCACATGCATAGGAAGGATTTTATTTCGATCCCTGTCTTGTCATTCCTTAATTTAGTTGGTCTCTAGAGCAAACGTCGAGTAATCCTGGGAGTCCAGAAACATATGTACATGGATGTTACGTACCTATGAGTCGTGTACTTAAATAGACTAAATTCTTTTAAAAATAGAGGGTGGATAAAAGATGGTCTGGCGGTGGTTGGATATGAATATCATTGTGATTAGAACATCTAAGTCTGCTGAGCATGAGCAAACGTGAGATCTTTGTCAAAGCCGGATAAACTTCTTGGAACTGTCGCACTTTGCATGAAAGATGATGGATTCAGACTCCTAAGTAACAACAGCAAGCAGTCATGTCCGTAACGACGGGAGATAATTTCCATGTCTTTGTCACTTAGCGATCTACATCGCCGCTCCTTGATTACCACTTCTGATTGTAGTTCCTCCAACCATAATTTAATGTCATGATTTTATGAGAACATTGGTGAAACTTTTTTGGATTTCGATGAGGAACGGTTAATAACTTTTTAGGCAGCACATAATTTTGACACAATTTGATAGCTCTCCAAAGAGTTATCTGGAAAATCAAAAGGAACTGAAATTACGGGCTTCAGCTTAATCAGCTGAGTGAGATAAATCCTATCCTACTCACCCTAGAAAGTTGAAATGTAAAAGGAGCCTCTCTGGAAATGTATAGACGAATGAAGTGACGGACTCCGTCCCGATTAGCTGATCGAATGAGCTCGCCCTAGAAAATTGAAAGTTAATAGGGAGCCTCTCTGGAAAATCTAGGAATGGATAAACGGATGGACTGATCAGCTGAATCGAATTTTCGCTACTTGAATGGAACGAAATTTGGATTACATCTCATAATACATCCCCTATTTCGACAACGCCCAGTGATTCGTGTATCGATTTGATCTTCGGAATAAATCATTTATCCATTCGCTATTACCTACACTAATTATTTTCTATTTAAATATGAAGCTAGTTCTAAAAATTATTGAGAACGAACTCCGCCCCACAGCACAGCTCGCCGACGACGGGAGTAGCATTTATTATTATGTTCATAGAAATTTCGTAATGTAAACTTCCAAATGAAATACTTTAAAAAAATTATAACTATGTAATGATTGATTTCTTCCTGTGAGAATGCGTACTATTGTTTCATTGTTTAGGCATCCGATAATATTTATGTCTCAAGGTTAAATCGATACTGTCTAGCTTTAAGTTACCTAGAGGTCACGTCCTTCAGGCTTCCATATTCATGGGAAGTGCAGCTGGTACTTCCTGGCAAAACTTTCCGTTACAATTACCAATTCAGTTGTTAGGAGATACTCAATATTTCTTCTTCGGACTTTTTAACTTTATGGGGACTGAGCCGCTACGCTGATCCGATTCACGGTCAGTCACTTCCAAAGTGAAAGCTGAAATGCTTCCAAATTTTTACCACATATTCAGAACATGTTCTAGGTTTCCTCAAATTTGGTTGAATTCGGAAAATTTTATAAAAACTATAAAGATCACAAAACTTGGATCGCAGTTTTGAAAAAGTATTTTTCTTTCGGTTAACGTACTGAAAAAAATCATTTCATTGGTCATGGGGTTGAAGGTAGAAAAAGCCAACTCAATTATAATAAGTAGTTACGTTTGTTAACACCGTTCTCAAAGTCATATTTTCATTTCTCAAAGATCATATGTTCTCAAAGGTCATATTGTTTTTTTTTATTCATGTAGTTTTTTTGCATTTAAATAGTTTTTTCCTCTCTCTATATATATATTAGGTAATCTTAGCAAGACTTCATTTATATTTAAAGTGTAAGCAGCTGCAGCTCTTGTCCCGTCAACACGGGTCATATCCTATGACGAGCAATATTGTTCAGAATAGTGTTATTTCTTTTTTGTATATATATTTTGTTTTTTATGAATAAAGTCTCTCTCTCTCTCTCTCTCTCTCTCTCTCTCTCTCTCTCTCTCTCTCTCTCTCTCTCTCTCTCTCTCTCTCTCTCTCTCTCTCTCTTTCATCTTTGGTGACTACGTATCGAGTTATAGAGGATAAACTATACAATTCTTTAAACCATAATATTGAACGGCCTATATAAGTTGGGGTATGGACAGGCATTCCATATGCGTGATCCAGCATTCTATGCTGGTTTCTCTTTTTGAACAAATTCAGACAACTTTTTCTGTAATATCATCCAATGATAGACTTGACTTCGCGGATTTTAAGAGGAATGAATCAAATTAAATGAAATTTGCGAAAAGCTATTTAGACCCAAACTGCATGAATCCTAAATATTACGAAAATCAATATTCAAATCCTGAACCTATGCGTGTATTAAGGATTTGATGATTCACAGACAGTCTCGTTACGAAATTTCACTAGAAAGCCCGAGTCATAATCCAACTGACTGATTAATATTTCGAAAACTGAAGTGCTTCTACGAATGTATATATCAGAAAAACAAAAATTAAACCCAGTATCAGCACCTACGATTATGGGAGGTACTTCTGAAATCGAAAGGGTCCACTTGAAGACCATTAAAAGCGCTGACTAAGAGGAATTTGAAATTATCTATATTGATTGAAACATCCGTACTATTGTGGAGTTTCAGTAAAATTTCAAAAATTATTAGTATCAATATGCTTTGATAAGAGAGTTGTAAAGTGGAGATGTTTGAACTGCATTAATTTTCTTTCGGTAGGTGCCAACATACCTATATTCCGGCAAATTTATTACAGAATCATCATTTCGCTAGACCACCATGGAATAGCGTTACGGAAATCAGTTACAAAGGCGGGAACTGTGAGTTGAATTTCTTTCTTAATCAACCTCCGGTGCTCAAATTTAAGATGGAGCTCCTTTGTGACACCTCGAAAACGATTTTGATGCGCTGAGGCGCACTTATCACCTGAGTGGCCAAAGAGACTAATTTCTTTTCTAATTGACGTACGGTGATGAAATTTGAAATGGATCGCTTTTAGAACACGTAAAATACGTTTACAAGGTATGGAAACGAACTGGTCAGCTAAGGGACCTCAGAGGCTAATTTTTGTCTTAGTCGACCTACGGTGCTGAAATTTGAAACAGAGTTCCTTTTTGAAATCTTGAATCAATGTTACAAGGTATGGATGACCACCTATCAGCTGAGGATCTTCTTAGGCTGATTTATTTTCCAATTGGCCTATTGAACTACAGCAATTTTTCGTAATAGGGGTTTCTTGTGCAAAATACGGAGTTTCAAACCAGAACGGAGACCATGCATCCCTTCTATATGTGGGAAGATGATTTTGTCTTGAATGGTTTTGTTGATTGTTTTTATATTGGGATTCCAGCGCTGAGGTTCACGACCAGCTGATCCAGCGTTGGTAGTTGCAGTTGAAATGGGAGTTACACTAGCTTCTGACAGCTAATCTTAGGGTCCCGTTTTGCTGATCTGGAGGCTTGTAGGGTTTCGTTTTCTTAAATGAAATGCTGCTGGATTGGGCAAAACAATTTCAGTAGCTAGAATATGTATTGAAAAGTTTTCCCTTAAAAAACCGTTGCAGGTATCTCTGACCTTGAATTTTACACTGAGGCATTTAGGGCGTGGAAGGCCAAACCCGAACGGTGTTGGAAACTCTTATGAGAGAATATTGTGACGTCTGACGATCTGCAGTTCTACAGTTCTTCATTTCTTTAATATTTCAGCTCCTATTCTTACACTGGTAAATTTACAACCTACCCACGATTGGAATAACCTTGAATGCGCTATTCGGGGATACGATCTTATCAATGGCTATGCGAGACTATTCCCTTTCCCACACCTAGTGCTCCTAGTTCCTTCATCGGTTTTGTTCCTACTCATCCTTCCTCTTTAAATAAAATGCTATTGATCTCTAAATCTCATCTAATGGAAATGTATAATTTGATTGGAAACTGAGAGAACTTCTAGGTGTAAACATTTGATAAAGTTGTCGAGAAGAAAAGTCCAGGTCGATATATGATTCACCAAATGAGAAAAATAAGAAAAGTCGACCAGCAGGTAGCGCGTCTACGCCATTTGGTGGATTAGATATTTCTTTGTTTCCACCCGAAGACAGGTTACGTCAATCCTTTTTTTAAATTCAGCCTTTTTTCTTAGGGAGCTGCAAGAGCAAATGCTCCATATCTTCTACTCTTAATATAGAAAGAGCTCGCCACGGCATTTGGTGGATTAGTTCTTTGCCTCGCGCAGAAGACCAAGCAAGCGTACCACTTACATTACGCTCAATAAAAGTGCCTTAGAATTTGGTGAAGTCCAGCTAGTTGTGTTTATTGAAAATATTACTGTAGCCTTCGTTCGCCGTCCCGAATTTTAACGTGGTGCTCTGTTAACTGATTGCTTATATGTCCTGTAAAGCATCACGTGATATATAAGGCATTTAGATACATGTTAGGTAGTAAAATGAGACTTACGTAATGTGTTTGAATGATATTAATGAAAGTAATATCAACATGGGTTTTTACCCATAGTCTGAGGACTCGAGTGGATTGTACTAACAAGGTTTGACTGATACCTTCGGAAAAAATAACGTACTCACCGTTGATCGAGCATATGCGGGAGAAGTTATTGAGATGGAGTGGAAATGATTGATTGAATTCCTTGGTGATGGGGGATCGAACACACAAATGGATCGATGGTTGCTTTCGAGGGTTCAAATTTGTTTCGCATTCAATAAATAGTCAATATGTACATACCTCTTTTCATATAACACCCTCACCAACTGATGGCTTGTGGACATTTTATCCTTACATAATAGGTATTTAACATTGTTATAGGTTACTTTCTGTAATCTGTAAGGAAGCTATGTATTCGTGCAGGAAGTTAATCAATATTTTTCTTTCCGACATCCAGCAAGGAAAATGAAGTTATTGTAATGGGTCAAACAGTTTTAAAAGTGCCAGTCATCCAGCATGATCGTATGAGCGAATTTTCGTAAATTATCGTAAGTAAAATGTTAAATTGTTTTTAATTTTGAGCGTTTTGGATGCAAAGGAATGGTTAACTATTAATTTTACAGCAAAACATATTCTAAATAATAATCTGCTGTTCAAAAAGTAATTTTGAATTTTTAGCCTTTTCTGAATTTTTTAACGATTTTTCAGTAAATTTTGATGAAATTTAAGTAAATTTTTCAGCATAATTTTGTACATAAATTTTGAATGTTCTATTTTATAGTTATTGAAATTCATTTGAGTAATATCCTGCTAAAAAAATAGATTAAACGATTTTTAGCCGATTTTTTCAGCACATTTTTTGAAATATGACCAATTTAATGTGCTCAAAAGTGCTGGCTAACGAACTCATCCTGTCCTTTAGAAACCTTGATTTTTTTGGCGTAAGAACGGAATTTTTATCTCAATCCGAAGAAGAGTTATTGTCTGGAATGACACACACCACACACACACACAAACACACACACACACACACACACACACACACACACACACACACACACACACACACACACACACACACACACACACAGATACATATATATATATATATATATATATATATATATATATATATATGCATATATGTGTGATAAAGCATTAAGGATTCGTTTCATAATGATGGATTTCAACGAAGAAATTTCAATTTTGATTTTAAAATTTTTGGAGCCATTGCAATAGCTTCATTTTCTACGAAAATTCGCTAAAATCAACATTTTCAAATTTTTTAATATGAAAATCCATATTGAGGGACTCTTTCTGCCTTCCCATCTTTTAATTTTTCAATTATTTATTCATTTTTCATTTTTATTTTTTTAAGAATTTAAATAAAAATTATTCGTCCTTCCGCCAGCAAACAGGTGTTCCAAAAGAAGAAGAGGAAAAAAAAGAAGAAGAAAAAAGAAGGATTTTGTAATACAGAAATTTCTAAGCTCTTTATTTAGCTTAAATTCATAATTGCTAAAAAAGGGTTAAAATAGTATGCATAAATATATTAAAAATTATAGCTGCCTACCTAAAATTGTGGCAAAGGAGATGATTGTTCACAGGGCCTCATGGGCTGGGCTATTGGATCGACTATCAGTGGAGCATGAGATTGCCAACAACCTATCATCATTGAATCGATCAATGATCCTGAGTCAAAAAACAGAGTTGGTGGCGAAGGTTAGGGAAAGCAGGAGGAACTTGTGCCGGAAGAGAGTTGAAGAATCACAGACCTTCACGTTGTACAGGGGGCTCAATCCCGAAATAGAGCTTGTTAGTTTGTTGAAGGTTTTGGGGTTCAACCTGTACACTTTTCTATGGATTTTTAAACTTAGAGGAAAGATGCTGCATTTAACCTTTTCACTGCCATTAGGTCGCCGATGACCTCAAAGCCTATGCTTGAATATTGCCCTGAGGCACCCTCACAGGTTTTCAGGCAATTTACTGCATGAAAATTATTGAATCATCCATGAGTTATTATTACGTTTATGCATTACCAAGGTATCCAATCACATGCTAGTCGCTATGTTTGATCCTCTGACGCGATTTTATTGTTCCTAATGTGATGAGTTACCTACTGTTCCGTGAGGTCGTCATCGGCCTCAGTTTTCTTGAATGATGTAGCACCTAGGCGAATGAGTGAGCCCGCCCGTGACCTCATGGCACACAAGGTGATTTGTTTTAGTCCATAGGTCTCCTCGTGGCACACAAGGTGATTTTTTGTAGTCCATAGGTCACCTCATGGCACCCAGGATGATTTTTTTTAGTCCATAGGTCACCTCATAGCACACAAGGTGATTTGATTTAGTTTATAGGTCACCTCATGGCATCTTTTGATATCGTAAAGCAGCTCAGGAGAGTCTTCTCATGATCCTATTTTTTATTAATTAAATTTTTGAAAACAATTTGGATAGTATGGTAGCTTACGTTGTCTTTTTTATTTTTCAGATGTTGGGAAGGTCTACCAATGTCACCGCATGATGTTCATTCATCTTGTGAGAGCCCACATAATAATTTTCTTCGTCCTGTACGCAGGTATGATGTTTTTTCAAGATACTATTGTAGAAAAATTTGTGGAAATGTAAGATAAAATGTAATGTAGAAAATTAAGGTGGGAAATAAACACCAATCAATGGCAAACAATAAAAGGGGATAATAGTTGATCAGATGGGGATAAATTGAAAGGAAGGGTTACTTAACCAAGTATAAACTTAGTAAGGGATAACTTAAAGTTTTACAAAAATGAACCGAATAATGAAAAATACATTGACTGATTCCCGAGTTGAATAATTTATCAGAGACATCACGTTTAATAATTCATGATTTTGCAAGTGTACTCCTCATACCTTACTTTCTACAAAATCAAAGAAGTTTACAAACTGTCGACCTGTCAAATCGAAATGGAGGCTTTGATTTGCGAGGCCTTTGATAAGCTAGGTAGTTTTTTTAAAGCGAATTTTCATAAAAAATGAAGCTATTTTAATAGCTTCAGAAAATTTAAAATGAAAATTTTCGAAAATTGCGTGAATTTATATCCCTTTTGAGGCATTCTGAAACAAATCCTAGAATGTAATGCTTTTAAATTTGCAATATGCTTCAATATTCATATGAATATAATTATGATTCGTATATATTAATTCATACGTGTGTGCGTATGCCATTCCAGACGATAACTCTCCTTGAACGAAACAAGAGTAGGTATGTACTTAGTTTCAGGCAGTTACAAGGTCCAATTTTCATGGGGCAAAGTGAATACGAATTTCATCATTTTTTCTTGGCACGGATCCTTCCCACTACCATTAAAAATATCATGTAAAAATTTTATGGCGATCGAATAAACGGTGTGGGAGAAAAGCTGTCCCAAGCAACGAACAACTTCATTTTGCGGGAGAACGTTTTTGTGAAGCGGGGACTGAGCCCGCCTGCTGCAACTAGCTTGCCATCGTAAGAAACTCCCTTCCATCACAACTAATCTATTCATATTGAAGAAATGAACATCGATAGTTAATTTCGTTATTTCTATATTAATGTGCCTAGTTTTCAAGTGAATGATAGAGAAAAATGAGTAGAATCGCAAGAAGAATGTGCTCTCAAACAATATCAGTCTTTCCAGCCGGGGTCTTTTAGAGCCCATAACAATCTCTGGAGACGAAAAGTTTGAGAGGCGATGAGACACTGTTATAAATATCCTTATTGGTTATTTAGGAGGTTAGGAGTATCATAAAAGTTGTGCGACATTGTTCACTTCACATAGCAGCATCGGTTTGATAAAGATTCGCTTGAGCTCATTGACAACTTTTTCGATTCTGGAAAATGTTCAAAGAGTACCTAACGTTTAATTTGATGTGTGGTAGTGACACATGATTAAATCAGTGTAGAAATAGTATTTAGGTACGAGCTTAATGAATCGATTTTTTAATACGAGGAATTCAATCTAGCGAGTGATGCTCAAGCTGAGCGAACTTCTTGATGTATGAATTTGCTGAAATATGAGTAGGAATGAAAAGGCAACACTTGTTTGGCAGCGCTAATTCGTCAGACACGTTATTTCATTAATTGAGGCTCACTAAATCTAGATAAATGGGAATTACAGTCTAATATTGATTTTAAGATTACGCTTATGATGATATTAATGATTTGGGAAAAATGTACAAGGGATTCTGTGAATAACAGGAATTGCCAGAATGAAAGACGTCGTTCGTTGATAATTCGTTAATGACAGATTAACGATGGGTAATATTTTATTTATCAATAGATCTGTTCCGTCCGGAACTAGAAGTGAAAATTGCGTGGCATTTGTTTGTTCTCAAGTGGGCAACACATGAGAAAGGAGATGTAACGCGAAACTGAGTTAGGCGTTAACAGCAGTCGTAATCGAAGAAATTATGTAGAAAGATAGAATGTGAGCAAAACTAAACTTATTATGGACAACTTTACTTCCTATTTATATCACATTAGCCGGTTACCCGTGCGTTGCACGGACCCACCGTTAGGGTTAGTCGGTGCATAGACTGCTGAAATAACCATATCCAGACTGTTCCGTAACTACGGAGGCTGCATGCCAAATTACAACATAAAATTCGCAAAATAAGGCCCGGACAGATCAGGAAAGAGCCCATAATTTCAATCAGCGCTTATTGTCCCAAAGAGTCACCCAATCAAATTTCAACTTCCTAGGGTGAACAGGAGAGATTTTAGCTCACTCAGCTGATCAGAATGACTCTCCTCACTTAGCTCGTCTCTTGTTGTCCCAAAGAGGCTCCCTTTCAAATTTCGTCGTCCTACAGTGAATGGAGAGATTAGAGCACGATTTTACCATCAATATGATTGATATCACGGGACGTGGTCAGACGATCCTCACCAAAGTCAGCGTGGCACAAGTTCCGACATGGTAAAACAGCAAATCAAAATTTGTTTCAAATCGGATCAGCGGTTTTGGAGGAGTAGTGAGCAAAGAATTTTGTCCATAAATATATTATATATTTATGAATATGATACTACTGAAAATAATACTACTACTGTTCCACACCCTCTGAAACGCAAAGACAATGCATCCCCACCCCCAAGTGCCGCCGTGCCGACGGCTGTGATACCCCCTTTTCTACGAAAAGTTGGGTAAAATACCACTGGTAGAACCCTATTTACAGAAAAGTCGATTTAGTAAACTAATAACTGCAAATAAATGTAAACATAATTATACACAAGTAATATAAATTAATAGACGGTAGGCACCTAAAAATAGATTATTGAATCATTACGTGGAATGATAACGATAATACGAGTAAATAGGGTTTGAAACGATACGACTTGAAAGATGATGTATCAGATGATACCAGTGGTTCGCTCAATCAAGTTTCAAAGCAGGGTAGGATAAAATTAGATTTGAAGAGAATGTGGTGACGGGAACACAGTATTGACAAAGTGTAGGGACATTAACGCATTGACATAATATATGACGATGGTATTCCGTTATGTGGTGCATCACTATTTTTATAGTAAGCAACGTTTGTGAACGAACATATGTGTTTTATGTACACGTTTTGTAGTTCTTACAAAATAAACAAATGTGACCTACAGTTATTTGTAAACGGAAGCGTTAAAAACCACATGAGGGCCATATGGTCCCGCCTTGAAGCCAAGTTCCCAAGGAGGATATTAACTGTATAAATATCGAGCAAGCCGATTCCGATCATCACTATAACTTGAAACTTTGACTAGCTCATTTTATCCTCACACTAGTGTAGTTTTCTCGCTCGCTTCACTCGCTCGGGGTGGGATGTAAAGAAGCAATGGGATGTTACTATTGAGTTCATCCCGAGTCCTTATGAAAAAAACCTCGATTAAATTCGACGTGTGTAGACGCAAAAAACACGCATTAAACGGGGGGTCAAACCCCCCTCCTACCACCAACAAGGGGGCAAAAAGCGACCTCGCCTTCAAGACCGCTCGGTCTTGCTGGTCCTCGGGATTGCCTAACCTCAACAAACTGACCCAACCCCTCTTCCGCCCTCCAGTTCATGGTTATTGTGGGGTGTAGAAACATTTAAAATTCCTTTTGCACCCTTTTAGACAAACCCAAGAAGTGCACGTGCCGTTTGGCCGCGCAAAGTGAGGACGGAGTTTCATTCTTATGAATGTATAAGATAAGATATCCAATCTTCCTGAACGGGTAACCTTTCAGGCTCCGACTCCATATTTGGGTTTCTGGCCTTTCCTTACTAAGACTACGTTCATTGCACTGATTTGGTACCCTTCAAGTTCCGAGACTTTTTCACGTTGGGTTTTTCACGTTTTCCTTCAGGTCCTCTCAATATTCAAGTTATGAAAGATAATTTACGGGTTTATAAGTCAAGTATCACGATCAAACAGTTTCTCAAATTAATTTATTAGCTAGACTCACATAGCTGCAAGCAATCACGACACAACTTATGATAATTTACTATTTTTGTTGCGTCAACGAACTTTACCGTAACTTTTGACTCCACCCGTTACTGTAAAAGAAAAATTCTCAGCAGTAACTACCTAATCCATGTTTCCAATAATAGTATGGTTGAATATAAATTCCGCTAAGTTTTCTATTTTGATGTAGGATTTACTTACCTATTTATTTCATTTTGGGGTTTTATTTTATTTTGTAATGATAAAAACAGATTTTCATCAAAACATTTCTTAATATTGAGGCCGTTTTTTGATTTACCAGTATAAATTAGAGTGCCTATTATAGCTATCTAAGTTTTGATTCGAATTAGTTTGGGTGATTATTAAACCCAATGTCATGCGATTGAAATTCAGTTCACGTTTGTATTTTATTCTGTTAATGTGAATGAAATACTTATAGCAGTTCGCAAATGACTAGCAGTATGTAACTGATTTTTTTTGCATTAACTTTCGCCATAGCCATATTTATTTATATGTTACATTAGATATTTAAATCACATGCTCCTATAAATTTGTACAAGATTTTATATGCTTCAATGTTGTTTGAATAAACTATACAATTGTAACTAGTTGGAAATTCTAATGTTTTACACGAATTCTTAAATAAAATGTCCCTTTGTTTAGAGTATCACAGGTATCACATAGAGAGTCCCGAACTATGCCTTTGTCCGCGAGATATTTCTTGAAAATTCCATGGTTACTTCGGTGGCGAGTTATAATCAATACCATGTCTCTTGGGAATATTCCGTTGCTGTAAAACCATGGCCGTTGACGGGTGCTTGGAAATCCTGGTTTGTAAAAACTACCCGTTGTATCGCTGATAAATTGTTCCTGCCACTGTGCTCGGTGATGTGTTTGGATGGCTGGATAGAAATCTGTGTATGGGATCTTCTGTATATGATCAATTTCGTTGCTCAATGACATCTTGGCGTAACGGTCTACAGCTTCATTTCCTTTTATGCCAACATGAGCTTTAACCCATACCAGTGTGGTTCTTTGGTTCAGCTGGGACCTTTTGTGGATTGTTTCCAATACATCACGTTCCATTGAGGAGAGTTTATGTCTTTTAGTTCGGTTACCAAACTGAGATTGTCTGTGATTATCACTAGGTCTTCCGTACCACGTTTCTCTGCGCATATCCTTTCTAATTGCCATCATTTCGGCCGTATAGATGGAAGTTTGCTCAGGTGCCCTGAACATTTGATTCTGACCACTAGACAGTACGAACCAAGCAAAACCCGTTCTACCGTCCATTCTAGATCCGTCTGTAAACTGATAAGTGACATAGGCCATCTTCTATCAAGTTCTTCTTCGAATATAGCATTTGTTGGACTTGCAAGATAGGTTTTCTTCAGGAAAATTCTGGAGGCTACCAATTTTGGATGAAGAGCTTCATATGGCAATAGAAAGTTAGGAGGCATACAGTTCGTGCTCATCAACGGCAGTATGGGCATAAGCCTCTGTAACTGTTATGTAACTGATTTGACAGAATGTGTTTGTCAATCAGGTTCCGATTCGTCTGAAATTGTAAAAGCTCTTTTAAACGGAAGTGATTTTTATACACCAATATTTTCTTTGTAATTTTTTATAATCCATAAATTATAAATCTACATTTGATAGAAATCCTTTGCCTCATTTCGGACACGTTAGGACCCCTACATAAAGCATATATTTTTTGTAGTTTCAATTTATTTTTTCTAAAAAGCGAATATATCTTTGAAATAATCATACCTATTATTTGTGTTTAATTTATATACTAGTGCTTGAAAGGAAATATTTACTCACTCACCGTGATTAAACCATCTGTCAACGTTTTTACTCATACCTGTTGCTCTAATTCATAACTGCGGATCTTTTTTTTCCCACCATTTTTCTAGAGAGTCCGTTTAGCCCAAACTTTTCCTTATTTCGTAAGTGTGTGGATAAATCGCACACCATTAATAAGAAAATTCTCAGTTGGAAAGCGGAAAGCCAGCAGTACAGCTGCAATAGTTTAAGCAGTGTATCAGTAATAGCCTTGTTTGGTGAGAAGGCTCTTAGAGTTAAGCACTCAATATTTTACTGAATATTTGCCTTAGTGATATGAGTTTATTAGTGGTTCTTTTAAACTACTGAATATATTTTTCTTGTTAACAGGAAATGAAGGAGTGGACGGGCAGGCTCACAACGAATCTCAAGTGAAGAATATCAATGATCTCTACGTGACTACATCGTGCATCGAACCCCCATTCGCGTGCCCTCACAAGAGAATACAATTTTATCTATATACAAGGTAATAGTTTGGAATAATATCTAGGTTTAGATTAATTAAAATATGTAATTTTTAAGAATCAAAGGTACTATAATTCATCCTTTGTTGCCACCTCTTCAGACTTATAAGGACTAATAGGGCTAAACTCCTACAACCCTTGCCAATTTCAGTAGAGTTAAATTAAAGAAGATTATTCAGGTTACAATAATTACAGTTTTTTTATTAATGTAGTACTTTCTGTTCATTCAAATATCTAAGGAGCTCTAATCTCTAAAGTGCACCTATTAATCACTAACACTATCCACGTTCATCTATGCCCAAAACTGTAGCCATATCAATTCAAGTGAAAGCCCATAACTACCTACCATTAATATAAATATTAGGTATCATTTACGTAGTAACTGAAACAGTTTAATGGTATATTTATTTAAAATTCTTCTAAAAACAAAATGGCAGTTCTTGTTTGAGATGTGAACGTTCCTCTGATTATTTTGTTATTTAGGTGCTATTGGGCTTGTCCCGTAAATAAATATAATGAAAATGAGCGTGGATAACTTTTGTTCTCTGCTACGCTTGTATCGCTTTTTTTTCATTACTTTTTTCCTCTTCTTCTGCCTTCCCTCACTAATCGACTCAGAACTGGACCTGCCCGATCGTCAAGACCCAGGAAGTGGAATTTCCGCCATGTGTCCTATGGCTACCACAGTACTGGGGTTCGATTCTCACCCAGGCAGCTGTGTATGAATCTGGGCGGGACCATTCCTCCGAATGTAACGGGGCTAACTGCTTTTCAAACCTTCAAAAATCTTTTCCGAAGGATCCGTCACAGGCGCAAACAAGTGTGGTGAAGAAAGGTCTCAGATCTTCGGCTGCGGTATCATATTTTTTGTGTTTGGAAACTGTAACATTTTGTGCTACTTGGGACCATTCAAGGTGAACATGGGAGACAGCATCAGCGTTGACGGCGTCGATAACACGATTGTAAAAAAAAGTTAGCCGTTTCCTATGCCACATCCTATGAACTTTTGTCTGGCATAAGTGCAAAATTACTGGCTTCTCCATCTCCCAATACTTTCTCAGTTTTTAATCCGCTTACACGAGGCTTGCCATATTTGAGCAAATGTCTCCCTAATAGCGGATGGCCAGAACATCTCGAAACTGTGAGGCTAACAGGTGATAGTCGTCGGGAGATAGTGAAAAAATAGTAAGCCTCGGTGATGCTCCTTTGGTGCTTCGAGCCGGGCGCTGCTGCTTGAGTGTTAAAGCAGAAACAACTTTATCAAGTTCTGGTGATTCAAGCTCATGTGCTCGTTACAGCCGTCACATGAGTCAGGAAAAGCCAGGGGTTTGATGGCAAAAGCATTTCGAAATCTTGAGGCGGACCGGTGATGGTAACCGAGGGACAGTGGAAAAGCAGTAAGCCTATGTGGTGCTCCTTTGGTGCGTCGAGCTTTGCGTTGCTGGTTGGGTGTTAAAGCAGAAACAACTTCATCAAGTTCTGGTGATTCAAGCTCATGTGCTCGGTAAAGGCGTCACATGAGTCAGGAAAACCCAGGGGTTTCAGTCCATAGCGGATGGTAAAAGTATTTCAAAACCTTGAGGCTGACCGGTGATAGTCACCGGAGGACAGTGGAAAACAGTAAACCTCTGTGACGATCCTTTGGTGCGTCGAATCGAGCTCTGCTGCTTGGGTGGTAAAGCAGAAACAACTTCATCAAGCTGGGGGTCTCCCATGATAGTTGCGTTCCTACTCTGCAGCATTGAATCACTTTGACGGAAAAGATTTTGCGGGAAACAACTGCAAGCATTAAATTTTGAGCACTTGGGCCACAAGATTCGAACATTCCAGAAAGTAAGAGCTAATGGTATTGAATTTCTCTACGCATTTATAAAATTAAGCCCATGTTTTCGTTCTCCTCAAAATTCTACGCCTTCCATTTTAATGAATTCAAGTAGATCTGGTATAATTAAATAGTACCTCAACTATTTTCTTTTATTAATTTTTTTCACGGTAGGTAGTTGCCTCAATCGTTTAGACGATGTGGCGTAGATTTAGTTTAAAAACTGTCTATAAACATGTGATCTGGTGAAAAGAGATAGGTATCTATTAAAGAAAACCACCAACCCCCACCCCTTGCTGTGATATGTTTAATGAAGCTATGCGTAATAATATGCAGCGTTTCTCTACGGTTTTTCTGGCGACCGCTTATAATGGTATGTATTTACACTTTACATATATCTCTATTAAATATAATTTGCACTTATCGTTGGAATTCGATGGACAATTCTTTTTAAATTAGAAAATGATATTATAAGTCTTTGAAATTCTTCAAGGTGTCATATATTGAGATGCTAATTATCAGCCACATTCCATAAATTATCGAAGGAAAGAATGTGTCAGGGAAAGAATGTGTGTCAACAAGGTGTTTGTCTTTTGTTTGTAAAGTGAACCGCTTCCAAGTTTGACAGTGATTAGGATAATCAAAAACACGATATGGTTATTTCCATTTTCACTGTTGATGATTTGAAGAGTATTAAACGTTTGTTTTAAGACAATAATATATTTATGTAATACATTGCTTAAACATTCATTTTCAATATTATCTTCAACTTCAAAATATGTGACTTATACTTAGTGATATTGATGTAATATGTATATCTACATACTTTTGAGTTGAAGAATTTACGAAATAATGATTAGGACTCTTTTTTTTCTAGTTGCTTAAAAACCTTTAGATTCGGCTTCCACCAATTAAATTTTTGTCGGTAAGTAGCAGTGTAAAAATTTGTGGAAACCATTTCACCACGTTTTAGAATGAACTCCTGTGCCGTTACCACAAGGATAACCACTGTGAGGTTACTGATGGTGGTGGTTTACCACACACACACACACACATATATATATATATATATATATATATATATATATATATATATGTATATACTTTTTTTTTTTTCAAAGTAAAAGTCTTTTTTTGTCCTACAACGCAGTTCGGCAAACGAAGTACACTCTATTAAACTCGATTTTTAACAAAAAAAATAATATCACATCCACATAATGCTAAGTTATTAGAGAAAATAGTCCTAAATCTCCGTTCAAAATCAAACGCCGAGTCAATCAGTCGCTATATCTATACAAAGTCTCTAAAATCTAATGTAAACCGTAGTAAATCTAATGATCTTTTAAACGCCTCGTCAGAAATCCTGGTAGCGGAATCAAAGAATCTAGGTTAATTGTACTTTCGAGACTATTGACGATAATATCCGAATGTTAATCTCTATATCATAAACTAAATCTTTTGATGTGGGTTTTGGATACCAATTTACAACTTCAGTAGATCATGACAAGATTAGAGGATAAAAATTACAAAGCTGTGTGATATGTAAGAAAAAGTTATAGTCATGCAGCATGATCGTATGAGCAAATTTTCGTAAATTATCGTACTTTTGAGGAGAAAATTAAGGACTTTGAGGGAAACGTAATCGTCGACTAACAATTTGATGAGAAAAAATTCGTTCTTAATATTAATCTGTATTGAATAGCAAAATATTGATTTTGGAAATTTTTTAGCAATTTTAATGCAATTTAAGAACATTCTCAGCATAATTTTGTAAATAAAATTTTTAATGTACCATTTTATAGTTTATAAAATTTATTTAAGTAATATTCTACTAAAAAATATAAATTTAACAATTTTTAGCCTTTTTGCTATTTTTAGTGATTTTTTCTGCACTTTTTTGAAATGTGATGAATTGAATGTGCTCAAAAAGTGCTGGCCAAAGAACCCGTCCTTTCGTTCAGAAAGCTAGATTTTTGGCGCAAAAACGGAATTTTTATCTCAATCCTAAGGAGAATTATCGTCTGGAATGACATATACACCTATATATAAATATGAAAAAGCGTTAAACTCTAGGATTCGTTTCAGAGTGTCTCAAAACGGATTTCAATGAAGAAAAATGACAAAAATTTTGATTTTAAAATTTTTGGAGCCATTGCAATAGCTTCATTTTTTACAAAAATTCGCTAAAAGCTGATATGAAAAATAAAAAGCTCGCAAAACAGTTGGACAAGTTTCATAGTGACCAACCAGTGGAAAGAATCTGAAACCGGTCAAATCGCCCCATAAAAATGCAGATATTGAAATAGCTCAAAATCATAAGTAGGTACCTTCAAAAAAATTATCTAAAAGAAATCCGTATTTAGGTACTCAGAATTGAACCTAGAACTACCAAACTTTTCGTATATAAATATGTGTGTGAGAGTGAGGTTTTAAATCAAAACGATGGACCTAAGGGGGGAGGGGGAGGGGTCCTGTGGCAATAAAAAAAATATCATGTAAGGGAGGAACGAGGCTCAAAGGCCAGCAGATTTTATTAATGCGGCGAACAGCTTCTAATGTGGATTTTACGGATGAATCGTGCTGTGCCACGGCTGTTGTAAGAGTGAACGATGTAGCTCCCTGAAGGGGTACCTACTCGTCCAGCATAAATCGCTCAGACGACTGGACCGGCTCTTCATTCTCAGACCGAATATCTGTCTCACAACTCCGGAGAAATTATGTACATAGATCCAGGTGGTTTCATTCGATTCTTTGGTATTGCCTTTGTAAATGACTCCCCTCCCCCCTTCCCGAAAAAAATACCTTCTGTTACCTTAAAGTTTTTGAGATCTAGATTTTTAAAATATTTCAGCCGTTTAGAGTTGATCGAAATTTATGCCAAGCTTCTAGGAATAACTAGACCCCATATGTGTTTTGTTACTCAAGTTTCAAAGTTTCATAAACTTTTACGGATTTCATTTGCATTCGATTTTTGGACTCCACGCATATTGAAACGTAAACCTAAATTTAGCAGTGAGGAGGGGGGAAGGGGGCAAATATATTTTTCACTCGGTCAATTGCAAAGGACCATTATTGAAAATAATGAACCAAAATCATTAAAAAATGTTACTTGGTAAAAAAAGCAATGTGAATTAATGTAGACAATCAAGAATGGAAAAGAAAAGAACCTAATTTTTCCTGTTTCAATGAGACACGATCAATAATGCAATTTGTTTTGGAATTACAGTTTAGATATATGTGATTGTTGAATACAGTTTAGTAATATTGGGTACGTGGGATTGTACTGGACTTGACTCTCTCAGTACGTTCTCTTCTCATTATACTCGTATTTTTGATTTCTCATGCTCAGGATGAGCATTTTAACGAGTAGGTATGTTATTTCGACGACTCGCGAACAACAAAACACCATTGGTCATGCAGAAATTATACTCATACAAGAAGCAGTTTTACCACGATTTTTACTTATCTATATTGGTGTTAGCTTATGATTACATACGTAAGGAATTTCAGCGGACTAAAATAGTAAACCATTTTCCATTTTAAAAATATACGATTTTATTTATATGTTTCAGGTACACCCAGAAAAATCCGGAGCTTCTAGATACAAAGGATCCCGAATCCTTGTACAACAGCCATTTCAACCCAACTCACCCAACCAAAGTGCTCATTCATGGTTTCCAAGGGGGGAGAAACTTTTCTCCTAGTACCGATCTTCGTGATGGTATAATATTTGTCCTAATACAATTATGAGTTTTATCGAATTTTCATTGAAAATGAAGCTATTGCAATGGCTCCAAAAATATTTAAATCCAAATTTTTGAAAATTTTCTTCATTGAAATCCGTACTGAGACATTCTGAGACGAATCCTAGAGTTTAACTTGAGAAAAACGGTTGAATGTAGTATACTGCTTTTGATTTATTATTTTCTATAATAAGCCTCTGTAATCGACTAAGTAAAACAAATTTACCCCCCCCCCCCCCCCACCACCACATTTTGATTTACGTTTCAAAATGCGTTGAATCCAAAAATGAAAGAAAAGAAGCTTTTCTACGAAACTACTGGACCAACCTTTATAAAAAATTTCGCACAAGAATCATACATTGGCCGAGGATGTGTCATTAACATCGTTAGCAATTTTAGTCAACCCTGAAGGGTAGTAATTAAAAGCCAAAATATTGAAAAATAGAGACCTTGAAAATTTTTAATGTAACAGTAATGTTTTTTTTTTTTTGGGTCTCAATTAAAGACGTCATCCCAAAGAATCGCATGAAACCACCCGGGTGACTGCAGGTAGGTACTTTGTTTGCTCTCCCTAACGGCTAGAACTCTGTCAGGAAAAAAAATCAACAACATGAGAGCAAATCCTAACTAGTGAGAAAAAATTGCCTAGTATAATTACGGCATTCGTATAGCAACGGAATTTTCACTTCACTTCACGGATTTATTATAGCTGTTGTCACTTGTAGAAGGACTACTGAAACGTAGGTAGGCGATTTATTTTATACAATTAATTTTCAGTAGTTGAGCCACGTTGTCTTAAATACTTGGAAAGTGTAGGTGTGTTATTTAATTTAATTGATTCATCTTCTTTAGGCGTCTACGCCTATTCAAATATATTTACGAGTAGATACTTAATGTATAATAGACTTGGTTTAATAATTATCTTGAGCAGTGTTGCGGTGCCCCATCATAGGTGATCAAATGTCTCCAACTGATTCAATCAATACTGAATAACATTTGTTGGTTATTTCAGCGTATTTCACGAGGGGAGACTACAACGTCATCGTGGTGGACTACTCGACACTCGTGAGGCTGCCCTGCCTGAGTCAAATGCAATGGAGCCCCGGATTCTGCGCCCAATGCATTGCGCAAATGGTCTACTATCTGTCGCAGCACCCGCGGGGGGTCCAGCCGGAGAAACTTCATCTCATGGGCTACTCGATCGGAGCTCACATCGCAGGCTTGACGGCCAATTACATCGAGGGCGCCAAGTTAGGAAGGATTACCGGTACAGCCAC
Organism: Adelphocoris suturalis; assembly: GCA_030762985.1. Classification (NCBI taxonomy): domain Eukaryota; kingdom Metazoa; phylum Arthropoda; class Insecta; order Hemiptera; family Miridae; genus Adelphocoris; species Adelphocoris suturalis. Next base: position 84,382,474 of record CM061043.1, on the reverse strand, counting down.
GATATCATTTGGAATACATCCTAATACTACTGCTATAACACTATACCTATGTACCTATAATACCACACCTACTAAAAAAATAGCCACGTTTTTGGGCAATATCAGTGTCGTGTTCTGCCTTACAAATTGACTCTCGTATCTGCCTCTGGCTGTGCTGAAGCAACTGCGGACACGATCACAATGAAATTCTATACAATCAACTTCAGGCCATTCTCCAATGTCTTCAAATCTGAACAAAGGGCCAGTAGACCTGAGCAAAAGATATTTCAGAAAATTCACCTTTACACGCAGCCCTGTTGATCTAACGATTAAGACACATATATATGGGATAATGTCTATTGGCTAATCCATACAATTTCCTAACGGTTCATTAAAATTGTAAGCAGTTTTTTAAAATGCAAAATTTTTATTTTTGAAGGATTTCGATTTCAAACTCCTGCATATTGTTCAACCCTTCTTATAGTAATGAGGAAACGTCAAATCGTAAAAAAAAAGTTGTCTCTGCCAGACCCACACGTTTCTAGAATTCTCAAACAAAGTGCAAAAATCGAACCGACCTCAAAAAAGATTTCCATAGGCTATCGTTGGAGTAACAGGTGTTGTTTGCGTGAACTACACCTGCTACAAAAGGGTATGTTTATAATTATATCTTCAAGGGTATAATAGCGCAGGATCTTGGCTTAGCTAGAGATTCACGAAGTGAAAATTCGCCGTTTCACTTTTATCTCCATATCCAACATACCGTACCCCAAACCGACTTCACTTTGACCAACGGGGCTACGCGTACCGGGCCAAAGTCCCAGTGCTCAATGGGACTTCGCGTACTGGGAAAAATTCATATCTCTACTTTCCACTTCCTTTGGTATCCAAAGTAACTAGGGTTTTATTAGCCAAGGAGTCACAGACAGGCTGGCCCATGCAAATTCACATCTAAGCTATACTCACTTAACTTCATCCACGACTATGTTACAATTGTACATTTAAAATTTCCAAAAGTACCATTTGATTATCTGCATTTATAGAACTTGAATTTGTCGAAGTGATCGAGTTCCGCATAAACTAGTGTATTCTTTGTCAACCAAGTTTGCAGTGGTAGGATGAGATCAGTTTCAAGGATGAAAAAGTTTGTGCCTTTCAATACTTTCACTCATATTTAACGTTTCACCGCAGTCTGAATATATTTGGTTACTACGTAGCAGACTGTGTGATTTCGGCGAAACTTTACAAATTTTGTGGGGTAGGCATGAATAATTTGTTTCCTAAAATTTTCATGCCACTGGAACCAATTAATACGGCCGTAGGTCTTTCACATCACCCAATTTCGATGAAACTCGAGGATTTCAAGAGGTAAAGCCTTGAATAATTCGCTCTGTTAAGTTCCATTCGAATCAAGGCTAGTCTTCGCGCTTGCGTAAAACTTTTACCGCACGCATCGTAAATAACTTCCCTTGAGTGAATCCTATGATGGTAGCCATAATGATTGTAAGTATTGAGGGATTGCAAGTGCAAACATGGAATTTTACAGAATCTATTTATGAAATTTTCAGAGGAGCAGTCTCAAAATAATAGATTTCAATGAAGGAATTTTATCAAAAAATTTGATTTTAAAAATCCGTTTCAAAGCTTTTCAATTTCTACGAAAATTCGCTAAAAATCACTAAAACAGGCTAAAAATAGTTAGTTGAAACGGCTAAAAATAATTGTTTATATTTTCAATAGAATTTTGGCAAAAGAAATTTTTCAATGGTGAACTACACAATTATGTACAAAACTATGTTTCTAAATGTAATTAAATTTCATTAATAATTGCTGATAAGTCGATAAGAACTGGAAAAAGCTGAAAATCTATAATTTTTTTAGAATCGCAGAACATTATCTTGAACGATTTTTTTTGCCGTTTGTGTGGCCGTTAACATTTTCTTTGCACTCAAGGTTCTCAAATTTTAAAACAATTTAACATTATGAAATACGAGAAAATGCAAAAATTTGCTCATACAACCATGCTGCATGATTGAAACTTTGTTTTATCGTGAAGTGAAGCAAATGACGTTTGAATGCTAGATTTTGTCCACGTTAATTGACATTATTTCCATTCAGGTTTGGATCCAACAATAATTTTCTACATGGGCAACAACCGCTCCCACGACTTGGATCCTACTGATGCGAATTTCGTGGATGTGATTCACACGGGAGCGGGGATCCTCGGCCAGTGGGGTCCCAATGGACATGCAGATTTCTACGTCAATGGGGGCACAAGCCAGCCAGGCTGCCTGAGCACGAGTATCGTTAGTAAGTATTATGATTCTGTTGCTTTTTCGAACTAACGTCAACTTGCTACAGTTAGCTTTATCTCGCTCTCCCTCATTTTCTTATCGTTTGCCTATGTTATCAATCAAACACTTAATTGTATCTGTGTCGTCCATCTTTGTTTGGTGTTATTCGTTCAGATATTCGTACGAAAAGGCTAAGGGGAACGTAGTTACAATTCAACACGGTAGGGACGCGCACAGCGAGACATGCAGTGTGCTCGAAGTGTCAAGTATTGTGGTGGTCCCCAATACCTAATCAAATTATCATTTACTTACCTTTCGAAGGAGTCCATCTTCACTAGCAAGTCGAATACCGGAGGCGAGCTCATTCAATGTAAAGACATAATCATCAGGCCGTCGAAGTACTACTGTAGAATGATGCAGTCAGTCCTAATAATGATGTCTATAAAGTACGACCTTGTTAAATTATTTTCTACTCACTTGGAATTGTAACATAAACATATCTCAAGGTTATGTCGTTATCAATATAATCCATGTGATATAGCTTCGTATATGTGCTACCCTATGTATGTACCTATTCTAACGAACGTTGACCATACATAGATGCTATGGACTATGTTGCTTTGAAATTCAGGATGATCAGACAGACATATATCGATGAAAGATAGACTACTCAATGAGTCACTAGCTTTATACTATCACAATGTTTTATACCCTTGTTGAATTAATAGATATTGCGATAACAGCAAACAGCAAGTTGATTATACTAAAACTACTAAGCCATACGTTCTGAAAATTCTGTTTGTTGCAAAAGATGCAGGATATCTGTTAAGTGAGTTACAAGCGTAACTTGGCAGGCAAAAAGCACAGGCGTAGGAAGGACTCCTTCCACTACCGATTCAGATGATCGCTGAATGTGACCGGCTGAGGGCCACTCATAAAAACACCTTGTGAGGAACTTGAAGGCAGATACTTCCACCTTCGTCCTTGTCCGTCGGCCTTTCCCAACGGCCAGCGGTGTCACCTTGAATAATCTCCACAACCTGAAGACCGCGAAACTTGAATAATCTTACCCAATTAAGAAACAGCCACCATCGTAACTTAATGAGTCTGAGGAAAATCGTATATTTAAGCGATACTGCACGCCATGAATTATTAAAGAGTAAACTGGAAGTTCGTAAAATCCCTTCTTGTAGGTATCGAATGGACTTGCCGACGCGTACCTAATTTAAGATTTTCAATATATTTTATCTTTGAAAATAAATTTCTCTGGAGCGTTCGTTTGCTTTTTCATAGTTGCTCAGGAAATTTCCCCCTCATTTTTTAGTTTATTATTAGATTATTTAGATTTTTAGTTTATCTAATATTTCAAACCCTCGATTTTGCTCTTCAGAAAATTTGATGCAGAAGATTTAATACCAAATAGGGCCCAAAAAGTATGTGATTTTCGACCCAAATTTCATGAATTTTCTTCTAGTTGTGTTAGATGAAAATCTCTTGATGGCGAACGGACGAATTTTCAAGAAGACGAGGAATTCACCCATCTCAAAACTTGAAAATATTGAGGGGGAAGGGAGGGGGATTTAAGCCTAACAAGACATGCTTCAATTCGTAGAAACGTAGGCGATGTGATAACTGTCACGTTGACACACATTCCTTCAAAAATGCAAAAGTGACCGTGACATTTTCAAATTTGGACTGTTTGCAACTTTGGTCTTCCAAATTGTCCCTGAGTAAGGTACTGATGGTTCACTTTGCAAACAGAAGACCAGGTAATTTCAAAATGTGAACAAACAGAGTTGGGAAATCCCCTTGATAGTTTTTCAGATGCCATTTTCTCTTTGTTGGTTATAATAAATTTGATTTATAGGAAGTATTTTTCTGTTATTGATTAGGTTCTATCTAAAAATATTTCTAGTTATAAGAGAATGTGAAAAAATAGGTTGGACCATGGTGTTAGAAAATTGTTTTTGAACAAATTTTCTGTTCGTGTTTTTTCTGTATGGAATGCAGAGGATAAATCACCTACCGGTTCTTCTTCATAATCGTCGAGCATTACGAAACCGTATTAAAGCCAGGTGGGTCAGTTCCCGCGAGAGAGGTCGACCTTCAACCGCGCAAGGTTGCTTTCTCTTCCGCTTTTGTATACACGATTCTCCAGAGGTACTCATGACTCGGGGACGGTGGGTGGCTCGAGACACGTAACACAGTATTATAGTTGTTAGCCGAGAACAAGCTTGCGATTTCCGGCCGGACATTATAAAGAAAGCTCAACATTTTAGTAGATTATTTTATGTCATTTGTAAGTTAGAGAAGTCATGTTCATTTACATTGTCTAACGAGTTTTTACGAAATTATTGGTATTCTAAACTTTCATGTTATAACCAGCTAACCTAGTTTATCTGTAGGTGAAAGGGAGGCGGCTGCACAATACACAATAAAAGGGCAATAGGCCTTCCGTGCTCGAAAACATGAATATCAATACTTCATCAAGACTGGGTACTTACGTCTAGAAGTGATACCCTCTTCGAGCAGGTTGCGGTCTTCTTGTCTGTCTACTGTGGGTTAGAATTGTTAGAGTTTTAGTCCCACGGAGGTTTAGTCTCAAAAGTAAGCTCTGTTGTTTCAATTGCCATTTTCTAACGTGCAGGGGCGAAGTCAGTACTTTCTATTCACATTACTTGGCTGCACTGACAAGTACAGTTTTCTGTAGAATGGACTGTTTGACTCTTAAACTCTTCGCCAATCAATCACCTCGCAAGATCCCCTATGTGCCTTTTGCATATCGACAACCTTCGAATCGCAAATGGCACTCTCAGGGGAAGGGGTTCTCAATGACTAATTCGTAAGTAACTCCAATAGATCCGCTGGTCCAATAGGAGCCGATGTTCAATGTCTCCGTGACTAGTACTTAAGGGTACATTGGTTCTGGAATTTTCAAAACCCTGTTAACATCACCGCAATGCAATGGTAGCATTGAGAAGAAAATCGGGTTTACATTGTTCTTGTTATGGACCATATAGATTGGAGTAGTTGGTAATTCTTCAACATCTGAGACCCCAGATATATGCTACATACGCCTGAATAGATCCCGTATTTCTCTTGGATAGTAATTTATTTGGTAGTAAGGATAGGCAACAAGACAAATAAAAAGAATAATGATCCTGACAATGCGTCCCCCCGTGTTTGGCTGATAAAGAGCCTGCATGCCCTAACCGGGCCGGACCCACCCACCATGACGGCTCCAGATACCACCTGGCTATTTCTGATCAGGTACCCATTGCGTGTGTCAAACAGTCTGCTTGAAAAATGATTTACAAATGCTATTTTTGACGCTAACGCTTTAACCCTTTATGACCATCAAAGGGAACCTATAACTTCAGCTTCCAAGTATGGATGCCCAACAGCTTGTCCTTAGACATTGCAGAGGATTGTGGTCTTAACAATCCCAACCAGATTTTAAAGAAACCTGTTTGAAAAACAGGTTCCACTGTTCATATGTGGAAGCGGTGGAATATGTTCATATTATTCTATTTACCCTTTCACACTCACAGCATAGCCAGCTGAATCCCCTTCGACTTCTGAGGAAAACTCAAGGGGTCTGATGCCATCCGATGAAAACCTAAGGATTAATATAGAAATGTTGCAAGGATATATGAAGGTACTCAATCAAAATCCTCTACGACATGAAATGAAAGTCAAATTTGACTGCGGAGAACATTTTCTCCAAAGGGCTAACCGGAACCAAAAACTATAAAACGAGTATTGCATGTAATTATATTTTTATGAATAATAACAATTCACGGAAATGTTAGTGTAATTGTTATTATTTTTGTAAAACTTAGGTCGTAATAAATTAAAGGTTATTATCTGAGAAGTGCCTTAAAAATAATGGATGATGTCTATCAGTGGTGTGGGTTGTCAAGATTAACACTTAGCGCGTAATCCCTTTCGCGAAATCGCTCTCGTACCTTTGATGTTGGATTTTCTGGGAGAATTTTCCTTAACTGATAGAGAATTTCAAGTACTAAAGCAGCAGTAACAGTACTAAATTGATTATAATAAATTATTTGTATTCTTTCAACGCCACAATAAACATGAGATAAAAAGTATTAATTTGATTTCTCCCTTAATTTATCGATTACTTTGCCGTCAACGTGCCGTCCTTTTTATTTTCTTTGTTTAAATCTTCTGAGTGGGGAAATTCAGTCGATATTTTCAAGAGCACTTACCGTTTATTAAGAACAATGGAACTGATCATACGTGCAATATCAAAGCAAATATTATTTGTACTTTTATGCCTACGTTAATCAATGATTGACGCAGGTGGTTGATGTTCTGTCAAGACTTCAAGATTTAAGATTCTGAAAGACTCGTGCAGTTTTTTCCATTTTAAAATATCAGCTATTTATTTCGGTTGAATTACTGTAGCGTTTTGTGTCGTTACGATTTTCCGTAGCAATAGCGATGCAATATGGTGGCGTTTCTTAGATTGGTTTTTTCCATATCTGACAATGTATAATTATCATGTTTCGAATAAGCAAGGAATATCTTTAGTACCAAAGATTTCATTATCAATAATGAATTCTGAAAATGAAATTCAGGAAATGTACTAGTGAACCATGAATGAAACCATATAAAGAATCGTAAATATGTATTAGCACTCATATCCACGTGGTAAGTGAATTGATGATTTCCAATTTTCGAATAAAAGTGGAATTTTCCTCTTTTTCAGAGTTTTCGCGATTTTCGGAGTATCTCATTAAATTAGGTGAAGTAGATATAGGTTTTCTCAGTGAAATTAAAAAGCGAAAACAATGAAATATAACGTTTTCAACTAATATTAGATGGCACTGTTACTTTAAGGTATTTTCTGAATCGCGTACTTATCATTGAGCCTTATCACAAGCACTATTTACTTATGTCAATGTCAGAGAAGAAATAGAAGTGAGCCCATGAAGTAAAAAGTAACATATTCTTTAAAACCGAAAAAAACTACTTATCGCATGAAAGGCAGTTAATGTTAACATCGTTAAAATAGAATCATCAACTTCAAATTAAAAACAGAAGGAACAAATGCATGTAATCTCTAATTAGTTCCCTATACTCAGAGCCGAATTTACCACATGGGTCACGTGGGCACGTACCCAGGGCAGCAAATTCTAGGGGCGGTGAATTTTTGGAGAGAGTTTTTTATTTTGGAAAATATGAAATATGCAGAAGAATTGTTTATTATTATTGTTCAATCCGGTTATTTTATTGCCCGATAGTTTTTAGTTTCACTGTATTAACGTTTTATATGCATATATACATATACATATGCACAGTTCATAGTTCCAAAAAAGCTGGTAGATTTACATCCAAATATAAATATGCCTTGAAAATATATCTCTACTCTACTGCTTCAAATTGCTCTGTAGAGAGATCTGTCTCTACTTTTGCAAGGGTCACAAAATCCTGTTCCACCACCACGCATAAGCGCAACTTTCTTGTAAATTACGAAAATACGATTCCCAAGTTCGCCAACAGGAAAGATAGATTTGTGAAGTGCCATTAGTCAACAAATATAGATTAAGTCCAAATAATACATGTATGTTTTGATAATAAGGTTTTTATAATCAAGTTTCATTTGAAATACCCAAAAACAAAGAAAATCACACCCACAAAGATAAATATTGCGTAACTGAAGTGTAAATAATTCCATACTAAGTATCCAAGAAGTGAACTGAAAATACATTGAAGCAAACTTGATACAATTCTAAATGCTATTGTTAGTTGGGTCAAGTTGGATTTTGCTATTATTGTCCTGTGAGAGGGAGGGAGGGGGAGGGGGTAGCATGTATTATACCCCAGGGCGGAAGAAACCGGACCTGCCTATACTCAAGTCTTATAGTTGGCAGTAAGAAGTTTAAGCTCTGTTCCTCATACAGGTATATACTAAGCTGTAAATTACCCGTAAGCCTACAAAGGTAGAGGTAACGCCTAAAAAACAATTTATATAGAACTCGTACCTACAGAACACACTGCCTTACATTACCGATGATATACTGACATCATACTCGTACTTTAACGATGTATCAGTAAATACCATTATTCTACACATGTACTTACCAAAAGTGATCACAAAGTCCGCAATCACAGACCTTGGACATTTAGTGGTAAATTTTGTATTTTTGAATTGAATAATATTCCTAATGGTCCTTGCTTTTTTTGGTGTTCTGTAGAAACTCTGTCTTGCGACCATACGAAAGTGTCGCCTTACTTCGTGGAGTCCATCAATAGCAAGCAAGGTTTTTGGGCTGTCCCATGTCCCAACCGGGTAACGTACAACCTGGGTCTCTGCCAACCTACCAACATCAAGGAATATGTTTTAATGGGAGAACACCTCTCGCACAAGTAAGGTTCTTTTTATTACTTACTTTGAATTGTTAACTAGACCATTTATATCCTTTCTTGATAAACATGTAAATTTATACCTACATTATGTAAGGATCTATCTTCAGTAATATCAGATGGGGGATACAGAAAATCGATTTTACGCGTGAAAACGGCTTAATCGATTTTAACCAAAATCTGTGACATAAATTAAGTTATAGCCAATAAATCAGTTAAGTTGGATTATTATACCGGGTGTCCCAGACCAAATGGTAAACACTTCAGGGGTCGATTCTAAAGTTCGTTTCTGATCGACAGTTGCTCATAGAGATTGTTATAAGCGCTTTGTTTTCGTTATTCAATTTTCAGGATTTTTCCGTGTTTTCTGTCTTACGACATTAAAACGACCACAAATTTCTTAGAATCTTTGTGAACTCAAAAATTAGGTTAATCGTACCACTTGAGTTTAAATCTTCTATCTACTTGATGCCAAACCAATATTTTTTGAGCTGACTTGATGCTTGAAAATGGAGACTAAGAAGCAAATAAAATTAAATTGGTTAAATTAAAAAAATGTGCTAAAAAATCATTAACAATGGCTAAAAAAGGCCAGAAATAGTTAAATTTATATTTTTTTAGCAGAATTTCAGTCAAAAGAAGTTTGTCAACAATGAACTAGAACATTAAAAAATTATACACAAATTTATGCTGGAAAATGTAGATAAATTTCATTAATGTAATATAAGTTTCAGTTGTTCTGCAATGTGTTTCTTGTGTGCCGTGAGTTCATTCTACAGCAGTTCCTTCCCTACTAGATGTTCCCAGAGAATGTCGCAGCAGTTTATTTTTTCAGATATATATAATTAGCACAATTTTTTTAGAAAAACAATGTTACACCACAAAACTATTTTTTATATTTCGGCTTATTTGCCTTTTTCAAAATATAAGGAACTTCAAAAGTTTTTGTGGGAATTTTGACGTTGATATGCAGAGAAACTTGCCATGGAGAAGATGGTTACCCAGCTATTGGCTGATACTTAACCCCGGAGGATCGTATGCGCCCAAAACATTCGAATGTGCTTTTCCGAGTGATGAATCATTCTTTTATTTTCTCCTGGTCTCATATTTGTTTAAGCTTTTATGCCAAAACAATCGTAGAATGTTGCATCATGCAACATTTTATGTAGGAAAAGCCGAGACACAACTTAACCTGCCTGTCAACAACCACAGATCATCGGTGGTTAGAAGAATGGAAGATCTGCCTGTGAGCCGCCATGCCGCCACGCATGATGCATCATTTAACGATTGTTTTGGCATAAACATTTAAAAAAAGATGGGACCAAAAGAAAATAAACGAATGCTTCATCAATCGGAAAAAGCACATTCGAATGTTTTGGGCGCATACGATCATCCGGGGTTAAAAATCAGGCGAATCGTCGAACGTCCCATTGTAGTTCCTTGTATTTTGAAAAAGGCAAATGAGCCGAATTATAAAAAATAGTTTTGTGCTGTAACTTATTGTTTTTCTAAACAAAATTGTGTTAATTATACATGCTCTGAGATCGAGGCTTTTTGCTTAGTGTTTGTATCATAATAAAAAAATATATATATATTTATATATATATTTTTTTCAATAAGATACGAACACTATGCAAAAAGCCTCCATCTAGTAAGTTCTGTTTTTCTCTTCAAAACGTCTTGGACGTCTGAGCTATTACATTCAAGTATCCATCCGAAAAAAGTGTAGCCAATCAATTCATAGCCTAAATGATAATAATTCGGACTATTGATCATAATCAACTACCGACAATAACGATCAATATTTGATCGTAACTAGGCGAACGTTATATACAATATTTATACTGTATGCATAAGCATGAAACGTATGTATCTCCTCGGCGAACACATCAGCGTGCAGATACCGAGGGAGGGATACTGTGTGTGGCTTTGCGCTGCTTATCGTTCCCATTTAACTACCTCTGGTATACCTTTCACAGAAAACAGATACAAGAACAGACGTAGTGCATTTCATTTAAAAAAATATTTCCTCTTTGTACGTATTTAGTTAATTAAATACACATAAAAACTATGACGTTCGAGAAAGTCAACAGTTATATTATGTTTAAAAAAACCAAGTCTAGAGTGGATATACAAGATCAGGTCGAATTTAAGTACTTAGGTATACATGAAATCGGTGGTTGAAGAGGGTTGTGGGATTATCAGTGTAAATTTCAATATTATTTATACAAGTCAAGTGTCACCTATACAGTCGAACGTTCTAAGAAATAGAGATGGAATCACTTACACATTACTACATAGGCACATTGGGATTTTAAGCTATACCGAATCTGTTTGAATGAATGTCTATGTATATAACATCTACAATAATCCCATCTGCTCTTGGGTATGATTAATGATGGAAGTAGACAAACACTTGTAACGACACTCGAATGTTCGTGAAATGACAATGACTCGGAAGACACAAATATCAGTGATTATAAGAGCAATTTCCTTCATAAAACGTGATATTAATTCTTTTGTCTTTGTCAACAGCGTGATTGCCTTAGTTCTGCTTAGAGAATAAGAATAAATAAAAATTCTGGATGTGGCCCAAAAAAGAGTCCTCCTAACCGTCACATGAATGTCAATGAAATGTTTTAAATTGTATTTAAAGATAATTCGTTCAATCCCAAAAATATCATAGAAATCTGACTTAAACTGTAGAAGTCGTGCTTGTTACAAATATTTGAGGTTCGCGCTGATGATGGATGCTTATATCGTATTTCGCCGACTATTGCACAAATTTTGAGCGAGATCCGACGATTAGAACGTGAGAAAACAATGCTGTCGAATTTTACGTTTACGCACGCGTAAAGTCAAATATCGATTTGTGAGTAATGAAATTAATAGGGACAATTCAACAGCCTAAACCGCTCATTTTCTGAAAATGTCAACAAAACCGTATGAAAACTATAGAAATTAAGCGGGCAGGAGGATTGTGAACTTAATTTGTACAGAATAGTCTAAATCTAAAACTAAAATACGAAGGGAAGTTCTGATTTCGGAGACAAAAATTTCAGCCTATAGGTTTCTTTAGCGATCCCCTTCCTCCCTTCTCCACCACCTTTCCCCTTCCAAATCCCTTCCATCCCTCCCAAGAGAAACCTTCTCTCTCATTCTATATTTATGAAATTCATAAAATCTACCGCTCTAACATCTTCGCTAAATCAGTTTCAGAAAAAAAAAATCGAATTCCTTGAATTATTAGAGTAATCCTTTTCAGATAGTATAAAAACTATACGATTTTTTGTTGTTGGTTAAACTTAACTGTAGCTCTAAGAGTTACATTTGACTCCTCAACATCACTCTTCGCATAACTTTGGTATAAACGTTCGAAAAATAAAATAAATAAATAAATAATAGTAGGAAGTATGCGAAATATTTCATAAGACAGGATACCAGCTCAGATAAAATTGACAAAGTTTTACAGCTTAGCCCTGCTTGTTCTCCCAAATACAGTAATATACGATTTATACTTTTTTACATTTACACATACATACTACTTTTTTATTTATACATTTTATTACATTTATAAATTTTTTTAATTTGTATACATACGATATAATACATGATTTATGTATATCCCCAACTGATCAACTGTTGCACGATCCCTGCGGTAGTGAAATCTGAACATCAAACGTACGAACACAGCAATTGGAGCAACTATCCTTCATCAGCAATTTTTTTGAATTGCTTACAGACATATAAGCGTATAGTAGTAATTTGCAATATGATATAGGTAAGTTATCTTGCCAATGAACAAGCGGTGTATTATTTCTAAGCCTTTCTTTCGAATTATCCAGTCATGTTGAGGTCCAAACTCATTTCACTTCACTATCCAGTAACCAACATAGTAACCTTCCTTTGGGCGGATGGATTAAAAATATAAAAATGTATTTATTAAAACGATGGAACCTCTGCTAACCGACTCATCTTAATATCGGAATGGTTTAAACTGTAGTTTGTTCACAATGAACCCTATCGCGTCAGAGTCACGGGTAGTTTTGGAGCATGCGCAAACGTAACATATATCAAGCATCATTTTCTTTTTGCCCGAATTAAGATTTTACTCAAACTCCAAAGAAACGTCCGTGAAATCTGTAAAGAGTATTGTGAAACATTTCACGGAAACGAGGAAGCTATAGTTTTACAGTAAGCCAGTTGTGCCATACACAACTTTGCAGAATTTTTTTGTTAAATTAGTTTCTGAAATAAAGTGGTATAAAGAAACAACAACAGCTGGTGGAACAAGTATTTTTTAATTATATATCTAGATGCCCATAACATCAGGGTTAAATTCTATTTTTGTTCTTTCATTCTGGATCGAGTAGGTACGCTAATGAATTAAATTTTATTGTTCCAGAGCGAGAGGTATTTTCTACCTCACGACGAATGCAAATAAGCCGTACGCCAGAGGCTTCCCAGGCCGGAAAAAACCTCCATACATTCCTTGACCGATCCAATGAACATCTAGATCAATCTGAAGTGTTCCAACCTACCGATCGCGACCACCTTATTATATTTCTCAGGAAATTGTAGGAAACAACAACTCGAAATACACACCTCCGCTGTTATTACCATAAAACTGTTAGATATTACAATAAGGCAGGGTGGGGCATTATAAAGTACTTCTGTAATTAAGCATATTTAAATGTGCATATCCTTGATTGGTATTTGAAAACAAGAAATTCGTAATCTAAAGTACAAGTGAATATATAAAAATACTGATGTAATTCCTAATATTAGTGCCGTCTTTATCAAACTTTCTTTTCTAGTCAAATTTATTAGTGACTGAAGAACAGTGATCAGCATTTATTTTACCATTCGCTATCACTTCAGTTTGACAAACTTTCTGTCTCGCTTACATGCAATAATTAGTTAATTTTTTTTTTTTTTTAGCGTAAAATACGCTTTTACCGGGACCTTACACAGTAACCAGCTTTTCAAATACTTTTGTCACTGCCAATGAAATTATGTAGTTTGCAATTTATTTATAATTTTATTTAATTTTAATTAAATTCGTTAGAAAAGTGAATTTTAATTTTTTCTATTTACATATTGAAATTTGTTATTATTTTAAATCAGCATCCCCCAATAAATAACATCTATGGATTGAAATTCCATTATTATTTATCATAATTTGTAATTTACATCTAACAAATGTTTTCCAGATTTAATAATTTGTAATTTTTATTGCATAGTAAATTTCAGAGAAATTTTCATCAATGTAATTTTATTTAATAATTGTGCTTGCAATATATAATTTGCCCCACTCTGAAATCGTATGAGAGCAATCAAGGAGGTGTGTATGAGTTTATAGGTAATATCAGAGGAAGACACACTGCGACTTCCATATATATGGTTTGAAATTGTTATATATGGTTTGAAATTGTAAAGTATTTATCCTATTTCACTATATGGTAACACTTATTCTGATTATAATTGATTTAATTGAATTCATCATAAAACTACCTGTCATTAAACATAGGATATGATTAATGACATCATATTCTATCCAGTAAGTTATTCATGATAGCAATGTTACTGAGAAGCTGATAGTCAAAATTCAACTGAGAATTTACCTACCCCTCTTAGCAGTATAAAATAGACTCAAGCTACCTTTTTTATTCAGAATATCGGAATTTCTGCTCTATTCTGTGATATATTTAAGTTCTGAGCTAGAAAATTTAGTTGTAAGCTTAGAAGTTTTAATTGACTCGTAATACCTACATTACGTTATAAGCTGTAGGGTTGAGGAGTTCAAATGGGTTGATTGATTTTCAGTACTGAAAATTTAGAAAGTTGCGTCAAAATAATTTATTTAAATGTTTGTCCATCAGTGGTTATGTAAATAAACTGTTTGGATAATTCGTGTAATTGATTTGATCCTTAAATGACCATCGCTTGTATTGCCAGTGGTATCCTAGTTACATTCTCTTGTAATTTAGATAATTGTGCCAACATGGTTAGTTACATGTTTCTCGAATATTTATGATGCAGATGATTTGATTAGATAATTTGTGTCGTTGATTTAATCCTTAGAGGACCAATCTCTTGTACTGCCAGCAGTAGCTGGATTCCAAACCGAATGGTATCTTTTTGAGAGCTCATAGGTATTCCAAAGTAGGCGTATCTCAAAATTCTATAGGGGGAAAATTCTTACAATTAGAGGGCGACGTGAAGTACAATGACTCCACTGCACAGCATTCAATCTAAATCCAACAAGAGCTCTATGGCAAGAAGGTGATGGATTAGAGTAGTAGCTGAGACAGTTAGCTTGCAGCACTCAGAGGATATCCTAAAAGATATGAAGCTGCAGGAGATACCTGGGAGGCGGCGGATACAAGGAACGAGAAGGGAGAGCTACACATTCCCATCACAGCTCCCAATGTAAGGATGGTGGTGGTAGAGAGCAGGAACTGCCAAACTTCTACCTCCATCTACTCGCCCTTCCTCTCACCACTGTGTACACGCCTCTATGGGAGCAGTGAGCTCTCATACAAATACAAAAGAAATACAAAGAAAAACAAACCAGATGGCTCCCTCACCGTAAGTCCAAAAGAAGCACGATACTGACCTACCATCTTGCAAGAGCGTACCATCCAGATAAGGGCTAAATGTCTAATACCTGGATGAGGGGAGAGTTGAGTAAAAAAACACATCATGGAGGTAGATACTTGTCTGCTTGTGTTGATGGTAACCCCCTAAAATCTCCTTACTTAGTATGAAGAGTATCCGAATGAAATCTACAATGGTGAAGAAAGGAGCCTTGCTCACAAGTATTTAGAGTAGACCAACCCAGAAGGATGGGGGCTGAAAATAGAAACCTGAGGATAGACCAAACAAGCTGATCTCCAACAAGAAGAATCTGCTGGAGAAAAATTTCCGAGTCCAGAAAAAGATACAAATAGATGTAAATTAGTCAGAAATGTGTGCCACTTCCTTCAACACTCGTTAGACACATGGGCACAACTAAAACTCAAGCCAACTCGTGTTGTGCTCAACTCACCCCCATTAGATTCTTACTTTCAAAAGACCATATCTGATCATCGTCGTACGAACCTATTTAAGTACATTCTTGTAAAGTTTAGCTTCTACAACAGCACCTAACAAAGTAAATGATGAATCTCATGACCATATAAATTTAATTCCAGTACCTACCTAAGATCGCAAGTCTTATTGACGCCTCATGATATTTTCCTGAGTTGTTGAAAACAGAGGAAATGTAGCGGGCCTAAAATTTCTGAACAAACTCGTTAATGATGTAATCAACTACAGTTTAGAATTTTTCGGAATGTGGCTGAATGTGTTAATCAGCTCAAACTGTATTTTTTTCGTCCCCTTTTCCAGCACCAACTACCCGCACAACCACCCAATGTGTCGATTACCAAAGTTCAAGGTTGAGTAATGAGTTATTGTTGTAAATTTATCAATTTGACTATCCTCTAGCTACTCCGTCAATCAAGAATCAGTTTTTCCGTTAATTAAGTACCTGGATCTCAATTTTCGCTGGGATAGGCGTACCTTTTCTTTATTTTATTTTTTAAATGTCTTCTTGTTATATCATGAATTAGTTCTCAATTGCTCTCATTTGTCTCATGTAATTTACATTGTGTATTGGGTTCTTCCGTTCAAAATATGATGATAAATAATAATAATGAATAATGAAGGTAGGAATAACCAGCTTTACAATATCTTGCTCAGAGGCAGAAAACAGATTCAAATCCGCAATACTGAACATCACGTGGTTCTAATGTACTATAGTGCAATTAATAGGTACATGTAGATTTGAAGACATGTTATGTTTAATACAAATTTTTGATATATAGCTTTCCAGCAAGATGACTCTTTATATTTGTTTGTTCTTCTTTTGTTTTTCATTCTCTTTGTTTTTTCTTACTGACATTCCCTGTTTCTCAATGTCAAAGAGGAAAAAAGCTCCATCTTCTGCCCCCAGACAATTATTTATTCACACAGGCATTGCCAAATTTCATAGAATATCAGTGCTAACACATTAAATTTCAATATATAAATATATTGACAAGAAAGGGGAAAAAACTGTTGACAGTTGGTAATGAAACTTTTCTATGCAAATCACATAATTCTTCAGATTTCACTTAGTTAGGGCTAAAAGTTCACAAGCAGACACGCACGGTACTCCAGAACGCACCAGAAGATGACATCAATGAAGTCCCCCCCCCCCCCTATTGTTAGTACCACAAGACAAACGATCAAAGTCCTTCTGATCCAGTCCAGATGTTGAGGATGTTAGGATGTAAGAAGTCTTGGTTGATCAGGTGTTGTCGGGAGGGGGGTTCTATTGGATCAAAAAGAATGCGATATCAACCCTTCCCTGAAACAGGCCACGGAGGAATGGAGCATCAGCAACCCTTCGATGAGACTGCAAAGACAGAAGATCTCCCATAGAGCCTCTAAGAAACTAAAATCCTCTCAGCGGTGCCCCTTTTCATAGCACAGATAGAGAAGGAACCTCCGTTGTGTATCCTTTAACGAGGTCTTTGCAATGGCATACAACTGAAGCTCAAAATACCGCACCGTGGGTACTCGATGTATGGTCAAACAAGGGAGGTTTATGATAGACGAAAAAAGCTGCAAATTATTACACGAAGGTTTATTATTCCTGTATTAGATAGCCCTTCTACGCAGATAATTGGTCTATAATTATTATTATGCCCCATACATATCTAGTAAATGATCAAAACTTGGCGCAGGGTTCACACCTTTACAGCTCAGGAGCCAAAAATTTTACGGTTTATAGTAGTTGAATGTTGAAAATTTTTCTAAAAATATCAAAACAAAAAACTTAGTAAAACGGCAGGTTGAAAAGGAAAGAAATTGAACCTGATGAGAATCCCACGAGAACTAAGAATATTACAACAATATAAAATAACCAGGTGACTCAGAAAGAGTAACGCTGAGACCACCGAGAAGGTTCAATGACCCTCTGTTTGCGCGGAAATTGAAAAGAAGCAGAACTTTTTGATCAAACTTAACCTACACATACCAAAAAGCCTTAAACTCGAGGAATTTCAAAACGAATTTCCATAAAGGAAATTTAGGATTCATTGCAACATCTTCATTTTCTTATAATATTGGCTATAAAGTTCCGACCTTGATAAACTCGGAAGTAATTAACCTTCTGTAGTTGGAATAGAAATTATAATTTAATTAAGAGTAATTCCTAAGTATTTACTAATCAATAATTTAATATATTAGTATAATTGAAGTACCTACGTGATTACCTTCCTACGCTTCACAAGCCCAATAGGATACAGACGTTATAATAAGCTCGATTTCGGGAAGTTAGAATTCCATTGGAATTCCTATTATCAGCTGATACAATTGTCATAGTTTTCAAGGCGATTTTTGATATGTTTTACTGGTTACGATTCACTGTTTTATAAACTGTAATGTCCAATTAATTTGAATTTCTTCTAATGTTCGGCACCCATGACCACTGAATGGTTGAATGTGCCATAATAAACAAAGAAAAAAAAAGATTCACTCCCGTGTTGGTCTTTTTTGACATTTTCATGTCTTTCATATGGCACATAACAAAAAAATCGTCACGAAAAAAATTGTCCCAAGTGGCCACAACGATGATTATGACCATCAGAAATGACGTTGACCATTCATAGGTAAACACATGAAAATGTCCCAATGCGTTGCAGACTCGTATGCAAGCGTTTATCATATGATTTGTTTTCCTAAGGGCTCGAACATCGAAAAACACCTTCGAATTTCTAAGCGCAATTTCTTATGCGCTGCTAGTTTTTTTTTTTTTTTTTTTTTTTTTTTAAATCAGATTTTTGGATTCTACGCATCTTGAAACGTAAACCAACAAATTTTGAGGCTGGGTTCGAATTTTTTTTCTTGCTCGATTAGAAAGGTCCATTATTGAAGATAATAAACCAAAACATATTGGAAAATAATACATGAATTACAGGGATGTCCCTATTAATGGATTGCATATAATTTTGGTGAGAGTTAAAATAAGAAAAAAAATACCATAATTTCTCGGAATTCCCCTTCCCCTCATAAACCCCTCTCCACCGACAGTAAATTTCCCTCATAAAGCTTCCAGCATAAGAATAGAAACGACATATTTGCCAAAACTAGTCATAATTCATAAGTGAAAAAATAAAAATAAATTAAAAAAGTAAAATAAAATAACAATCTGACGAGAATAGTTATAACAGCTTGATTTATTACTACTACCCCCTCCATTCACCCCATCCATAATGGAATTTAAAACTCATGATATAGGTACCTTCCAAAACTAGACCTAATTTATAGTTGAACAAAAAAAGAATCACGAAAATCTGACGAGATTAGTTAAAACATCATGATTTATTACTACTACCCCTCCATTCACCCCCTTCCATGATGTAATTTGAAACCCCTGACACGTTCCAAAACTACAACAAATTCGTAATGGAACAAATTAAGAATCACGAAAATCGGTCGAGATTTGTAGCTTGGGCAGCGCTTAAAAGCATTTGTAATGATCCCCTCCACCCGCCAGCTCGATAGCAAATCCAAAATTCCCCAGCTTTGCTGCAAAATTTGACGAAAATTGGGATCGAACAAAGAAAGAATCTCGAAAATCGGTTGATTATTGTTGCCTGGCAAGCGTCGACAAAATTTGACACACACACACAGACATACATTCTATGATTAATTTTGAATTTCGCCTCTGTAAATTTCTATGGGTTTTTTTTTACGGATTTGGTCTTAGAATGGTCTGAAAAGGATATGTATGCAGGGACGGATTGAAGGGGGGGGGGGGGGGGGCAACCCCCACCGAGAGGCAGAAGAAAAAAATTCTTGCGAGGGAACGTCAGAATAGAATCACGCTGTCACGCTTGCATGTTGACAAAAATACGAGTATAGATAAAGAACTTTATACTGTGGGGTATGATAGGTACCGGTTTTACTGATCTATCACGGCCAATTTACTAATTTGTTCGTTTGAATTTTAGTAGGCCTACAAACTGCGTAGGAGCCACGGGGTATCACTCGGAGATTTATGTGGGTAGCGTCAAAATTTTCTTCGGTAAACTCTGAGATTTCCAGAAGTGCTTGAGGAAAAAAAATCATCAAAGCAGGTTGGTAACGGTGGTGTTGAGTCCGTGTCGTACTGTCGTCCATCGTCGCCCTTTTGTGAGTAGAAGAGCAGTAGAAACCAAACTTCATGTTAAATGCAAACTATTTTTTTATTTTTTTTTTTTTTTAGTTTAGCTTCGACAAGAAACGGGCATGGAAGATAACATCTTTCTTCTTTAAAAAATATAAGGCAGCAAGTAAAGAATACAATTTTAATTAATAGGGATAAGTTTGTGTTCATCAGTTTATTTAACAAGTTACGGTAGGAACCTACTGTATTTGTCTCTCGTTTACCGCTTTTGGTAACGGTAACAATACAAAATCAATAGCCATAATACATAATCAACCTACCTTCTGTTTCGACGAAGGAAGAAACGAATCATGTTTTCTTGACTGATTGCAACCAGTGTTTTTCGATTGAAGTGAAGTATTCACTGTTTCACATTTACCAGTAATAGATAAAAAATGTTTAACAAGGTAATATTTTTATTTGTTTTTTCATCTTTAATCAAAAATGTACTTTGTTTATTTAATTTCTTCGTGAGTGTTTATTAAATAGTTGTTTACTTCTCAAGTAAATTGAAAAAATAAAGAGTGTATTATTATTTAATCCTGTGTTTACAATATAAATGTAAAATTTATAAATGATATTACATCACGAGGACTGAAGTTCTCCAGCGTTTTATGTTTCATTCCCTGTCTTTTTCGATATAATTTTGCCAAAAAAAAAATTGCTTACCTATAATCATTTTATTTTTTGTGTGTACATGGATGTTTGGTAACCAACCAAGCTAAAATTTGTGCAAATAAAAATTATGTTTTTCATGTTGATTTTTACATGCCTGATATAAAGTGTGGGTCTATAACCTCTAAAACTGCTAGTTTTTCAAGGTCTTTTTCAAAAAATTTCTCAGGGGGGGGGGGGGGGGGGTCACCACTCCCGGTAGTGGACCGCCCCCACCCACGAAATTCTATTAATCCGTCACTGTATATATGTGGTAATTTTTTCCCATGCTTGGGTTTTCCCCCTGGATCGATTCCAATAGGCGTCTCACTTGTTAACAAAGCCTTACTTCAGAAGGGCGTCCTAAATTTTGAAATTTCCCACAGTTTTCCTAACGGAGATCCATTTTGAGGCATTCTGAATCGATTCCTGAAGTTTGCGCTTGTACGAAATTTCGTAGGAAAGGAAGCTATTGCAAAGGCTCCAAAATTTTTAAAATCAACATTTTTGAAAAATTTCTTTATTGCCATCCGTTTTGAAGCATTCTGAAACGATATATAATGTGTGTCACTCCAGACGATAACTCTCCTTAGGATTGAGATAAAAATCCCGTTCTCGGGCCAAAAACTCAAGCTTTTCGAACCAAAGGATAAGTTCGTTGATCAATAATTTTCGATCACATTAAATTGGTCAAATCTTAAAAAATTTACTAAAAAATCCCTAAAAATGGCTAAAACGTCCAAAAATTGTTATATTTATAATTGGTAGCATGTTAGCAGAGTTTCAGTCAAAACAAAATTATCAACGATTAACTAGGACTTTCAAAAAATTTTCACACAATTATTCTGAAAAGCGTACTTAAATTTAATAAATATTTACTGAAAAATCTATAAAAATGGCAACAAAAAAACCCTAAAAATGCAAACGTTTTTTAATCACCAAATTTTATTTAGCACATTTTTTTTTTTTTTTTGGGCCAATGCTGAAGTTTCAATACAATTTAACGTATTATAATATGATAGATACTTTAAGATAATTCGCTCTTACGATCATGCTGCATGATTGGAACTTTTCAATCTTGAACTATTAGAATCAATACTTCTTCAGAGAGCAAGTGCGGTAATAACCGCAGTAGGATCTCATCTTTTCAAGGGTGTAGTCAATTATTTCACTTTTACTTTGCTAATTAGGGGAGAAAACTATGTTCTTTCTTATCTTTTCTTTTCTTTTTTTATGCTTGGGTTGTCCCACACCCCACTAGATCAATTCTAATAGGACTGTCCCTCGTAGAATATGAAGCCTTGCCTATAGACATGGCTTCTGAGGGAAGATCTAACAAATCACAAGTGGTTAAATCAGGGGACTTGAGGGGCCAAGTGTCATCAGCAAATCGAAATTGCCAAAGAGGATGGTGTGGCATCAGAGCGCTACACCACCATGACTTTTGCTGCCTCAGCACAGAAGGGGAAAAATCAATAGATGGGATCCAACAAGATGGGTCTACTGCAGTTCATACGGCCAGCAATGTAAATAGGCGAAATTCAAAATTTATCATAGTATTGCTTAAAAGCTGGTTGGAAATTATAATTTATAATTTCTATATGTAGTTACCAGCTAATTACTTTGGTCCTTCAGCCAGGAAGATCTTGAGGGTTACAAGATGTGGAGACATTAGATTTTCATCCTCCTTTATTTGCGAAGCTATGCATTTCGAGTGGAAGAAAGAACCTCCGCTCTTCATCAGGCCACATACAAATGATAGGGTCAGTATAATGTACACAGATGCAATCCAGGGGTTTTGGGAAACATAAAAATGTGTGTTGGGCACATAGAAGTCAAAGCTATACTCTCCCTTTCCTCAATGGCATTGGGATATGTAATGGTAATTACATACAACAGCGGCACTTGGGGAACACATAAATACGTGTATTAGGCACATAGAATTCAATGAAATATTGTCCCTCTCCTCAGTGGTTTTGGGATGTGTAATGGTTAATCACATTTATTAGTGGCCCAAGTGTGAATAAAAATTCTTTATTAAAAGGTGAAATTTTCTCTCCAACTGGGGGTATATGTCTGGCAGGCTTATCGCCTACAGTAAAAAAAAAAAAAAAAAAAAAATAAAACTATATATATATATATATATATATATATATATATATATATATACCTATATATATTCTTGCAAGCAGAATGTGGAACTCCAGAACTAAGGAAAGGGAAGCCATTATTCATAATTAATCATAAATAATTCATAATTAATCATAATCGATTATTCATTATTCATAAATGCCGCTTTTGTACGAGTATGTTATTACCATTACATATCCCAAAACCATTAAGGAAAGGGAGAATATTGCTTTGACTTCTATGTGCCCTACACACATTTTTATGTTTCCCAAGGCCCCTGGATTGCATCTGTGTACATAATACTGACCCTATATGTGGCCTGATTTTTCCACTCGAAATGCGTAGCTTCGCAAATAAAGGAGGATGCAAATTTACGTCTCCACATCTTGTAACCCTCAGGACCTTCCTGGCTTAGGGACCAAAGTAATTAGCTGGTAACTGCCTACATATATTACAAGTTCAAAATACATTCAATAAAATCAGAAACTCAATGTCCATTCATCGTTTATTCATAATCTTATAGTTTACAAAAAATATATATATACCTATACAAATAATTAAAATATTGGCGCCATTAATTTTCTTCATAAGTATAATTTAAAAGGTTTGTAACCTGACGCCCATAACCATTATAATTTACAATCCATTAGAAGGAATAACACATCGTTTATTATTAAAATGGTATATATACAAAAATATAATATAGAATATAATTAATGTTATCATTATCACTGTTATTTATCGTTATATCATGTTATCATAATTAATGAAGGATTATTCATGCATTTCTTCATGCTTCTTAGCAAAACGCAAAGAAGTAAAACTGGAAATGTCTGAAAAAGATAGGTAATGGATTGAAAGGACACATGACGGATTGTAGTTTTAGGATTAGTTCATTTTAGTACGTCGTTTAAGCCATCGTTAATAACAAATTATAACTAACAACCATTTAGCAAACAATGAAGTTGCTGGCGTAATCGATTAATTTAATCCGATTTTTCATTTATTCGTTTATTGTTTTCTGAAGCTATCTTTAAGGATTTTTATTCAGGTACTTGGGTACATTTAATAAATTTACAAAACATCAAAATTCTAGGACTTAGTTTTATATAAACTTATAAAAAAAAAAAAAAAAAAAAAAAAAATATATAGAATTTTGATGTTACGTAAATTCATCAAATGTAAGTACCTGTTTATACTTCAAGGATAAATTTATACAAATATAAACTGATAAATGAAAAATTGGATCAAAATACATCGATGACGTCAACAGCTTCATTGTTTGTTAAATGATTGTTAGTTATACGATGGCTTAAACGAGGTACTAAAATGAACTAATCCTATAACTACAATCCGTCATGATGTGTCCTTTCAATCCATTATCTTTTTCAGACATTTCCCGTTTTACTTCTTTGCGTTTTTACATTTACGTAGAGCGGCAATTTCCTGAAAACAAACGAAACATTATGATATTATAGAATGACTGCAAGAGTAGGTAACAGGTAACCTACAAGAACATAATCACATATATGTTCAGATTTTTTTTTTTTTGTTTTTTTTTTAAGAAAAACAATAATTGACGACTCGAAACTAATTTTTATATTTCGGTTTATGCCTTTCAGCGAATTTTCAAAGAAAAAATGAGCTATTTAGATGAAATTGCTTCCGAGTCCACCTAAAGGTAGCGGAAGCATTGTTTTCAACTCCGGGAGAAAAAAAAAGTTTGGTCTCCAAAATCAAAATTTCCACTCGCATTTCATGTTTTAGACCATTCTGACAACATTAGTTCCGTATCTGTCTGTCTGTCTATCTGTGGGTGTGTCTGTGTGTCGTGTGTCCGCTAACCCTTGTAACGAGCTTATTTTCCACAATTTTCATTCGATGTGGATGAAATATTCAGGGGGTGTGTGGGCTAGGGGGTAGACAGTCCCCTGTGAGTTTCATCGTTCTTGACTCAATACCTCACTCTGCACATGCGCAAACGTAAATTCTACCAATCGTAAGCATAAAGCTTTTTGACAATAATCGGGACGATCTTTTCAAGACAGTGGGCAAAAATTAGGTTGGTATGTAAACAAATTGGGAGATGTGTGCGAGTTATTATTAATCCAAACTTCCCATAATGGATCCTCGCACGAATTTTGGAGAAAACGAACAATCAACAAGTCCTTATTTGTTTGTCAAGGAAATCTGAAAGCGTTACCATTTGATTCAGCGTAAAAAAATACGTAAAATCCCATGACAAACTAATTTATTAAGTTGGAAATAATTCCTGGTGAAAAACGCCAATTTTCACCCGAACATTCAGATAAGGTGTTTTCCCAAAAATGGTCATTTTCTACCCTAATAAGTGATGTTCCAAAGAAATTGAGTAAGTATACCGTTGGAAAGCTGGAATTGTGATGCAAGTTTTGAGCTTACAGCATGATAATTTCCATCCAGGACGTTTCGAGAGAGAAACTTTGGAGAATGTGAAAATTTTCGGAGTTTTTCAAATTTTTCATTTACGGCTTATTTTTCACCAGGTCATTCCATTCTACGATTCATGAAAAGCCTTTAGAAAGATAGAAAATCTAACGCTCTTTTCAACGGTATAATCAGATTTGAGTTTTGTCTTGAAATTAAGGGAGTTATGACAGTTTTAGTGGCACAAGGTCGAAAACGTAAAAAAATCCTAGAAGTGAAACAAGTGGTCTTTAGCGTGAATTAAAAATTATTTGTTATAGGACAAAAAAGTCACAAATTATTAGTAGAATCGAACCCTAGCCGGTGGTGCGCCCTAGAGTGAGACACCCTGTATATATACAATATTATATACTAAAACAAATTACCAATTGAAGTATTGCAAATGACAAAATTGCAATGAAGTATTGCAGTTCAATACTCAATTCTTTTTTTTTTTTTTTTTTTTTTTTTTTTTTTTTTTTTTTTTTTCAGTTTTACTTTTCTATCGGAAGTAAAAAAGGATGTGAAAAAATTGTTCTTCCAAAATCAAAATTCCCGGTTGTTTTGAGCGAATTTTTGTAGAAAATTAAGCAGTTGGAATGGCTCCATCAATTTTAAAAGCAAAATTTTTCAAATTTTTCTTGTTGCCAAAATCCATTTTGAGGCATCTTGAAACAATTCCTGGAATAACATTTTTCGTGTTTATAGATACATATATACGAAAGAAAAGGAATCGAAGTGCAAACAAGTAGTATCAATGTAAATGAACAGAACATTGATGTTGTTGGAGAGCACGTACCGACTGAGCCGAATTTTATCAATTCTAATTCAGAAGACAGGGAAATTCAGAAGTTGAAATGGTTCGAGGTAGAGGACGATCGAAACTTGTGAAAACAACTGAAGGACCCAGAAGAAGAAAGAGAATTTACAACATGATTCCAAATACTAATAACGAGAGGGAAGAAAGGAATTTCGGAAACCCTGAACTGCAACTGATGAGTGAAGATTCTGGTGAAACAATGATGACGACTTTGTTGAAGATCCAGCTGTAGAAAATTGTGAAATCGCATGCCCAACAGAAGTGAATCCATCTGAACCATTTACTGGAACAAATTTTCATGACTGGTATGCTGCTGTTCGAAAAGAATTTTCTGCATTGGTGAAGAATAAAATATGTTCACTCCAAGAAAAACCACAAAACTAGAAAGGAATACTGGAAGATTGTAGGTAGATTGATGCTATGCAAGAAATACACAGCCAATGGAGATTTGGAGAGTAGTAGAAAAGCGCATTTAATAGTGAAAGGATTTACGCAAGAGCCGAATGTTGATTACCACAAAACCTAATCTCCAGTCGTTCGTTTACACTCACTCAGGACCGTGATAGCGCTTGGTGGATGGTCGTGGAGCAGATAGACATGGAGACTGCGTACTGTGATGGTGAAATAGAGGAGAATATTTACATGGAGCCACCGAAACATTTTGAAGAAATCTTGACATCGTCGAAAACGAAGCGGGTGAAATCGTGGAAGCCGCATGGGAAATGCTGCGAGAATGCAAAAAGGGTATGAGATACTGCAAGAAACAAGTCACTGTATCTTGAACAACCCGGTAGACAATGGTACCTCAAGTTATGTAGACGACATATTGAAAGCAATAGGCATGGCACCCTGTGAAGCAGATCCTTGCGTCTACACTTGGGGCAAGGGTGAAAATACGGTAATTTTGGCAGTTTATGTTGATGATTTAATTATAGTTCGACAAGTATTTAAAAAAAAGTTCCAGTTATGGAGCATGATCGTATGAGCGAATTTTCTTTAATTACCCATCTATCGTATTATAATATGTTGAATTGTTTTGAAATTCGAGGAATTTGAGTAGAAAGAGATTGTTAAAAACCAATTTTATGGCAAAATTCATACTAAATAAAATTCGGCAATTAAAAAAAGATTTTGTATTTTTTTAGATTTTTTTGTTCGTTTGATTTTTATAGATTTTCAAGCAAATGTTAATGTAATTTAAGTATGTTACGCTGAGGGGACCTTGAGGGGCCACCAACCTACTCTTCATCAACCGAGTGAGCTGAAATTTGAGATCGGATCAATACCGAGATTGTGAGGAATTGACGTTATAAGAAATTCATGTTTGCACTTGTTCATACGCCATTTTTGATCCAAAGACAATTAAATTTAAGGGAACCATCTAGTAGTTTATTCGTACAACCCATGGAAATTTCTTCAATATCAGACTAAAACTTAGTATTGTTTTATGAGGACAAGGAATTGGCACAGACACATAAATCTCAGACATAGAGAGAGACATAGGACCGAAAATGATCAGCAAGCTCTGAAATGCAAAATGCAAGTAGAAATTTTGATTTCGGAGAAAAAAATTTCGAATTTCTTGCACAAATTCAAAGCTGCCCTTCCTTTGGTAGACAGGTAGCATAAAGCTGAAAATCCAAAATCTCTTTTGGAATATCAAAATATTATATAGAATAAGTTGTTTACCATGCAATTAATAGTTAACTACTTCATTGCACTATAAGTGCTCAAATTTCAAAATAATTTACCACAAGTATATTATGATAACTTGCAACAATGCGCTCATATGATCATTGTGCATAACTGGAACTTTTTAAGCATATCCCATCAAGGATACCATTTACGATATCAGGCTTCCTGCCCTGGTTGCTTGGCATGCAATATTCTCCCTCTCCGCATCGCAACTGCTGGATGACAGGGCATCTGCGATTTGCTTGCCAACCGCATCTTGACGTAGGATGCAGCCACCACGAATCTGCAGTTACACCTCATGATAGAGATTCTCATTTTCATCCTGACAGACACAGCAAAGGGTATCTGCTGTCCCGCCACTACCTATAGAACACCTCACCATGGTGGTTGAAGTTACCACTCAGATGGTGTTAAAATGTTGATAGTCATGAGCCTCAATGCCCTCTGAAGCCCATTCTACCCACTGGAAAGAGTCAGGGGAATCAGTTTTTGAGAAATTGGTGTGCCTGGCTCGCACTACAACAAAGACCAAGCCGAGATGCTGTCTGACCTCCCATCTCGATCCCCTGAAAGTAAGCAGACGCTAACAGTGTGAAGATGGGACGCTGGGAGAACGAGAGTCAATATTGAGCCCACTGGCCTTGACCGGTGCATGGATGTAGGCACTTGGGTCACTAGGCAGGAAATCAACTGTCAAGAGCCCACAACAGAGTTAACTGCATGATCTAACAAGCAGCCTCCCCACAGCATGTCTGCAAAAGACTAATCCATTAGTTTTTGGCAGTAAATATGTGCGAAAAAGGCGCAGCTTTTGCTGTGGCTCCAATAGAGCCTTGGAAATATAAGCATGTGCTCCCCCAAGGGCTACTCACCTTCCGACAATGGTGGCCTCACTCATGAAGTCGACTCCAAGGCACTGCCACACATCTAACAGAGATTGGGCGGGAATGGAGATTTTCCTATGACAAAACACTCCTCATCCACCACCTTCACCTAATGCTGGCGACCAGAAATGACCAAGGAGACCTACCTACACTCATCAGGGTTGAACACAAAACCACACCTGGCTAGCTGCTCAGTGAAGATGTTAAGGATGATCCACAAGCCATTGTGGGTTACTGCATACAAGTAGGACAACATCGAACAGGCAACCCAGAGGCAATATCGAACAGTTTTTTCTGCTGACAGCTTACCTAAGGCTGTTTACACTCACTCACTCACTTAGTTGTCCTCTGTGTACCGTTAAGGTGTAGAGGTTGTACAAAGAGCTCGCCACTTAGGCCTCTGCTGAGCTGTTGTTTTCGCTTGGTCTAGAGTAAGGCGTGAAACTACTCGCAACCACGAGTTCATATCGAACACTTTTTTCTGCTGGCAGCTCACCTAAGGCTGTTCACAACCAGGTTAAGTGGAGTGGCGACTGAGCGTCACTCTGGCGTGCCATGGGCCCAATGAGAACATTTTCTAACATTCCGACCCATGCTTGAGGGCCTTCATGCCTTCATTGTACAGACAGGCAATATATGAGAAGGTGCTCGGACATCACAAAGACAATTGGTCAGGGTAAATGGCTAACAGTGTCAAATGTCAGAGAAGCAAGATGGAGCTGGGGTTTCTTAATATGGAGCAGTTCGTGCTCAGATACTGTGTAGACCATTGGGCTTGTTAAGGGGACGCCGGATGGTATATATGGGATTTTCTCAACTTTTCTTGGTCAATAGAGGACTAATTTTAATGATTGTTGCGGCAATCTATTGGTTTTGAAATTCCCCTCTTCGAGCTCCTGAAATTTTCAAATTCCAAAATTTTCAAATGTATACCTATACCATTCAACAATTTTACTTTCAAATTTCGAGGTCTGTGAGACCTTGAGGTTTCAAAAATAGAACAAACTCTGCAAGAATAATTGAAATCAGTCAATTATTTATTGGCTGAGAAAAGTTGATTAAACCGTTTGGTCGTATTTTGAATTTGGAGGGAACTTTGAACCGTTTTCAGGATCGGACCGCTAGTATCAATGTATCAATACATTAGGAGTGCCTCACCACCAGGCGGTGCCGACCGGTGGCTCTCTCCTTTCCGCGGCCGTGAATTACTTCCCCAGTTCTCTTCTTACCACTCTGTTATCTTATCTCTTGTTCATCAAATCTCGCATCTCTCCTGTTCTACACTGTCAAATCGTCAAAAATAACTTGTCTCTCGTCAAAATTCTTGAAGTAAAATATAGATTAGTAGTTAAAACCGATCAGAATACTGTATAGTTTGGTAATCTGGATGCTCGCAAGCTCGCATCTCAAAAATACATTACATCAAGTAGTCAATCCCTTAGTAAAAATTCAGATTAGTTGGACATGTAGGTCAGAATAGTGTGTATAATTTGGTGATATGGATGCTCACAAGCTCGCATCTCAAAAATACATCCCATCAAGTAATCAATTCCTTAGTAAACATACAGATTAGTTGGACTTACAGGTCAGAATGACGTTTAAAAATATATTTCGGAGGTTGTGAAGCAACAAAACATTTGAGACCGCATCGGAATCAAACCCGGGACCTTCATTTCATGTGCAAGCAACACTAACCACTGGATCACGACAGATCTTGCTTCATGTTGAACAATCACAGTATTTTGCTACTCAGTGGGGAATGCTTTTGAGGGAGGCTACTAGAGCACTCTGAAACAATTCATAGCCGTGGTATGACCTGGTGGTGAGACACTCCTTCACTACATTCGATTCATTCACCTTTCTTGGTCTTTTGGTTGGAAAGGCTCCAGTTGGTCTGCTTTTGGAGACCTTAACGAGCGGTGCCCACTTAGTGGGCCTCCTCTTGAGGGAGGAAGACTCCACCGAGGTGGAGGACCAGCACCCCACCACGGCTCCACTTTCTAGCCACCGACCCTTGAGTAAACTTCTTTGAAAATGCGCTAAAATGCGATCTTGAAATACATATTTGGAGTTGAAAATTAGTAAGAGGCATACAGACTTAAAATAGCAGAATACAGACATGTATACCTCCCCAGATTCACAAAGGTTTATTTACAGGGACCATCAATTGAAGGCTATCCAGAAAATTATGTTCATGTCCACTGAGTAACATCAATAAGATAGTGAAAAATCTATTAAAAAGTAGAAAATGGTTTTACCTCCATGATAAGTTTTCTCAGGTGAAAATTATGGCGTGCTTCGGCGCAATATTCTCGGAATCGAATGATTCTGGGGGAGTCGCAGAGTCGTGTGGGGATGCTTTCTCGGGATCGACTGTTTCTGAGGGATTCTTCTACACCGGGTTCCGAGTTCCGGGGTTCTCGGGGTTTGGAAACTCTGGGCGCAGTTGCGGTGGCGGTCTAGAAACAAGTTTTAATCGTTCAGCATGATAGTTGAGCTAATTTTCGGAAATTATAGTTTTATATCAATGTTGGATTGTTATGGAATTTGAGCACATTGATTGCAAAAAAATTGTGTAGGTACTAAGTATCAATTTGCAAATCTTTGAAAAATTATATTTTAAAAAATTTGCTAATTGATACTTACACTTAAAATACAAACACAACAATACAATACAAGTATTCGACTGCAGTATACAATTCAATATCAGAAAGTGTGTATCAATATGTGTGTGGGTGTGCGCGCGCGTGTGTGTGTGTGTGTGTGTGTGTGTGTGTGTGTGTGTATCAGTTTGTATTCAGTATTCAATTTTCTAGTATACAATTGCTTTGCACGCAATGTACTCAAATATAGTGAATACTGAATATATTATATATAGTGAATATTGAAATCGGAGACGAAAGTCGTGTTAGAAGTCCCTGGATGTACAACTTTCTGGACTTCAGTGAATTCTTATTCTACTACCAGTTTACAGATATAGTGCTATTTACCTTCCAACACCACTCATAACCCCGATGATGTACGAATAAACTTACGAAACGTTGGTTACAAAAGCCTGTGTACCTTGTAACGGACTTAGAGGTGCAATGGGGCCTAAATCCGCACTCATATAGAAAAGGGGTTGTGACAGTACCATAAGAGATACGACTCGTACAAATGGCATATGTGCTATGTTCGGAGAAGATGATTTTCCTGTTCTCAGATCCTCCTCTATCGCCAAACGCAGCATTTCAAGAACACGAAGATGACGCCCGGCGCTAGAGCGACGGACGCGCATTCTCTTAGATCTCACGGGAACCGTCACACTCCTCCCCTTAAAAACATACTTTTTTGAGGAACAAGTATGTAAACCAGGTGGAATAGTTTATTGGTTGAGAACTTATGCTCATTAATAAATAGCTGCATTGACGATTGAGGATAAAAAAGATAAATTAAAATAGGATGGATTGTCAATGAATCTTCATATGAAGTATTCATTAGGTAATTAACCCCCAATCAAAGATTGGAACAATCGGGAATAATATAACTTGCTCAACCAGGAGACTTACATTGGGAGATGCCCACTTTGGGGACTTATGAAATAGGGATCGATGCCTTGGGTTTGGGAACAATACCCTTGAAAGAAATTAAGTATGTTAAATAAAAATAATATGAGGGGAAAATTGAGAAATTAATAGTCAAGAACCAATGAAAGTATTTAAGTATCCAAGGGTGTATAATGGGTATTCCTTCTGGAAACCCGGGCCATGTTTCTTCTGAAACATTAACACCCACGAAAATAGTGGATCGGATTACTAGGCGTCAGGCGTACATAATCCTAACCACGCTCTGCTACCATGTAACGGACTTAGATTGCCCCAGAGGTGCAATGGGGCCTAAATTCGCACTCATAGAGAGAGGAGGGTGTGACAGTACCATAAGAGATACGACTCGTACTAATAGCATATGTGCTATGTTCGGAGATGATTATCCGGTTCTCGGATCCTCATCTATTGCCAAACGCAGCATTTCAAGAACACGAGGATGACGCTGTGGATGAAACGTTGACTTAAACCCACTTTCATCAAAATACTATTTAACAGAGTTTAGCCAAACTCCATTAAAATTAATCTCGAGGATTAAAACTTGGCGCCTTTCACCAACTCAATACTCGTTTACCCTGATTGGAATGACGAAGTTTCCCAATCAATATTGTGGTTACTCTATTGGGCATACTTTACCAATTCTTCATCCTGTCTTTTTGCGCCACAGCTATTATCATCATCTATTATTCATCATAATTTTCCTCTAATCCTGGTGCTTGGCTGCAAGCGGTGTCAGGGTATGTATGTGTTGAGACATTCTAACTTAATCTAGATCTCGTTGTATTGTACTATTATAGAACAACGTGTTAAGTCTCATTATGTTAAGTGATAGAAAGCCAGGGAATGCATTATGATGAGAAGCGGGCAAGATGAATACCTTTTTACCATCTTTCTGGAGAGATATCTACTATCAACGACTCTATCACAAAAATATTAGGTACGTGCCTAGGTGTCACACTAGTTTCAAACAATAAATTATGATTTATTCTAACTGCCAACTTACGCTAATTCATTTTTATAAGTAGAAATAACAACCACACATAAAAGCTATGTGGCCATATTGATATCATGCCTAACGGGATTAGCAAGAGTAACTGGCCAGATTTTGGGAGCTTACACTTGAACCGCCTCGTAAAGCGCTCTGGTGAAAGATAGTGACCTGTAATCTCTGTTGATTTCCAATTTTTTAAAGTTTAAACTCGTATAGGTACGTTTTTGGCTGAAGTGGGACTTTTAAAATTGCGAAAACATAAGCACTTGGCAGAGTGAGAATGTTAAGGCGAGTAAATGCTCCTCTGGAACTTTCACTCCATCCAAGGCCAGCGAGAATTCTCATGGTACGCTTATGGATTCTAAACACCTCTACAGAATGACTATAATTCCCCCAAAGCACCAGACAATTCGACATTTTGCTTGCAGAATATGAATGCTAGATGAAAATAAGGACTATTTCCTAGGTTTTGACAGGTTTGACCCGAACCTATTCTAGTGAACTTTCACAAATAGCATCCTGAAACTGGTGAAGATAACTCTAATCAAACATTATTCATGGGTAGAGGGAATTATAATGTGAATTATTTGGAAAATAAATTTGTTCTTGGACTTCATTAAGTCAAATTATGACTTGCTGGATTTGCTAGTGATAAGGATTTGTATTACTTTCGTATGAATGAAACTACTGGTAAAATTTAAAGAGAAAATGCTTGCCGTTGTAGATTTATCAAGTTACATGCAAGGGTTTTCTCGATCAAAGTCGTCCACGTCGAGTTATTTCTACAAATATACTTATTACAAAGCTCGATCATATTACAGAATAGATCCTTTCAAAGCTATAGAGCTCCATTGCAACCTAGTAAAACCAACAGTCACTAATCACAACCCCAACTCCCACAAAGAAGTGGATTTACTACACATTTGTTCCAAAACGGAACAGATTAATTTTGCGCCAAAAAATCAAGCTTTCCAAACGAAAGGATGAGTTTGTTTGTCAGCACTTTTTGAGCATATTAAATTGGTAAAATTCCAAAAAATGTGCTAAAAAAATCACTAAAAATAGCTAAAAACGGCTAAAAATTGTTCATTTTCATTTTTTGGCAGAATATTGCTCAAATAAAGTTTATTAGCTATAAAATAGAACATTCAAAAATTTATGTACGAAATTATGCTGAAAAATGTACTTAAATTTCATTAAAATTGTCTAAAATATCGATAAAAACTGCGAAAAAGCTAAAAATTCATAACTTCTATTTGGATAGTAGATTATTATCTAGAATACGTTTTTTGCTATAAAATTAATAGTTATCGATTCCCTTGCACTCAAAAAGCTCAAGTTTCAGTACAATGTAACATTATACAATACGATTATTTACGAAAATTCGCACATACGACCATGCTGCAAGACTGGAACTTTCAAATTAATGTAGAACTACAAATTATTAGAAGTTTTCCGTCGTGTAGAAATTCTTGCTGGAGGCTATGGGGTCATTTGTTGTGGAAACCTATGTTTCAGTGGTTGGCAACAAGACAATTAGCCGCAATATAAATATATTTTGTGATGTTCATTTCTGTGTCCTTTGTTTCTTAAAAGTGTTTCTGTACATATCTATAATATGAAAAAGCGTTGAACTCGTCTCAGAATGTCTCAAAACGGATTTTAATGAAGAACATTTTCGACAATTTTTATTTAAAATTTTCTGGAGCCATTTCAAAAGTTTCATTTTCTACGAAAATTCGCTAAAAGGAGAAATTTGCAAAAGGTAAAAATTTGACGCAGGTCAACCAGTTGGTCACCTGGGATTTCGCTCACCGAGCCGACCGGCCACTTGGAATAGAATCACGGAGACTCAGAAATGTTTAAGCTCAGGATTCCCTCCCATTCCTCTGATGTTAATTATTCTTGACCAGAAGCATCGGGAAAAAATTTACCACAACGAAAAAAAAAAAAAAAAAATTTAGGAATAAATAAACGGATTCGTAGTCAGGTAATTGATGAACTAGCTTCAGAGGGAAGTTCCACAGTAGTGCCAAGGTACATGGTACATTTTGGAAAACCCTGTTTTCAAAATGTGAATATTTTTGTCACCTGGAACGAGTTTCCTCTAATGTATTTACTCTCACAACAATATCGGTTTAGAGATTAAAATATTTTTGTGGCAAAAAAGTACCAATGGAAATAGAAAATTGGGAAATATCGCCTGAAAAAGCTCAACTTTTGAAAATGCCTCACGCTGACTACAAACGTCTGAATAAATTCGTTTATCTCACGGTGTTTTCATACATAACGCCAAGTTTGGTTAGAAAATATTTACATTTTATGAGTCAATTATTTAACGGACTACCATGACAAAAATATCCTTTTAACGAGTTTTAAAGAGGTTTTTAGAGATAAAGATACTATGCGCTACGTTGCGCCACTTTCTTATTGCTGTTATTCCATTCTATAGATTAAAACCTAATTTAGAAGTTTCAACTCCCGGAATTTACCGGGTGAGCGGCTGTATCATTTTAAAGATTGAGTAGTTAAAGAAAATATGTTAAACCAGCAGCAAAATTCATTCGGTCTGCTTTAAATATATGTGCCGTATCATTATAGGTGTTTAACATGAACCAACAACATGAACTCTACAATATTTCGTAGGTCTAGTCCATAATTTGTCGGATCACATTTCCAAATTTATTTCAGTTATTTATTGATAACTTCCTTCAATGAATGTTTTGGAAATCAAGCTATTGCAACGAGTTTAAATATGTATGGTAGCGGATTTATTGAAAATTATGTTAAAATAATTGTGTTTTAAAGTGCTCAGAATGGTATAGATCTATAGCATATGACAGATAGATATCCAATTCATTGGTCTGTGTGTAGCATTTTGATGGCATTTTGTATTATCAAACATGATGTTAGCAAGCAATCAAACTTACGTAGCACAATTATGTTGCCACGTTATTTTCCTGTACCTAAATACTAAAAAATCCAAATCGTTTTTTGACATCTTTATCATAACAGTTCCTAATCCTACAAGGCCGAATTATCCATGGATGTATACGAGACGTTCTTGAACAATCAAGTCGAGTCTCGAAACTCTAGATCCTGACTTGCTATTTGTCCAACTAATCTGAGTTTTTACTAAGGGATTGACTACTTGATGTTATGTATTTTTGAGATGTGAGCGTAGCGAGCATCCAGACTACTGATCTAAGCAAAAACTGATCTGTGTATAATCTCTAGGCGACTGGAGCACTGGGAACTAAACAGCAATTCAGTGACTCGGATTGATTGTTCGAGAACGTCTCGTTGGATACATCCTTTAACCTTGTACATCCTGAAGATTATGCATGGGCGTAAGAAAATAATTTTTTTAAGCTACTTTTCGAAACGTTCATGTTTATTGGAATCTTGATCATTCATATTTACCAAACTTAATTTTTTAAATTTATAATCAACCCAAAAAGGGCACGTGTAGCTTTTTGTAGTGCATCGTGGGCACTAAAATTTTAAATTTTCGGATTTCTATTGAGAATCATTTCAAAAACATTTGCTGCAAAAATCGATGGACACGTAAAAAAAAGTAGTATTTTATGGCAAAAAACTCGTTCGGAATAATATTCTGCGATTCAAAAAGAGATTTTGGATTTTCAACTTCTTTGCCGTTTTTATCGATTTTTTTAGCACATTTTAATTAAATTTATGAACATTTTTCAGCATAGTTTTGCACATAATTTTTTAATGTTGTTTTTTTTAATAGTTAATAAACTTCATTTACCTCTTTAAATACCGTTTTTTGCTATTTTTAGTGAATTTTTCAGCACTTTTTTTTAAAAATATATGTATATATATATATATATATATATATATATATATATATATATATATATATATATATGTGAAAAAAATAAACTCTAGGATTCGTCTCAGAATGTGTCAAAACGGATTTCAGTGGTGTTTCATCGTGGGCACTAAAATTTTAAATTTTCGGATTTCTATTGAGAATCATTTCAAAAACATTTGCTGCAAAAATCGATGAAGAAAATTTTAGAAATTTTTTATTTTAACATTTTTGGAGCCATTGCAATAGCTTCATTTTCTACGGAAATTTGCTAAAACTCGCAAATACGTACAAAAGTTATCAAATCTGTCATAAGGCATTTTTAAAACAATGTCTGACTTCTGATTTGGATTCTGCGCCCCAATATACTTGGATGCACCAAGTTTCGTTCGAAAATTCCGTCTGTAAGATGTTTTTACCACTTTTGGGGGGTTTGGTGATTATCTCATTTTTAGATTAATTTAATATTTTACTCAAGGTTCTCGGTCTCTACGGGAAGTGCGTCCTAAGAATTCTGTTACCATCATTAATTAGCATGCATAGACGATACAAAAGTCTTACCGATAGTAAGAGTTTGAGGTGTATTTTGAAAATGTTGGGAGCTCTACAAGTTGGACAGTTGCTCTTGAAGTTCGACCACATAAACCAACATTGGTGATGCAGGACATGTCGAAATGGGAGGGCGACTATACCTCCGTTGCCAGTGTACAAATCTTCCCGGCAGACACAACATTCCATGATGTTCGATAACCTGAAACCATTTGCCAAATAGAGTAATCTCAAAACATATTATTGGTAAGTAATGCATGCATAACAGGACGTTCTTACGTCTGTAATGTATATGATTTTGGTAAGAATGACGAATAGAGCATGATTTTATTGGATGTGGCCTCAGCAGTGTAAAGTAGTATAAATATGTTAGAGCAACACTTATCCCCCCTTCTTTCATCCCTCTCTCCCTCCTCCATCTTCCTCAGCTTCCCTAATCCCTAGGGCCGGTGTCGGGTAAACCTGGGCGTCCTCCCCACTTTATAATTTAGTTTTTTCGTTTCTTTTTCTTAATGGCGTGGCGTGCCCCCTCCGTCTTTGGGGGGAGTTTTCTTTAAAAAAAAAGTGTGTGTGTCATTCCAGACGATAACTCTCCTTAGGATTGAGATAAAATATCCGTTCTTGAAAGAATCAAGCTTTCCAAATGAAAGGATGAGTTCTTTGGCCATCACTTTTTGAGCATATATTCAGCATATATGTCTCATGCTTTCCTTACATTTGAATAACTCATTTTAAACACAGTTGGTGCAATAAAAGTTTCAATAACCAACCTACTTCATATTCAACCCTTTCTTCAACATTTTGTGGTATAAGAATCAGAACATAGGCTGAAATTTATTCAGTAAACTAAAATTTGACCTTTCTGGTTACCAAATTAAGTTATGCAAGGGGATGGGCAGTTAGGGTGTTTTGGTTGGAATTAGCAAAAAATCGGATAATTAATTTTAGTTGTTGATTTATTAACTAATTAAACCGTAACAAAATGTACAACAGACATGGGAAACTACAAAAGACATTTCATTCATTTTTTGCTCGGCTATGAACAGTTTTTTGGGTCTGCTGGACAATTTTATAAATGGCATTTAACATGTTTTGCATATGGTGGTCTTCAATTGTAATACGAAATATGGCTTAGTCCAAATAGGAATTTTAAACTACATGGAGTTGAAATACTCGTTTGAGAAAACTTGCCCTTTCGCAAGATCACCAACAATATGATTCAAATTCAAGATTTGCAACGTATAGCGGTACAATTATCATTCCAAGACGGATCAAATCTCAACGTGG
This sequence comes from Adelphocoris suturalis, assembly GCA_030762985.1. NCBI lineage: Eukaryota > Metazoa > Arthropoda > Insecta > Hemiptera > Miridae > Adelphocoris > Adelphocoris suturalis. The sequence goes on along the minus strand of CM061043.1, from coordinate 84,343,698 downwards.
CATCCATTTATACTTCCCCATTTATAGTTAGTTTGAGGACATGGATGTGAAAACATATTTATGAGAATACAACTTGGTACTGAGTATGCAGCTTGAGTTCGTAATCTGTGTCTATAATAGGTATGTCATTATACGCAATAAAGTGTCTTACTGTTATTAATTACAGTTAATACTAGGAATTATGGTGAATTTGTGAGGCAAGATACTAACTTACTTTTTTACTGCTCTTTCAAAGAGGTGCACCACGCGGCGTCAGACGCTTGTGAGAAAATGATGATCTGAAATGAAACGAGTGCGATGTTCCAACTTTCAAACGGATAAAGGACCAGTTAGGATCGCAATCCTGTACAAACAAGACGTTGTTATTAAAATATGAACCGAGATAAATACTGATGCCGGGAGAGAGAGAGAGAGAGAGAGAGAGAGAGAGAGAGAGAGAGAGAGAGAGAGAGAGAGAGAGAGAGAGAGAGAGAGAGAGAGAGAGAGAGAGAGAGAGAGAGAGAGAGAGAGAGAGAGAGAGAGAGAGAGAGAGAGAGAGAGAGAGAGAGAGAGAGAGAGAGAGAGAGAGAGAGAGAGAGAGAGAGAGAGAGAGAGAGAGAGAGAGAGAGAGAGAGAGAGAGAGAGAGAGAGAGAGAGAGAGAGAGAGAGAGAGAGAGAGAGAGAGAGAGAGAGATAATAACAACAAATGATACATGACAAGAGAATGAAAGAAACAGAAGAAAAATCATGACTACAGTCAATCTGAGCAGTTTATGCGGGCGTTACCTAACTGACTCCCGAAGAATCAAAAGTGACTGACTCCCGTGAAAATCCGTCTATTCGGGAAGAGGGCCGTAACATCCTCATCACAAGGAGTATTTTTAATATTGATGTGGTGTTTGTTTGGGAAGGGGTGAGAAGCCGGCCGACCCGGTAGAAGTTCCACAGAGATAAAGAGATTTTTCTACACCACACTTCCAGCTATAAATCGTGAGGGGACTGAAATTGATAACAAAATACATTGAAAAGTAAAGGGAAGGATATCCGATTTATAATTCGTCATAAAACTGGTCTCAAAGCTCCAACCTCTCTTTGACGACGAAGAAGAAGAATATCAGAATGGTGAACAGTTAATTTTGTACCTATTTAGCGTGGTTATAGCAAGTTTCCTTGAGAAATCAAGCTATTGTAATGGCTCGGAAATTTTTTAAATCAAAAATTTTGAAAAATTTCTTTATTGAAATCCGTTTTGAGGCATTCTGAAACAATTCATGAAGTTTGCGCTTTTTCGTATATATGTATATATATATATATATATATATATATATATATATATATATATATATATATATATATATATATATATATATATGTTTGTGTCATTCCAGACGATAACTCTCCTTAGGCTTGAGATAACGATTCCGTTCTTGCTTTCCAAACGAAAGGATGAGTTCGTTGGCCAACAATTCTTGAGCGCATTAAATTGGCCGAATTTCAAAAAATGTACTATAAAAATCACTAAAAATGGCTTAAAATGACCAAAAATCCTTACATTTTTAATATTTAGCAGAGTTTCAGTCAAAACAAAACGATCGACGATCAAGTAGGACAATAAAAATTGTTTGCAGAAAATTATGCTGAAAAACGATCTTAAATTGCATAATTATTTGCTGAAAAAATCTATAAAAACTGCAAAAAACCCTAAAAATCTTAAATCTTTTTCTGAATTACCGAATTTTATTTATTACGAGTTTTTTTTGCAATCAAATTGGTTTTTACCAATTTCTTTCTACTGAAATTGCTCAATCTTCAATTCAACTTAACATTAAAATGCAATAGATAATATATGAAAATTCGCTCATAAGATCATGCTGCATGACTGGAACTAACAATTTCTTTGTACTCAAATTGTTCAAATTTCAGTACAATTTAACATATTATAATGCGATAGGAAATTTAAGAAAATTTGCTCATACGATCATGCTGCATGTCTGGATTTTTTTTGTTAATATTTCTACTTACTTGACGGTATGTTGGTTATTTTGGTTATGTTGGTTATGTTAGTTATGTTGGTTATCACATTGGTTATTTTTTTAACGAATTTTCGTAGAAAGTGAAGCTATTGCAATGGCTCGGAAAATTTTAAAATCACAATTTTTGAAAAAGTTCTTCGTTGAAATCCGTTTTAAGACATTCTGAAACGAATCTAGAGTTTAACACTTTTTCATATATATATATATATATATATATATATATATATATATATATATATATATTTATTTATATATATATATATATATTATATATATATCAAATTGATATTTTTTAGCAGAATATTACTCAAATAAAGTTTATTAATTATAAAATAGAACATTCAAAAATTTATGTACAAAATCGTGCTGAAAAATGTACTTAAATTTCATTAAAATACGTAATAATACGGTAGATAATTTAAGAAAATTGCAAATGAAATACAGACCGGAACATTTTTTAGCGAATTTTTGAAGAAAATTAAGCTATTGCTCTCGCCTCAAAATTTGTAGAATGTGAATTTTTTAAAACATTTTATGCAGAAATCTGTTTCAGGCTATTCTGAATCATATTCTGAAGTTTAACGCATTTTTTAATGTATGTATGTATATATGTATGTGTCATTCCAGACGATAACTGTCCGTAGAATTGTGCTAGAAACTTCAAACAAATTTTAAAATGTTAAGGACACAAAACGAAAGTTCAAGTTCGTTGGCCAGCATGATTGGATTACATCTTCGGGTTAAAATTTTCAAAAATGTAGTCAAAAATTTCAAAATAGCCTGTTTTTTGCGATTTGTTGTGCGAAATACTTTTTTCAGCATACTAACATGTGGTATATTCGGAATCAGCGTAAAATTTCCTATAAGAATAATGTATCAAGTTTTCAAAAATTTCAAAGTTGAAAAATCAGTCAAAAATCGAAATAATGCCGTTCGCTAGTTGTAAAAATCGGTAATATTTGCATGAAACATTGTCCAAATTCAGATTGAGCTACTCTTATGGAAGTATCCCTGTATAACCAATCCTAGAACCATGCTGTTTAAAACGTAGGTAGTAAGAGCTTAAAAAAAAAAAAAAAAATGTAATCACAACTGTTGAGTTTACTCTGTGAATGTGTTAATGATTTAATTCCATGTTTGTCTATCAAAATCATAAACTAAAATTTCTCTACACGATCAATAGCGACTGAAATGTCGAAGATTTCTTAAAAAATTCGCTCATGGGGTCATGCTGCATGACTAGACTTTTCATTATTGTACTTCGTTTTTAGGTTCAGACAAGGACCGATTTTCCTCTTTTTCGCCGCTCTTTTCACCGTTGCATACTATGCATCCTACGGATACTCCTTGAAGATCAGCATGCTCTGGGGCTTTTGCCAGTCTCTTTTCTAGTATCCACCTCTGTTCTCGCGTTACAGGCTGCGCTCCCGATGGGGAGCAAATGGATGATCGTACAGCCACCCGAGTGGTCTCATTCAATCCGCGGAGCTAATTTCTATAGGAATCAAACTAAAACCGTGGGTACACTGGATTCCAAAAGCATCTGGGACCAGTCGATTCGGCGTCCGAAATTACTTGGGTGACGACACCCCACTTACCTAAGGCAGAAATAAAAGTATACAGCTATTCATCCAGAGGGTTCAGACTCCAACCTGCCCATGTATTGCAATTTAAATTTAAAAATGATTTGCTTCGAACTATCTGAGAAGATTTTGGGAAGAACAAGAACAAAGGATTTTAGATGGGCTGGATCAATCATTTTTGTAACATACTATAGTATGATATAATATACTAAATATACTAGTGTGTTCAAGGTAGTTTAAATGTTATATGGGGTAAAAGTAATAAAAATAATATAAAATATATATTACATCCGTTCCGATACGCCCCGGACGCCTTTCTGCTACTCTCCAGGTTCCGTTCCACTATGCCCCTGATGCCGTACCCCCCTCAGGTTGGTGCGGCGTATTATATGGGTATAACAAGTAAAAGTAATAAATATCCATTCTCCTACACCCCTCTGCTACGCCCCTGGTCACCCCACCCCCACAAGGTGCCGCGGCGCCTCCTCTCACTCCACCCCCGCCCACCCCCTCACCACCCACCGTGACCCCCTGCAAAGCGTGCCAGGCGTGCGCGCGTGCGTAAGTGTAACACTCAAAGCGTCGAAAAAGACACTTTTTCGCCCGTTTTTGGCCCATAGCATCTATGCGAGTAAAGCGATCGGGATGGTTAAACGTTAGGACCAACTAGACCCCAAATGGAGTCTATGTGCGAAAGAACGGGTTTTTAAGTCAATTCTTAGGCCTTTTATGGCCCGGACGGCGAACGGAGGACGGCGAACGGTGGACTAACATTTCAAATTTGGGTTCTACGCACCTTGAAACGTAAAGTGACAAAGTTTGAGGGGGGGTTATAGAAATTTTTTGCTATACGATCACATAGGCTTATTATTGGAAATAATAAACCAAAACCAATGGATCTGCGATCCCTCTCGCATTCTTTTTATGTAGGTAACCAAGACTTTCATTGCTTTAGAGAATACTTCATAACGAGGGCAGTGAAAGAAAGCTCAGCATCCAACAGTACCTCCAGGTGAGGACCTCACTACCAATCACGTACCTGAAATTCAATGGTTCAAATACAACTTGTTGTTAGACACCATTTGCCAGGAGCAATATGTGAATTCTGGAGCCTCAAACAGTCAACTTCCGAGTATCGTTGGTATTGCCTCTACCTATACGATTTCGTATAAAAAAGAGTGCGGATAAATGCATCACTAAATTGAACATAATGTATCTACCCAAATACCCAAGCCCAAATCTATATCTTCTACCCAAATATATTAATTTCATTCTTTGACTCCTGGGAGTCGGAGTTAGATTCTGCTTGTCTTTAAAGCTTTGCGGAATTGCATACCTGAGATTCTTGGCGTTTACGTGTTTGTATGAACATATTTTGCTAATACATACTTGGGAATTGATGAATTACTACAATTTAGAATCATAGGCCTTCTTAGACTTTCTGAAATGATCATCTTTAAAGGCCGGTGATTCTGAAAACGTGTGAAAAAAAAAAAAAAAAAAAAAAAAAAACGTTACCCAACCACTGTACTTTTGTGTGGGTGAGGTATCAATAGATTGTTCTGGTAGTTGTTCTTGCTGTGGATTATTTTTGTCAACAATGAACCATTGTAATCAACCCAAAAGAGAAAACCCAAAAAAGTTTTAACCCCTCCTCAAAATTTATTGTTTTACGCTTAGAGATGTAGAACTCAAAAATCTAATTAAATTAAATTAAATCCGTCCGTCCGCTGATCGACTATAGAGGTTTTCTCCAAAACTACTTGACTAAAGTTTATGACACTTTTATCAAAAATCACATTTGGGGTCTTGTTGGTCCTAGAAGCTCGCCATCAATTTCGATCAACCCTAAAGGGTGAATTTTAAGGGTTGGAATAATAAAAAGCTCTCGAAACGAGTTTAATTTGTTGGGGTGTCATTTACAGGGTTCCTCCCAAAGAATCGATTGGTGCCACCCGGATCGCTGTACGTTAACCCATTTGCTCTTCCTAGGGGCTAGAACTTTTGCAGGGGGAAAAAAAACCAACAACATGAGTGTGGGTCACAACCTGTGAAAACACAGTAAAATCGCCATATCGCGTATCAGATAATATTATTCCTATATTATTCTTCCTCCACGAAATCAAGTTTATTATCACTCTTGTCAGTTACAGATAGACTAGCGAAGCGTAGGTAGGTGATTTATTTTATAATTAATTTTCAGTTCGTGGGTCAGCAGGACTAGTAAAGTGTAGGTGTTTTATCTAATTTCATTAATTGCTTCACGGGATTTAATAGTATAATAATAAAAATGAATAACAAATAAATAAAATAAATTACCATTACTACCAACGTGTTATAATTGTAAATTAGTGAGCAGCGTAGAAGGGCTATCTAATACTGAAATGAAACGCTGTTTAATAATTTGCAGCATTTTGGCAGTGCTTCCACCTTATGAGTGTTGAAACCGAACCCCAAAATTATAAGAATTGTTTTGTGTCGCTCTCACGTTCCATGTTATCTACAGACATACGAACATAGGTATTTACATACGTTTCTTTAATTCGTGATGACATTTTTCAGTTTAAGCTTCGTGTTTATTTATGTGTGTTCCTTTGCTCAGTAAACCAAACAGTTTATATTAGTGGTGTGAGTAGAAACTAGAGCAGCTTCCGTGGCAAACAGTTTCAGCCAATATCATTAATGGTAGGTATTAGTACGTGTCGGACTATTCCACACTACGAGCCGCAATTTTAGAGCTATCTACTTGAAATTTGGTAGGCTTTAGAAAACCGCAAAAAAGCGAGAGGCTAGGTGTCGTCGATTACCTTGTGATGATTAGATACCGGATTTTTATGCAGCATTTATGCAGCATAAATACCCCAAATATGCCTAGAATATGCCATAAAAACCAATGAACTATGCAAAAAATGTGTAACAAAGACAAGTAAAATTCGGGAAATGAAATTCAACAATTGAAAAGAAAAAATTCGGAACGAATATACTTCTGAATGAAAGTTGCTTGATATTAGGTACATGGTATTTACAAAATGTTCAATAATTAACAGCTCAATGCAAACTTATGTTTACCTTACTGAATATGCGCTAGGTTTTTGTAGTGTACGTTTACAAAATTATATATTTCCAGGTTGTCTTGAACAAAGTTGTGTCTGCGATCAGAGAGGATATTCTTATAGATGGAAACTGAAGGCTCCACATCAACTGACGTGATCGGAGCAAATTTCAAATTACTCAAAATGAGTGGGTCTATAAAATCAGTCAATTCACCCATGTCATCAGGGGACCAATACAATTTTGTTGAAAATTCCATACAGTGGTACGTCTCAAATCTCACAGTTCAAAGTTTAAGCATGGATTTCCGAGTTAAATAAAAATAGTGGTTTTGCTTTTGATGGGAAGACGGTCTTTTATTCGAGGAACACCTTGACCCTAGGTTTCTTTCTCAAAATTTTTCTTTCTTCCACAGTAACATTCATTCGTACCTTCATTATTGGTTCCCAGTCTACTTAAAGGTAGCGGAAGCATTGTTTTAACTTTCGGAAGAAAAAAATTTTTTGGTCCAAGATCAAAATTTCTACTCGAATTTTAGGTTTTAGGCCGTTCTGAACAACTTTGGTTCCGTGGCTGTCTGTGTGTGTGTGTGTGTGTGTGTGTGTGTGTGTGTGTGTGTGTGTGTGTGTGTGTGTCTGTCTGTCTGTCTGTCGTGTGTCCGCAAATCCTTGTAACAACCTCATCCGATTTGAATGAAATTTTCAGGGAATGTGCGGGCTAGGGGGTAAACGGTCCCCTATCAGTTTCACCGTTTTTGACTCGATACCAAGCATAATTTTCTCACGCGCTAGTCGTTTGATCTCGCTCAACCCGAGTGCCATTTCCAATTTTCTTATACAATTCTCTTAAACCATCAAGCGGTGTAAAAACCAACTACTTCAAGGTTGGATTCGATCAGGCATACAACAAGGAACATTTTTCCATAAAAAACCGATTTGATGAAAAAAACGACATGCAACGTTTTTCCGGCCACCCATTTATTTATTGCACTTTCAGAGCGGAATCACGCACTTTTGGAGCGGAATTGCGCTAGTTTTCTCGCACTTAAAAAATTGAGTGACGGGTCATTTCTTCATGAAATTTCACGTTAAATTCAACTCTGCAATAAAAATGGGGTTTCCTTTATAAAATAACAGAGTTGATGTCAATTGCGTACGTTTGCGCACATGCGCAATGCGCGATTTTGCCTTTTTTGGGTTTTTTTAAAAAACTTTAGGATTGACTATATATATATAGCTTCAGGAAACCATCAAAGCAGAAGACTTGAGGACTTCAACGGCATTGATGTAAATTTAAATGAACACTGACTAGAACAGCCACGAGTTTTCCTCCTTTCAGTTATTGAGGATGATGATAGTCGAGCCGCGAATGGTGACCTGGGTTTTAATAATAGTATCAATCTGAACCCTAGTCGCAAACATGACTTGACACTCGGACACAATGACATGGGAATCCTTCCTTCCAGGCATTAATATGAATTAGTTCTTCCACCTAGTCTCGTCCTCACTAGCATACCAAACGGTCGCACGCCAAATTGACTAGTCTCATCAAGGTGTTCAGTTTTTGTTCTTTCTTGTTCCTATTTGTCTTAAGTTCAACATCTCGCTGGAATTTACTGGAATACCCATTAAGGTAAGTTTTCACATTACCGACTACTTCCATCAGTGCTACAGTAGGTAGATCTTTGTTCTCTAACGGTAAGAGTCCAGTACCTGCTCATGAAGATATTCTGAAACAATGACGATGCGACTTTGTTTGAGCGTAGGTATTAAAGGAAAAATGGGAAAAACAATAGATCTTGAATATTTCTAGTACCTACTGCTTACAAGCACCTACTTCTCAATAGTATACCTACCATGTAGTGCCTTCTTTTCACATTATTAGTTCATTATCGTTACTTGGCAATATTAGCTTACTAGTTGGTTCATCCGTGCGTTACACAGGTTGATTTGGACACACGCAAGCCCCCCCCCCCCCTCTCTTAAACAATCACATTTTGGGAGACCCCTATGGATCTGATTAAGAAAAGTCCTTACTTAAAAGTACTTACTCAAAGTACTTACTTATAAATTACCTATTAGGAACAGGCTACTGAGATCAACCCCCACTCCGTCTCCACAAACACTCCCCATATTTCAGATTAAAAATATTCTTGATAGGTAACCCAAAAGAACGTTCAGACTAATCGAATTTCACTCGTCCGAACGTCAGATCACCAGTTCGTTCGGCAATGAGCAAATTATTCCATATAACCTCCCCCTCCCCTCCACCTTTTTTTTCCTAACCACAAACACCTCCCTATGGATGAGGCTAGAAAAAAGTTTAATAGCCTATGATTGAGGTTGACGTAATCTAAACACATTCGCCCAATCAGATCCCCAGTTTGTTCAGTGATGTCAAAGACACCCCTTTCCAAACCCTTTCCCCCGAAAACACCCCTATGGGTAGGAATTGAAACTTTCTAAGTAGGCCGTGGTTTTTTGAGTTATCCAAACATATTTTATCAATCAGGTCCTCAGTTTATTCAGTGATGTTCAAGATATCCCCATTCCACCCCCACCCCTCCCTCAAAATACCGTAATAGTTCAGATTTGAAAATTTCAAGTAGTTTGTGATTCAAGATAGAGTATTTCATATTTAATCAATTAGGTACTCAGTTTATTCAGTGATGTTCAAAATACCTCATTTCACCCCCCCCCCCCCCACCGTCCTCTAAAAAAACCCCCACCTATGGGTTAGATATGAAAAAATATCAAGTAGCCTACGATTTAAGTTAGTGTAATTCAAACATATTTTAGCAATCAGGTCCCCAGTTTATTCAGTGATGTCCATGATACCCCCCTTCCCCCTCCCCCAAAACATCCCCCATGGGTTAGATAGGAAATCTTGAAGTCGTCTGTGATTCAGTAAATGTATTTCAAACATTTCTTAACAATCAGCTCCAGTTTATTTAGTGATGTCCAAGATAACCCCATTTCCCCCACCCCTCCATCCACAACAAAAAACCCTAATGTTCGGGTTTGAAAATTTCAAATATCTAGTCTGCGATTCAAGTTGGAGTAACATGAACATTATTTCAACAATCACGTCTCCAGTTTATTTGCTGATGTCCAAGATATCTCATTTCAACCCTCCCCCCACCGTCTTCTAAGAAAACACCCCCTTTGGGTCAGATTTGAAAAAAGTCAAGTAGCCTATGATTTGATTTAGTGTAATTCAAACATATTTTAGCAATCAGGTCCTCAGTTTATTCAGTGATGTCCATGGACCCCAACCCCCCCCCCCCCTCCCCCAAAACACCCCCAACGGGTTAGATTGGAAATCTTGAAGTAGTCTGCGATTCAAGTAAGAGTATTTCAAACATTTCTTAACAATCAGCTCCAGTTTATTTAGTGATGACCAAGATAACCCCATCCCCCCCCCCCCCTTTCATCAAACAAAAAACCCTAATGGTCGGGTTTGAAAATTTCAAGTACCTAGTCTGCGATTCAAGTTGGAGTAACACGAACATATTTCAACAATCACGTCTCCAGTTTATTTACTGATGTCCATGATACCCCATTTACCCCTCTCCTCTCCCAAAACACCACCTATGGGTCAGATTTGGAAATACTTTTGTAGCTTGTGGTTAATGTTAGAGTAATCCAAACATATACAACCAATCAGATTTCCAGTTCGTTCAATAGTATCCAAAATACCCCATTTCACCCCCTCCCCTCACCTAACACACCCCCTCTGGCTCAAATTAAAAAAAATGCAAATAGCCTTTAATTCAAGTTGGAGTGAAACAGATATTTCCCCTCACACATATCAGCTGTCCAATGACCCCTGTAACCGGTAAAAGCGGACAAACATACGGACATACAGAGAAAAATTGAGATGGTTCAATCGTCTAGAAATAGCATGAAACGGAAAAGAAACGCAGAATATCACTATTCTAATTAATATACAGACAGACATACGAATTTACTAATATAGATGTCCATTATACCCCATTTCACCCCCCTCCTTTCCCAAAACACCCCCTATGGGTCAGATTTGGAAAATTTTAAGTGGCTTGCGGTTCAAGTTAGAGTAATCCAAACATATTCGACAATAAAATCCCCAGTTTGTTCAGTGATGACAAAGATACCCCGTCCCCCTCCTCCTCCCCTAAAACACCCCCTATGGGGCGGATTTGAAGAATTTCAAGTAGCCTGTGATTTAAGTTAAAATAATCCAAACATTTTCGACCAATCAGGTCCCCAGTTCGTTAAATGGTGTCCAAGATACCCCATTTCACCGCCTCCCTCTCCCATAAAACACCTCCTCTGGCTCAAATTTTAAAAACTTCAAATAGCCTATAATTTAAGCTGGACTGAAACGGACATTTTCCCTTACTCATAACAGTTGTCCAATGACCTCTGTAACCGTGAAAAGCAGACAAACATACGGACAGACAGAAAGACAGACAAAGAAAAATTGAGAAAATGGTACCAATCGTCTACAAATAGCATAAAACGAAAAAAAAAAAACGCAAAATTTCATGATTTTGATCAATGAATGTACAGACAGACATACTTTTTGAATTTATTAATATAGATGACTTAAAGTTGAATTTTCGAGCTCTGATTTCAATCACTCTTAACGCGACACGAAAACGACTTCTTGCGGATACCGTCACACCGACTGGAATTTTGTGAACATAGTTTGAATTTATTGTAATACCATTGCCGATATCAAACACCATCTTAAATTTTCATTTAACTGTGAGTAGCTTTCATTTTCCGTATCTATAATTTAAGAAAAAAAGTGAAAAACTGCTTACTGAAAAGATAATTTGTTGCCTTTGGGGATTTGCAACCTCCCAGAAAAGACATTCATCCGGACTATAGAGTGCCACCTTCTACATTCTGAACTGTCTCCTAGTGACGAATTTTATGATATAAAGTGGCCTATGGTTACAGAGACTTATCTGTAATGTTTTCTGTATTCTTGTTTTTTGATCTGTTTTTATTAATGTGATTCTGATTTTCTTTTCAAATGTATTACCTAATGCTGTACTTCTGACGTTTGTATTGCCTATTCAAGGCCGTTACAAATAAAAAATATATGATTTGATTTGATTTGATTTTGATCTGAAAATTTTATAGCATTAGGGAGTTTTTTAAATAATAACAATATTGTATAATAGTAGGTAGTAGAAGTATAATAGTAGGTAGTGTTGCGTGAAATTTTGTATAATATATATGAATTCAGTTCTTAGTATTTAAATATTCATAAATATAAAAAATCCATATCTCTATCTATTCGAGAGGTCCAAATGTTTTGTATGCGATTATGTATGATTGTATTGATTATATATGTTAGCGGCAAATTGTATAATCCGGAATTCTATAGAATGCTCATTTCATACAAACGAGGGCCGTCAATGTGAATAGTAATTTCCCTAGTCATTGTATCCTAGGCGGTCCTCGTCAACACTCCGGGTATTAGTAACAAGAGTAGAACATGCTAATCATGGTTGTAGTTGCAATAAAACCTGATAAAAAGATCGCCGTATAAGCGCTAATACTCGGACTTTTGAGGAAGTGGTGGCAGAAATAGAGGACGAAACGTTTGTTAATATGTAAGAACTTTATGACGAACCGTCGGAAATATCTGAGCTCGAGAAATAAATCTATTAAGTCCAAGCAGAAAAAATCCAACACCTGCGTCCGTTGGGCAAACAGTCATTGACCCCGATCGATAGGGGAAAAGGAGAGGCGCGGAATGAGCTAAACCAACGAAGACGGACTGTAACAAGGGCGGAATTTGATGGTACTCTGTTACAAGACCACTTTTGTTCATACGTCAACACGGAACGGGAACTAACTCTACGATCTGCAGCAACAAGCAGCGCCACTGGATCTGGCCAAGGATTCTTCAGCAACTACTGCTCAACGAACCGCTGCAAATGTCGGATAAAGTTAGCTGCAACACAAAATTCCCTCGTGCTCGAACACTTGCTTGATTAATCCAGCCAAAACTACTTCTTTTGATTTTCAGTTCTGTTCCTTTGTTGTCTTGCTCAAATCGCCTAGGTAAAGTTTCTAGTTTTAAGCCTGAAATGCCATCACCAGAGCTAACATATATAATATAATATGCTCATAAACTCGTTTATAATATCCTAAACTCTGCTAATCGGTTATTGCAATAAAACCTGATAAACATAATAATGATTTTCAAACAATATGTATTATTAACCAAATAATAGAAATAAACTATTACATCCAACATAAAAGTATTGACATTGATATGTACTTTATTCTTGTTACATTTTGTTCATACTTACTACCTTCAGGACAGTACTATCCATCGCTTCCTGTACACCTTATTTCCAGCCAAAACTAATTTATTCTCCTTTGTTGTCTTGCTCTCGGCTAGTAAGTTGCCATCACCAGAGCTCTTCATATCCTGAAATCTACCTATTGTGTTGAAATGAACCATCAAACAAATCTATAACCATTAATTGTAGCTAAAATGTTCTAATTCGTGCTCTCTGCCAATGTTTTATCCCATACTTACGGTTGAAACGTGAAAATCTTAGATCTCGACTTTTCCGAGAGCAAGGCTCATTTTCGATGCTATTACTTGTACAATTATACAAAATTGGCATTTTATAATCTATGCATTGACACCGTTGTTACATAATTATGTTTATCTCTAGGTAACAACAGATTCAACATGACGACCGCGCTATTTGCAGCTTACGATGCTTACTCAAAGTTTCTGGATGATACCATGGGTAAGTTAGTGGCAATCAAAATTCAGAAGTTTTAGGCGAACAACTGCGGTATTTAAAAAAAATATTTATATATAATTATATAATTTTGGTTTACTATTTGTATACAAATTCTGACCTGTTTTTAATTTCTTGTTAGTTATGAATCTTGATGTTTAGTGCTTTATGAGGAATGTACCAGATAAGGACATCTGATTTTCGTGATTTCTTTTCTTTAATTTAGAATTTGGTCTAGTTTTGGGACCTCAGGGGTTTCAAATTTTATTATGGAAGGGGGTGAATTGGTTAATAGTAATAAATCGTAGTTTTCATAAATTACCATCTGATTTCCATCATTGATTTTGTTTGATACAGATGTCAGTCCAAATCCGGTTCATATTTACTTACGGTGAGGGTGAATGGAAGGGTGATTCCTATAAATCAGAATATTTTCGTATTTCTCATCCTATTCTTTCGGTTTAGATGTGCTAAAAATCAGGGATTTCATTTTGATGACGGATTTTTGTGAAGAGAAGTATTCGAGGGGGATGTGAAACCAACTATTCATGCTTTTCTCGACCGATTTTTACGTCTTCGACTATTTTTACTATGTTGTTCGAAGTATTTGGTCTCTTGGCAGCATCACTCTCAGAAAATTAAAATATCATAATGTGTGGGTTATCGAAGTTTCGCGATATTTTCAACCAATTTATAAAAGCAGTTCATATTTTAATATGGTTTTGATTGTGGGAGGCGAGGGAGGGTAGTTCCTCGCAGCACATTCATGTTGTGTTATAATGGGGGGGGGGGGGGGGGGGGGGGTTACGTCAAGTAAAAGTACGATATATTATCTTATCTCACCCAAATCATGTACAACCCATAGGTACAGAGGGACGTCCCTGTAATGCATGTATTACTTACCAATATGTTTTCAACTATTGTATCTGATTGGCCTGAATATTTCCATGAATTTTAATAAGAGATTATTATTTAGAATACGTTTTTTGTCATTAAATGTGAAATTAACCATTTCTTCGCACTCAAAGTGCTAACATTTGAAAACAATTTAACATAATATATGTAATACAATATTTTACGAAAATTCGCTCATTTGATCATGCTGCATGACTTTAACTTTTTTTAATTCAATACTGAATGTGAAATTTTTATTTATTTTTTGTAATCTTTTCATTTCTAGTTAATGTGTTATATTTTCGCCTACTTATAAGTACCTATGTTTGATATTTTATGTAGTTTTTTATGTGTGCAGTTATGGATTTGTATGTTGTCCGAAGCACAATAAATGATTATTACTTAAGTAATCATCATTCTTCTACCATATCTTTTCAGATCCCCGTTTAAGGCACTACCCTCTGATGAGCGGTCCCGGCCCTCTTCTCTTCATTCTATTCTGCTTCAACTATTTCATCACGAATTTGGGACCTCGACTAATGAAAGATCGACCGCCCTTTGAGCTGAGGAAAGCTATGATAGTGTACAACACCCTCCAAGTTCTCGTGAACGCGTGGATGGTTCACATGGTGAGTGGAAAAATAGAACAATTTGTTGTAGCATTTGGAATTCTTATGTTATTAGGAATGAGGAATTTGGAACACCCTCTTAGAACATTCCGTAAATCATTAATTTTCAAGGTAATTATCCCTTAGATGTACGCAAGGCCGCTCGCAGCTCACCGACCCCCCATTTCTCTTAGGGCCCGTTTACCAAATACAGCGGTAACTTCCAGAAAAACCTATGGCAGTTACCTAAAGGTTACCGCAACCTATCGAACAAATTTGGTAGGGCGTTAATCAATCAACTTTATGCCCTCAGGTCCTACAGATAGCTAACTGCTCAGATAACTTCGTCTGTGGGGAAAAGGGATACCACTACTACAACAATATAAAACAGCCTTACAACACTGGCATTTTTAGTTCTTTGTGACGTCCATGGGTAAAACTAGATAGGTAAAGCACGACAAACAACAACAACACTCCTGTCCTTTCGGTTTCATTTCCGGTGCCAAGGGATCTCGATTGTAATTTATGCTGAATTAGATAGGAAATAGAACTAGGAACTAGGTAGAACTACTCACAAAGACCATAGAATCTGAGCGTAAGAAGTTTTGTGATCGACGATATGGAATAATTGTTTCTATCACTGCGGGATTCTAATTTCTAATTTCCCTTCAATCAACTCCAGCACAAACACCGTCGTTTCTTTCTATAGTCGGAAACGGGTGTGAAAATCTACATCATCATGTAAATTAAAATAATCCGGACGTGGACGAACCGTATAAGGTCTTCGTTTGTATTCTAGGAATTGAACGATTTCCTCATCCGAAAAATCGGAATCAATCAAGTCAACTTCGTTGTACATTATGATTTTACGTAAAAATGACTTTATAATATTATTATTACGACTACACGTTATAACCTCTCTACAAAAGTTATCCACCAGATACTTCGATAACTGAGGGAGATGGGTCTCAGGTAAGGATACCAAGCAGATAAGTAGCGGTATCTTGCAGGTAAATGTGAATTGATAAACAGCCAACGAGAAGTTATCCGAGGCCGCTAGTTACCTAGAGTTTGCCTGGGCTTTATCTGTGATTGATAAACGGCCCCTTAGACGGTCTCACAGGGTACTCTTCTCAACTTTCGGGTTTGAGGAAAAGAAAACTGTTGCTTGAACTACAATCGAACTAGAACTACAGTCGAACTTGAACTATAAGTAATACCTATACTTAAGTTGGTATTGAATCATAATTTTTTAAATCATCATTATATCATGCAGAGGGGGCATAATTCTGCCATCACGCTTAAAATGTCGTCAAAAATGTCTTCCTCCCGTAACGCATTCCTCCACATAAATTCAGCGAAATACGAGTCTAGGTGAAGGCGTGATATCAGTAAATTGTGAACGTTCACTACTAATAGTTAGGGTTGAATTTTCCATCACGCACAGCTGTCGCAGTTCGGGAAACCACTTTATAGCATCTCCAAGCTGGCTTTCCTTGCGATAAAATCATTTGATGCCCGTTAGCACAAAGTTTGGTGGTCGGCAAAACTCCACGAGTACGAAAAATGTCCATCGCCTCACTCTAACTGGTCAGTAAACTGTGAATGCCCATGAAAATGGGGACGGCAGTCGAACTAATACTGAAGAATTCTAGCGAACCTGTCTATCCACTAACTATCAACACGAGATAACACAAATATTAGTACGCGATATTAATACTCTGACCACAACACGAGATCGTGTGGAAAGTTGAGGCAGTGAGCGGCGAGCGGCCTTGCGTAAGTTTAAGAGATAAATACCTTTTTCAATATGAATGAACCGAATTATTACTTGCAAAATTGCAGAACTAAACTTAGCCGTTATTATTTATGAAAGTTCTGTTTCAGGGTATGGCGAAGATATGGCTTCGTGGAGAGTATGGAATCGGCTGCCAAGCTGTAGACCGAACCGATTCGCCCCTTGCGTTACTGGTATTGACACGATTTTTATTGAATACTAGCTGTGACCGCTAGCTTCATTTACTCGTCCAAGACCAAAATGAAAAATACTAATAATATGATATTTCTAATTATATGAATATTAAGGTCGGGAAAATATAAAATGTAATTACGCTTTACTGCAACCGTAGTGGCTTCGCTCCAAAATTCTCCATCCCAGGTCGAAAGGAACCGATTTATAAAAATAAAAAACTGACTTCTCGTTTTGTGCTTCTACAAATACGTTGTTCGATTTCTATTTTAGTTTATACTCTTTCGATACTCTTAAAAATATTATTAATTTATCTGTTTAAGGATTTATGATGCATATAGTATTAATTTCATGTTGATTCAACATCCGTAACTTTGGTCATTTCTCAATCATTTCCAGACATGCAAAATGGTTTACATTTACTTCTTGACAAAACTCTCAGATCTCACCGATACTGTAAGTCAATGTTTGTCTCAGAATATACCGTTTAAATATGTATTATAAAGATATTATATACCAACCCAGATACTTAACACTGGGTTGTTCTTTACGTGACGTCTTGCTACATACTTTCAAATTTGTAGGTTTTCATGGTTTTGAGGAAGAAAGAAAAGCAAATTTCATTCTTGCACCAGTATCACCACATCGGCATGTGTATGGCAGGTTGGGTTGCAGCAGCGTTTCTTCCAGGTGAGATTACCAGTGTTTCTAATCCGTGTCAATACGTGGTCTGTGGTCAATATCTATACTTGTCCTGGGCAAAACTGTACACAAATGTAGTCCGAATTTGTTAAATTTTTCAAAGACCGCAGAGATTAGTTTCTGAACAGTCTTTTACAGTTTTTACCGCCGTAGGAGAGATAGGAACGTGGGCGCATCATACTTACGTACAAAGATATATATGTATACCTGGATGCGTACCTGTGGATACCTGAAACAATCAACCGTTCCGGATTTTCTCAGGCTGGTCCAAGGCGTTGAGGGACATTAGTGACTCCCGAACTGAAGTTCACATATGAATCGCCGCATCAAACCGATTTTTGAGAGCAATTAAAGTTAATTTCTTCGTTCAGTTGTTTGAAATTCTGACTTTACATAAATGATTGAACATAATTGATTATTGTGAAGTTTACAAGATTTCTGGGAGGCCAATATCAACGATCAAAACCAATTAAAACTACTGAATGACATTTCATGTTTTTGTTTCCAATACTTGAATCTCTTATTCGAGATAGGCTTAGAAATTTAAGCGTTTTTATTTATACCAATAATATTACTTATATTTCAATTACAACTTGGTAATACAAACTCACAACATGATAAATAATAATAACATAATGAGATTACGACTACTAGTTCCACCAGCTACTACGCTCATTATGAAACAACTGACCACTTGATGCTCTGATGAATAAACAGTGACAATTGGCGTCATGTTTAGACAGGACCAGGTTATCCTCTCGCATCTCCGCGTATCTGACCAACGAGTCCACTTCATCACGACACCTTTCATTTTCACGGACCATGTTGGGCACTGCCCAGATGGGCAGTGCCCGTTGATACTTACATCAATATCCACCGTTCCAATATTGATATGATGTAGGTATGTTTTCGGGCTGAGGGTCAGTCTGAAATTTGCGACATCGATTAAAAAAAGGGTTCCGTAAAATCCAAGGTCACAAACAAATAGTCATTTCACGGAAATCATTATTATTCATGGCGGTGAGTAATATATTTCGGGATAAATTTGCTGCAAATACTTTGGATCGTAGATGTAGGCGTGTGTAGTACAGTGGTGAGTGATATTCCCTGATATGTTTATTGTGTAATACATTTCTCCCTCTCTTCCTCTATCTGATCAGTTCTGTGAATTACGGGCTCCATTCCGATTAGCTGAGTTTGCATGTTGACCCAAGTACATTCACTCCCAAAAACATATAATGTTTGCATCAACAATGTATGCCCGCGCATATATACACCACAAAATGTGAGGCAAAAGTAATTCGTTCTTTGATTTTTGGTTCACCAGCAAGTGATATCATAGAGAAAAACAAGGGAGAGTTGTCTTTCCTCTCATTATCCTGGAGATAGGTACGCCAAACAAGGAAAGATATAATTGTTTTCCCTTCCTCACTTTACCGAAAGGTCGTACAGAGTGCAGACAGAAAGACAACCGGGGAAAATGAAGAAAAAGAAAAGAAGGTAGGAGGCCGATCAATCCGAAGGCCGGTTAAGAAAGAGTCTACTGTATATCAATAATTATGGTTCGTAATTCGATTCATGTATGTTTCAAAAATATTAAATCATTGTGTTTCCATCAGGTGGCAGCCACGTAGTTTTCTTTGGTACGATCAACTGCTTCGTTCACACTGTCATGTACTCCTACTACTTGTTGACAATCTTGAGACCTGAATATCGTCAATCCAGCATCAAGCGCCGTATCACGGAACTACAGCTGGTAAGCTTTTCAGTCTGTTTGAGCGAACTTTCACCAAAAATGAAGCTATTGCAATGGCTTCAGAAATTTTAAAATTAACTCTCCAAAATTTACTTCATGGGAATCCGTATTGAGGAACTACCAACATTTTTCTTGCCTTTAACTACATAAAAAATGGAGTAAAATGCATACTTTTATCGCAATCTGTTATCAAGATATGATTGATTATTTTTAACGGTTTTGAATCAACCGTCTCTTTGAAAAAATATCCTGGACTTAGTTGTTGGTCAACTTGAAACTAAACAAAATTAAGAGAGCTATACGTCTACAGTGATATTGATCTGATATTTCATTCCAGCGAAATTGAAGTTAAAGGGTATGTTTGGCTAACAAGACTGGAACTTTTTGAATTATTTCTACAGGAAATTTTACACTGATTTCCAATATACCCCGTGTACCTCCAAAATCTATAATGATGTTTCAGTTTCTTATCCCAGAATGATCATGTTTCCTCTATACCTATTGATGACAAAGTCAGCTTTCCGCCCAACCACAAATCATTCAGGTACTTGCTTCACGCTAAGGGACCCGTGAGGCTTATTTCCTTTTTAACCAACCTAATGTGCTGAAATATTAAATTGAGCTTCTTCGAGATATCTGGAATACAATTACGGTGCATGGAGGCGCATTGATAGGGTGCTTTAGTGCTGCCTCCCATTTTCAAAACCAGATGCCTTCACTTCGAACCATGGAGTTCTAATTTAAAAAATACGATTTAGAATCGATAAAATTCCCTCATTTTCATCTTGGCATTTGAAACGTTCTACAAACGATTTAAATTAATTATTTGTGGTATAAAAAAATTGGGGCGCAGCACTTAATTGTTTGCCTAGTCTGAAACTATGGTCCTACCCCCCACTATCTAATCGGAGGAAACAACCAGAAATTATAACACATCCATGGCTGATGATAGAGAAACACACTTTGACTGAAATTTAATATGCAATAATATTGTAATCACTACATAAATAGTACTCTATAGGAGTTATCGCACTCGTCCCCGTCAAGCAATTGAGTAGTTGCTCGGCTTGCTCCCATCCGAGCATCTGGTTGGGAGATTCCCCCCCCCCCCCCCCCCTACGATTCCAACCGCAGTTTTTGGTCTATCAATCCAAATGATCTATATTTCACCAAAAGGCTTTTATTGTTGATTTTGAGATGCGAGCTTGCAACCTCAGTTCCGCGTCGGCCCATTCCCCTCCTCAATTCATTCATATTTGCATTCTTAATAATATAAAGTCAAGTTCAGCAGTTTAGTGTTTTATTTCGAATTACCATTCACCTCCTGACAGTGCACATCATTCAGATCTAATTTTCCATGTAATCTACATTTTACTAGAAAGATTGGTCTAGAATATCTTAATTGAATGTGTGTAATATGAGTGACGTGTTTGGTGGGCTGCAGTTCACAAGCTCGCATCTTGAAAATGACAAATAAATATCCTTAAACAAACCTTTTAGTAAATATAGATTAGTTGGATAAATAGATGCAGATCTATGGTTGGAAGTTTTTGACTAGGCAAAACGTTTCAAATTAGTCATACCTATTTCATTTATCTTCTCCACTCATCTCTATCGATATTGTACGATGACAGTTTTGACCTTATTATAAATACTACTATAATGTTACATTATGCTTGATTGCAGATTCAGTTCGTCGTAACAACAATCCACGCGATTGCTGGGATGCTGGAACCCGATTGCGATTTTCCCAGATGGGCATTGGCTATATTCATTCCTCAGGACGTTTTCATGTTCGCTCTCTTTTGGGATTTCTACGTAAATGCATATCTCAAACCAAAAGCAAAAGCCTCAAATGAATCCTCGAAAAAGATTTCGTAGACGGTCACCATTTGAGAGAAACTTAAACTCGAACTTTGTAAATATTATATTTACATTTAATAATTCCATTATGCACTTAGACCATAAATTACTGCTATCATTACATCATGAATTGTTCAAGTTTTGATAAAAACAATAACTACAAAAAAATATCGCGTATAAGTAATGGTAGCTATGTAAGCAGGTGAAATCTGTAAATAAGAAGTCATGATGGTTGCAAGATGTATGGTTGATTATATAAGATCAACTTGTTTGGTTAGTCTTTTAAAAAGATTAACCAAAATTCCTCAAATTACTTCTTTAATTGTTTTATTTTTGTGAGTAGAGATACGTTCAGTATAGATCATCCTCTTCCATGATCTGAAAAACACTTTGCGAACCACAAATCGCGCTGACCAAAATTATTTTAAATTAGACAATGAAATATATTTATTAATTGAGAACGGAAGGGGTGGAAAGATGTTTAAAATCTAAATCTAAAAAATCCAAGTTTAAACCTTTTTTGAATCGAAAAAGAAAAAAAACTGATTGATACCTTTCATGGAAGATATTTTAAAATTTGAGATACAATCGAAATATTGTCATTAATATCAAAATCTCATAATTGTTTGAATAGGATGTTGAAATGTGAATATTTGGTTTGGGATTTTTCAAATCTTGCGTGACCAGAAGTATTAAAAATAAATTACTTCTCGATGTTAGCTGGCATATTCTTATTAGTTTGTTGATAGTTTTGGGATTACGAAAATTATGTTGTTCACATTATATTCTATTATGAAAAATGTGAATGTAGGTAGTTGT
Source organism: Adelphocoris suturalis (assembly GCA_030762985.1). Classification (NCBI taxonomy): domain Eukaryota; kingdom Metazoa; phylum Arthropoda; class Insecta; order Hemiptera; family Miridae; genus Adelphocoris; species Adelphocoris suturalis. The sequence goes on along the minus strand of CM061043.1, from coordinate 84,321,681 downwards.
AGTAAAATTATATAAAATTCCACTTTACACTCATCTAATTTCTATTCGGTACTTATGTTTTCTCTTTATACATACCAATTATAAGTTTTCTCTCTCTTATGTTTTCTCTTTATACATACCTAATTGTTATGCAAATATTATATCTATCTACTTGATAATGATGACAAATTAATTATCAGTATAACGAAACCTATAATAATAATATTATTGGTGTTTTATAAAATGTACCATAAAATTAAATTCGATGTATTGAATTTATCAAATATTTGCAACCCAGTTACAAGCTCCAGGTACATAATTGCGGCAGCTCTTTGAAATAACAACTCTGTAAGTCCCATTTACTCGTTTTCAAGAACCAATTCAATCTTAAAATCTGACGAATGTCAATAAGTAGGTGAAACACTAATGCTTTTTGTATAATGTTTACCTGTTTTATTCAGAGAACATGATTGAATACAGATTGTAAGAAGTAAAAAAGTTTCATAAACTACTTCAGCCAATTCTGTATGATGAACCCCATTTCTTCGGTAGGTATAGCCGTCCACCGCGGAATGCCTTGAAAATGTAGGTAAACGGAGTATTTTTGAAATTCACCAAAAAGAGAAATCAAACTATAACTTCTTACGGAATATTGGTATGAGGGTGGAAGGTATAGGTACTGCTTCTTCCTTTTATATGTTTATTCAAAACAACTAGTTTCGCCTGTCGCTAGGCCTCATCAGGTGCTGCAATTTTAACAATATAGTTTTTTAATGGTAGATACAGAGGTTTGTTCTTGTGCTAATTGTTAACTATAAGGTAAAGGCATACTTACTATAGGGGAGGACAGATCCATACGAAAGTGTATTTTTTCAGGTTTTTTTTTCAAAAGTTATAATTTTACTGATACCACTTGTGGTTTTATCATTTAGAGCCATGTGCTCCGTGGATCTTCTTGCCATAGAGAACTGTGTTCCATGCAAGGAACTGTGTATTCTATATTATTATGTTATTATGCTAATAGGTAGGGGGTAGCCACGCCCCTTAGAGGAGATATAGTATCTATGGATGTATTTATAGTTATATATGTACAATTATTTATTAGATTTATTATTAATGTTGATAAATTAAATGCATTCTTCGTCTATCTATATTTAGGTATCAGTTTGGTGGTGAAAGTAATTTTCCCCATAAAAATCATTTTATCTCATACCTATATTATAACTAGTACACGCATTAAGTTAAAATTTTGCTGTAAAAAATACCTATATGTATATATATATATATAGGTATATATATATATATATATATATATATATATATATATATATATATATATATATAGGATAGCTCATTGCCATGCAGGATTTCTTCATTCTTCTCCCCAAATTGGTAAGACCCTCCACTTCAGTAGCATATATAGTTCATAACTCATTAAACCCAGCACACTTACCTAATCATAATTCCAGACCCTTCTCAAGCCATTGGACGTACCATAAGTGTCTGAAATTATAACTTCGGAAAAAAACCTGACAAGATACACTTTCGTATGGATCTGTCCTCCCCTATAGTAAGTATGCCTTTACCTTAGAGTTAACAATTAGCACATGTAGAAACCTCTGTATCTACCATTAAAAAACTATATTGTTAAAATTGTAGCACCTGATGAGGCCTAGCGACAGGCGAAAAAAGTTGTTTTGAATAAACATATAAAAGCAAGAAGCCGTATATATACCTTCCACCCTCATACCAGTATTCTGTAAGAAGTAATGGCTACCTGCACGAATACCTATATATAAACTATAACTTTTCATTAACTATTTGTTCTGCAAACTTTGGATCTTAAAACATATTCCGATAAAAAATAAATCAAATAAAAATAAATAAATTCATCTCCCATATGGGCATTCAGAACTACTATGTCCTCTTCCTTGGCATTTGTAGCATCTGCCGGTAAACAAATTTCTATTTGTACCATTTGATTTCTCAAAGGGGAAGAGATTCAGGTCGGTTGTGTAAAGATGGTTTTCGGAAAATGTCTCGATTTTCCATCTCCGTGGTCATCCACACCCTACAGTCATTCCTTCCGATCCGTGCGCATTCTGATAATAGCTTACTTTGTACAACAATTTTGTTAAACTTTCCCGATCAATGAATGCATATTCAGGCACCACCGATTCCAAATTTTGATCGTCATTCCTTCCGATCCGTGCGCATTCTGATAATAGCTTACTTTGTACAACAATTTTGGTACCTACATTCTTTGGGACTCGCAGAACATCAATCATTCGATGTTACCACGGCATCAAAATCTTCCGGCATCGCAGATAAGAGGTGGGAAATATACTATTTGTCGTCTATATTTCCACCAACACTGTTTATATCCAGTACTAACTTGTAAAATTAGACTAGAAAATCATTTAAACTAGTCCGGCCAGAGTAGCAGTTAAATTTCTGAATTGTCTTTGTAAATGTATTATTGCGTTCATCCCAGTCGCACGTACACGGCTTCCAACGAATCAATCCTTCCCTTCGGTGGTTGTCTGGTCTCTAATGACGTCAAGCACATTGTCCGGAGTCATTTTAAAGAAAACTGAATTCTCTACAACTTTGATAATGAAAGTGTTACAAGTGTACAAAAACCACCTGCCACAACCCCCGCCCCCCTCAAGATTGACTTTGAGTTGAGATCTGTTACCAATCGAGGCTGTTCAAATCCAAGGTTGCGGTATAACAGAAAATAATTTAATGGTCACGCAAAACTAACTCTTCCTATTTAAAATAAATAGTGATTGAAAACCGGGGTTTCATGCAATACCGATTTTATCAACTTCAGTCGTCATGGTAAAATCAACTCTCAACACATCCAATGAGAACGCTCTATTTCTGTCTCCGGATGAAATGTTATGAATAGATTTCAGTCGACATCCTGCGTTCCTGGTTAAATTTTGATTAAAATGCCTGTTGTTAAAAAAAATCTCATTTTTTACTCAACTAGATGGTACCTAATCTAGAAGAAACAAAGAGTATTACACATTCGGCGATAAAGCACGAAAAAACTATCATTTTTAATACCTATCATTATTATTATTTTGATAATATTATTATTAATAATAACATTTTAATATTATTCTCTTTCTTGAGTAATCAATTTCGTAACTGACATTCGTGCCCAACCATGTCCCATCAAGTCCGTGCAAAACAAACTAAGTCCAAAATACAAATGAAAATAACTCAAAGTCTAAAGGCTTGCGATTACTTTTCCTATAGGTAATAAATTCTTACTTGAATAAGTCATATGGTGATGAAAAAATCATCATAGTGTCACTAATAACTAAATGAAAATATGATTTTCTTGATTTTACAAATTTGTGATTATTGTGACAAACTTGGGTTTGCAAGTTTGCATATTAGGTACCTCCTCAATGCATAATATTTCGGGAATAGAATGAAAACCAATTTACGTTTTATAGTATTTTATTACACACTAATGATGTTTATAATTTACACATAGGCAGTAAAGTTCAACAGGATTGATCGGTGTTTCTTTTTAAGGAACCACGTAATTAGTGTAATAATAATAGTATTATAAGGGTGCAGTGACTTAGATACAACAGCTAAGCTGCCGAAATTAAGTATTCCCAATGCTGCAAATCTATCTACCTATTTCAAAATTCTATTTACAGCCTAGAAAAACAACCCATTGCTTCTAATATCTAACAATAAGTTTTATTCAGAATTAACGCAAGTACCTACTGGCAAATCGAGGGCATTCTTTTCGCCTGAATTTCGATAATAAAATTAAAAAGAAAGTCTTTGAGACATTTTAACAAGCTTCAAACATAGCATGGTGGTAAAAAAAACAGGTTTCTTTACCAAAATTTAACGATAATAATGATATTCAAAAGTGGTGAAACTCCGATTGCATACACGTCATACAATCAATCAGTTTAAGAATAACATAGTATTAAATAGAAAAAATATCAAAAAAATTATGTACACATCTAAATAAAGATATAGGGATTTTATGAACCGATATTAAAAACAAAATTTTTTAGAAAGTAGCACAGTTCTCCAAAGTTGGGAAGCAAGCGTTTGAACATCAATTAAATGATATACCTATTTTAATCATAAATGATGCTATAATATTAAGACAGTGTTTGCGGAAGGGTTGAAGAATTAGACATCCTAATTTCATTGTGAAAGGAAATAAGAAGTGAGATCATAACTAAATAAATCTGATAAGTGCGAATGGACCAAAAAGCTACAAACTAACACGCTTACTAGACTGAATTGGAAAAACTTCATAAATTTTATTAATTTGACATGGTTTTTCTCCTCATCTGGTACAAATGAACGAAGATTTGCTAGAAGAATCGATTTCAATTTTCATCAAGTGCTCGTTTATATTGTTAAAAGATAAAGTTCCCATCGATTGTTAAATAATACAGTAGAGAAGAACTTGATGGTAAGTATTTAGAAATAGGTACCAACGATATGAAAAACACCACAACGTTGTAGTTGCATGGTAGGTACTAGAATATGGAACTAGAAAACTTAATACAAGAAACTTGCCTAAAATATGTTTTTATAAAGAAAAATTTTGTTTTTGACTAGTATTCTACCTGGGGTGGAAGCTTGTCTATGACAAATGTACGAGGACTCCTCAATTTATCTTCTCAGTTTTTTGAAAAAGGTCCTTTGAAGCAAGGAGTCTAGAAGTAAAGTTGGGAAATTTCGAAAGATGTTGATAGGAATGTGACTGGTGAACTAAGTAACTCGTAATGGAGACCATCCCTAAGGTACCCAGTTCATGTACCAAACAATATTTTCATTCAGGTGTTGGACCAGACGTCTGGTTTGACAACATTCTTTTCGATAATTTTCCAGTTAAAAAGTTTTGCACTGTCTCAAAACTAGTCTAGAGCTATTTTTTTTAAAAACAAACTAATATCATGTTTTGGTAAAAGCCGATTAAATTGCACAATGGTAGCTTTATTAATTATGTTGAGGTAAGGTAGTTACCAGCTGGTACCTTATCACAACATATTTAATAAAATTGACCAGCTTTTAGATATATTTTACATACTTTATTAATTTTTCTGTCCGGGGGACCAATGTCCCACCCCATGAAGGAACACATCAAAAACCAACGTTCGTTCACATTCTTAAATTTCCAGTCGACGAGTACCATCCAGTGACCCTTACATCAAGTGACCAGTAAAAATATTAATAAAACAGATAAAACAGTTTAGAGAGGCAAAACATATTGCATAAGGGCTAGTATCCTAACAAAAACTAGAAGAAGATGAAGCACATGTACAAGTGTCGAAATATTTATTAAAATGCTAAGTGTGCACTTTTCTTAATCGATTAACTGAGGGAAGAAGGTCAAAGCCTACGATTTCCTAGGAATCACTATGATAAGATAACGCAAACATGCCACAAAAACAAAACTGACGACGAATACCGATAAATTTTCTAGTTTGTTAATTGATTGATTGACCCATTCTGAAGTTACTATTAATATAACATTTGAATGAATATTGGACTTGATTTACAAATTTAAAATACTAACTTAGAGCTAAAACTACGCTCTATCCAACTATGAAGTCATCTGGAGAAGACATGCATCTTCGGACGATATTCTACACAACGCCGAACAGGGACGTTGGAATACATCACTATTTGATAATCTACTGATAGCATCCAGGCAGTTTTCGTGAGCCTAGGACTCATACATAAGAGAATATTTGGTGTTGCATCGTTACTCAAACGTTTTGTTTCGAAATCAACTTGTTCTCATCAGCCACTGCCACAATTTCCTCGCAAACCTCGATATATAGCTTCTTCAAGTCAAATTAACTGTTTGACAAGCCAGATTCACTCGCTTACGATTCAAATTCATTATTTTACAAATCCAATTCACCCTTTTACTGTACAAATAAGGTTCACCCTTTTTGAGCATTGCGAAAACTGCGTTGAAGGGCAAAGAAATAGAGTAAGCATCACGTGGCATTCCTTTTCCGGGAATACCATTATTCCTTATCTCTGTGATATGACATTCCTTCTGCGTGTTGACGATAACCTTTGTCGACATTTCTCAGTAGTCGAAGTGAAGATTATATTTTTGTTGAGTGTCAGCTATATATATAACACATATATAGGTATCTAATATATATTATTACACCTCTTTTGTCGTATTCAATGTATAAAGTTCCTTCTCTTTGTCCTTCAACGCATTTCTCGCATTGCTCAAAGAGTGTGAATCTGATTTGCAAAAGGGTGAAACTGGTTTGTAAAAGGGTAAATTTGATTTGTAGGAGGGTGAATCTGACTTTTAAAAAGGCGAATTAGACTTTAAAATGCGATAGTTCATGGAGCACTCTCATTCAATAAAACAAATCACAATATGACAATGATGACAATTACCTCAAATTTCAAGAAATCATATTGCATGCTACAAACTTTTGAACGTCTGAAATCGTAGATTCATTGTGGTATTATACAGGCACAAAGATAACTTCTTTTCCAATATCATGATACAAATTAAATTAGAGAATTATTACCTTCGGTTTTCAGTAAGGGCCCAAGAGAATAAGGAGGACGTTTACTTACTGGCCTGGTAACTCGTATCAAGTACGGGAATAGTTAAATGAATAATTTAAAATAATTGAAATCAGAGATTGAAGATGACACAAACTACGCACTTTTACAGTACGCAGTACATGAAACAAGGTTACTGAATACGTCAAAAACGTTGAACATAATCACAAAATTTGAGGTTGGTTCTGGTTATTTCTTATGAAACTATCGTTGTTAAGTATTTAAGATTATACATATCGCATGCGTCACTGGGAGAATAAAACTAAAATACCATAGTCAGTATGTGACAATTTTGATGAGCACATTTAGGCCTTCTTATAATGTAATAATTACAATGCGTTAGCGAATTCTCTACAAGCCAATTTATAAGAACGTCCTTGGCATTTTCATTTGCGAAACGTGATGAGCTTTGATCGTACTACACAACTATGATTTTCATTTTTTGTTAAGGCTATAAAAATTGTATGTAAAATTCCTAAGCTTTTGGCAAGTTTTAAATACTGACGTCAGTCTTTGATTTGGTTTCATACAAAGACACCAATCAAAACGAACCAAGTCGTTCAAGTTGTAAGATTTCATTTCAGATAAGAAGTTTTCATCGAGAAAAACTCCATAACACAAAGTGAACCTAAACAACAAAACATTGAAATGTTAGAAAATGCAAATGTGTTGGTTGTTTCCATTCTTCAAGCATTCTGTTGAGATTCTCGTAGTTTGTGATTGAATGAACCGAAAGATAACGTAAATTGAAGGCTCGTCCTTCCTCGAAGATGGAAGCTTTACAGTGTTTTTGTTCGCTCTAGTAGGTCATTCACGAATTTCTGGAACAAAAATCAAACCATTAATATAATGAAATCCATTTTGATGAAAATTTGGAACCAGAGGCATTCGAAATTTAAGCCATAATATAACTACAGTTGGTAGAGCACGTTTAATTATATATATATTTTATAGTTTCATCTCTACCTCTATCTCTATAATTTATAAGAATGAAACTTCGGCTGTCTGTTTGTCCATGCTATACACGGCCAAACGGCTGTTGGTCAGGAGATCCAGGGAATTTCAGTAAAAATATGTTAGGGTTCTGTTGAGCCGAAATGGGCGATCTTTTTGATCCTCATCATCGCTGTGCAGTTTCATTATAAATTATGTAGGTTAGTCATTACGGATAGTTAAGTATTGTGATGAGGAAATAATACCTTTACGTCCGGAGGTGATTTTTTGGCGTCAACGAGCAGCTCCTGAAAAATGATGAATCCACGATTAGTTTTAGAAACATTGATAGATGCAAAATCATAATATTGAATTACTGAATGAATATTTCATTGAGATTTTGATCAATTTAGTTTAGAATTTATTGGTAACGAAACCATTTTAACATCAAATCTGATTTCACTGGAGATCGCCCATGTCTTGTATCTACCATTGATTCTAATAAGCAACAGGACGGTAAACTAGAAAAACGAACAATTGGTGTGAGCGGCTAGTATCAAAATGGACCTTTAATAGACAGATCGAATCCTCAGGGTCAAGATCTCTATAATAAATACCTTTCCGGGACCTATTAATGTTTTTATATTCTTTGTTGTCAGGTACTTTGATTAAGAGTTTTAATTTCACTGTTTATGTTTTGTAATAAGTAGGTATGTGTACGAATAAACAATCTTCTTAAAGATAATTTTTTTCCATTTATAAATCTTTGTATCAGATAAAGAAAAAAAAAAAAAAAAAAAAAAAAAAAAGCTCTATTTGCAACCATTTCTAGGTTGAATAGGGGAGAATTTACTTCACTCAGCTACTTTTCCACTATTCTTGAGGTCAAATTTTTGTCACAATCTAGTGTAACGTATTCTGGGGCTGCCACATAAAAGCGCTGGTGTATGGTTATGTTCCAGTATTTCCCAAAAGTGGTTTGAACTAAAGAATAATAGAAACACTACCAAAAGCGTCGATGGACATGTTGGTAGTTAACTTTTACAAATGATGAAGACGAAAGGAGTGTTAGGATAAATAGATCAGAATGATGTGCATAGTTGGTGGTATGGAAGCTTGCATCTCCAAAATAAATAAAAATATCCTACATCAATATTCTTATTGAAGTATAGATTAGTTGGACAAATGGATCGAAATGATGAGCATAGTTTGGTGATATGGATGCTCGCATACTGTAAGTTGGTACGTAGATTGTAAGTTAGGAGTTGAGTAAGCGCAATACACCTTAGCTCCAGCGCTTCAGTCAAGCAAGCATTGGCGTATTTGTCCATTTTCAGCCATTTATGGCGATCTAGAGAATAAATTATAATTGAAAATATAAAACCGAGAGACAAGAATTCTAAAAGAGGTATGTAGCAGTGGAATTTTATATCGTGATGTTTTCAAACAATGATTCGAAAAAACGAGGGCCTTGAACGTAATTAGGGGAAGCAGCGTGGTCCTTCCGCGGTAGAGGAGGAAGGCCAGCTGTTGCTGGCGATCATCGCCGGCTGGCCCATAAAAAGGTGCGTCGGCCTCAGCATTCAGATCACGAACGCCACTCATCATCATATTGAGAACGTGCCGCTAAACTCTTCCATTACCTACAGGGATGGATTGATTTTTATCAACTTATTATGAATGTCATGAGAACCGATTAATGCCATTCCGTGATGAGATGCAGGTTAATCAGTCTGTAGATCTTGGCATCAGCCTAATCACCTAAACAAGAATCTCAGTTTTTGTTTTCTCTCTTGTTTGTGTTGTTTTTCAAATTATTACACAAAGATTTATTATTTCTGTATGGGATAGTCTTTCTACGCAGAACACTTAAAAACTATAATTATTAAACGAAGTATATTCTAGATTTGCTTTCTAAAATAGGTATTTAACGAGTTATTTAACGCCTACACTTTCCTAGTATTTAACGCGAGTTGTTCAGCCAACTAGAAATCAATTATCATATAAAATTTATCACCTATCTATGCTTCAGGAGTCCACCTACAGATGACAAAAATTATAATAAACCCTGATACATCGTCGTAATTACGATTTTTGCTATATTCCACCACTAATGATGTGCCCAACTGTTAATTTTCTTAGTTGACAAAGTTCTAGCCAATAGGGAGAGCAATCGTATGAACGTACAGCGACCCGGTTGACTTCATCCGATTGTTTGGGATGATGTCTATAAAGAAGACCCAAAAAACATTGCTGTTGCCTTGGAAGTTTTTAAGATCTCGATTTCTCAATAGTTCAGCCCTTACTTGAGCCGGGTTGATCAAAATCGATGCCAATTTTAATGGCACATGGCCGGCCGATGCTTGATTTTTGAACCAAATTTCATAAGCTTTGGTTCGGAGGTTTCGAAGAAAAGCTCTGAACGGCGAACGGCGGATGGACGGCTTTTTGTTCGATTTATGGATTTTACGCATCATTAACATATACCAACAAATTTTGAGGGGTGGTGAGGGGAGGGGGTGGGTTAAAATTCTTTTTCTAGGTCGATTACTAAGGTTCATTATTGAAAATATCGTTTCTGCAAATAATAAACCAAAAAGTTCCAATACTACGTAAGTACGTACAAATATCTTCAATTAAACAAAATTTTGTTTGAATATTGCATCTTTAATCTGTTTGAATGTTCGGTTTGAATTCTATGGTATCTAAGCGGATATTAATGGAGCCGAATGCTCCGTAGGAAACATTGCGCCGTTTCAATCTCACCGAAAGGTGTAGTTTCTAGATTGTGACTAGGTAGGTACCTCAAAAAAGTAGACTTTCAGGGAATAGAACCTACGAGAGCGCGCAGTCGTTGGGCGTCCACTTCTCTAGGAATTGTGCACTGTTTCGCGCCTTCAAGAAACTTGTACGCCATTTGCGAACTTTCTGGACACTGAGAACGTTTTCTCCGTAAACACTGGTTGATGGATTTCATTACCGGTTTTACCTTTCAACGTTAAAAAACGGATTACAGCCCGTACTTCAAATTTGGACACGGTGGAATCCGACATTTTTTTGTTTGAAATGAGGTTACGGTAGGCTAGGGTGTTGCCACAACAACCCAAATGAAGATCCCTCAAAGTTTCGGCTTCCCCCGTTTACATGGCGCCAAAATATAAATTAGGGAACCTTTTTTATTGCACGCCCCTCGTATTTCGCACAACCTATTTCAGGTTCAATTTTCCAAATAGTAGTCGTAAAAGTTAGGTCAACTATCTTGTTAAGTGAGTAGCAATTTATCAAGAAACGGAAACTTCGAAGACGATTGATTGTCGATCATACACAGGGTGTTTACAGAAATTATGGGACAAACTCAAGGAATCGATTCTAGATTTATATTTTCGATTCAGAGGTTCCTTTTTAAACGCTTTTTTTTCAAGTTCGATTTTCAAGATTTTTTTTTTTCGTGTTTTGAACTTTATGACATTAAAACGGCCATTAACTCCTCCTATAATCATAGTAAACTCTAAACTAAGAACACCTTTGAAAAGACCGTTAAATTTCCTATAACCCTGATGTAAAGTAAAGTTGTTTTAATTGGTTAAAATAAGGCCAAAGTACACAATTAGAAAAATATATTTAAAATCGATGTTTTTCCGTTGTTCTGCTAACGGTTTGGAGATTTTTGGGCGTGCACTCTTCGGAAAAAACTTAGTACTTAAACTGTCAGCTTTTGAACGGTAAAATCAATTTTACTTTTACTTTGCTAATTGGGGGAGAAAAGTATGATCGTATATTGAAAAACTAGGTTTTTTTCTACGGAATTGAGGGTTTTAGTGAAAAATGACCATCTATGAAAATACGAGTTCATGGCCGATTTCTACGTATTTTTCCACGCTGAATCGAATGGTAACACTTACGAATCCCCCAACTCTGTTATAACCGAGTTTTACACTTTATTGCGTAACAAGTAGAAACTGCTACTGTATCTATCTCATTTATTGTAAAAGTAGTTTGTGACAATGGAGGTGATGGAAATGTAGTAGGTAGTTCCTTCTTCAAAGAGAAGAGGCGATTAACCTCCCACACCCAGGGGATATCTTGATAGCCCAGGAAGGATCCTCTTAGAGGTAACATTTGCAAGAATCGAGAAGGAGGATCTACTCCTAGCCATCACACCCCCGGGGCTTTCAAAAAGCGGGGGTGGTGGGGTGGAAGGGGGGCTCTTAACAAGCGGGGCAGGGGTAAGTATATATTTAATTTTAAAATGGTTAAAGTTATTAAGTACTAGCCGCTCCGGCTCGCTACGCTCGCCTACACGTCCAGGCGGGGGGCAAGCCCCCCGGACCCCCCATTAAATTGCTCGCTTCGCTCGCAAAGTGTGGTATGTAGGGAATGTTGCTCGCTTCGCTCGCAATTGAAACATGTAGGGGATGTTGCATGCTTCGCTCGCAAACGGTAGATCTCTAAGGGTAGGTTTAACTTCTGTAGGGGATGCTGCTCGCTTCGCTCGCTTGAGGAAGTTATACTGCCCACCCAACATGTAGGGGATGTTGCTCGCTTCGCTCGCAAACGGTAGGTCTCTAAGGGTAGGTTTAACTTCTGTAGGGGATGCTGCTCGCTTCGCTCGCTTGAGGAAGTTATACTGCCCACCCAACTTGGCAGACGTTTTTTTCTGTTGGAAATTCTTACAAACAAATTAAATCTTATAAAACTAAGTGGAACCACGAAAAGTTTATTAGGGAATGTTGCAAAGTGTGGCATGTAGGGAACGTTGCTCGCTTCGCTCCCAAAGTGTGGCTGTATACATGCGATGTATTACAATTGAAACGTGTAGGGGATGTTGCTCGCAAACGGTAGATCTCTAAGGGTAGTTTTAACTTCTGTAGGGGATGTTGCTCGCTCCGCTCGCTTGAGGAAGTTATACTGCCCACCCAACTTGGCAGACGTTTTTTTCTGTTGGAAATTCTTACAAACAAATTAAATCTTATATAACTACGTGGAACCACGAAAATTTTATTAGGGGATGTTGCTCGCTTCGCTCGCAAGGTATACCTGTATATCCTTGAGGAAGTTATACTGCCCACCCAACTTGGCAGACGTTTTTTTCTGTTGGAAATTCTTACAAACAAATTAAATCTTATGAAACTACGTGGAACCACAAAAAGTTTATTCGGGGATGTTGCTCGCTTCGCTCGCAAGGTATTGCTGTATATTTGTAGGAAAAAATCCGAATTTATTCTGTTGACATGGCTCTCGCTTCGCTCGCAAGGTATACCTGTATACCCTTCAAGACGTAAGTGCGTGTACCTGCTCGCAACCCGTTCCCGTCAGGTGCAAGCCCCGCCTCATCGAACCCCTGACTTTGTAGAGCCTTCTCGCGAACACGGCAAAATTAATATCTGATGTTAAACGCTTCTTCTCGCTTCCGCTCGCGATTTGACCGACTTAACGTCACTTTTTTCGATATCCGATTTCGGATTCAGATTCGGCGGACCCAAAGCTGTATTTCGCCCGCGAAAACCGTTCCGAAAAACGTACCTTTATGGGGTATATTTTTTCGGCGGACTTTTCGAGAAAACGGGTCCGTACTCTCGCATTTTTTTAACGCATTTCCCGATACTTTTTTCACGATCCGATCGCGCCGTCGTCTTCCTCGTAGGAAAACCTACGAAACCCGTATTTTTCCGGAATTGTCAACGGCCGTTTAGAGGGGTAGGGGAAGCGGGGAAGTCCAAAAAGCGCACATTAATTATTACTTCAACCCCCCTCCCGCCCTACGGCCCATGGTTCGGGTGGGATTAGAAAATTTTAAATTCGCTTATACACCCTATCGGAAAATCCCAAAAAGATCCCCCCACTCGTAGACTCCCCCCACTCAGCCGTTTGGCCGTGCATAGACACGACAGACAAACAGACAAACAGACAGACGGAGTTTCATTCTTATAAATAATAGAGATTTCCCATTTTGCCTTTGGAAGGGGGGGGGGGGGGGGGCAGGACAGTCAATAATAGAGGGGCTCAGATGGGGGAGGGGGGTTGGTTTGTATCCAAGCTTAGCAAACATACGAGTACACTGGAGGAGATGGGAATGTAGTTGTTCGTTGTTCCTCCTTCAAAAGTGAAAGGAGGAGAGGAGATTAACCTGCTACACCTAAAAGATATCCTGAAGGCTGATGGCCCTGGAACTATACACCTAGATGTAACATTTGCAAGAATTGAGAAGGTCTATCCATCACAAGTGGTTTCGTGCCTTTATAATCTATTGTGACTGCAGCATGTTTAGTATTAACCCAATGACAATGAATGGACCTACTTGAAGATGTCGCCTTCTCTGATTGTCATCATCCATATCGAGTAGTTCATCAATATCGACTTCAACTTCTGGATTTGAAGAGTCCTGAAAACAGTAATATGAATTAATCAATAACTTACGCTTATATCAATTTAATTCGCAAATATGAAATGAAATTACAAAGATGGACACTTTATTTCCGTGATGCCTTATTACCTTAAGTGCACATTATTGGAGTTGTTAAAACGCCAGAGACAATATTAGATGTAAATACAAATATTTTTATGGAGTCATAAATTTACATAGAGCGCATGCCCGCCCTATGAAACACTCGCACGTACGCATGTGCGTTACTCGATAAGAAACCAGATTCCATCTAGAGGACCTTGACCATAGATAATTAACAAATAAAATAATAATAATAAAAATAAATAAATTAAACAAATATCCAAGTGCCGTTCTGTGCATTATTGCCACAATCCAATAACAAAGTATACTTGGCTCAAAAATCACCGCCGGTAGTTAGGCCAGTAATTCCAGCATCATTTTCAATCAGCCACAACAAGTCAAATTTAAAGGTTCAAATTTAAAAAAAATAATAGTCATAAAAATAATGTTAAAAAAAATAAAAATAAAATAAAATAAAAAAAATAAAAATAAAAATGAACATTTATCTAAGAAACCTTCGGAATATAAAAATGTTTTCTCTCGATATTGAGAGAATTACTACAATGAATTGAATCGACAAACCAGAGGTGCACTTTACGACTGATTACCGTTCTCACTCCAACAGTAAAAACCAAATTATCGTCTGGGCGGGGAAAAGATCTAAAAATCCAAGTTTGTAATAATAAAATTAATGTTTATGTGAATTTAATTTTCATTCCTAAATATTTCTTGGTACCGCTTGAAATCATTTGAGTTACTCCTCTAACATTCAGCCCCTCGAGGCATTCAATATTCATACAAAACTTTACAAAATAGATCTTTATGCCCTTAAGTTGGTTTCTTATTGTTTTTCAACATTTCTCCTCAGGAACTGGGGCTTCTTCAAGGAGATGATAAAATTAAATTCAAAATATCACATTTATAATTGTAAAACCTCTATTGCTTTCTTTTTGTATGAAAACCAAATTTTAAATTATCAGTTTAAAAAATAAGATTTAAATTGTTTATCTATACGTTGGAGAACAATGAAAAACCAAGTTAGGGACAGAAAGACATTTTTTGTATCGTTTTGTAGTAATTTGAACTCTCCAAATAGAGAAACTTTTCAATATTAATCATACCATTAATATCAGGGTATTCTACATTTTTCAGAGTTAGCGGCACTCGAGACGTCACATTGGACGGAGGAAGGCGAGAAGCAAGGCTATCATAGGTAGGTACAGTAAATGGCGGATGAAAACTACAACAATAATTATTGCAAGAGGAAGGCATAGTAGAATGGAATCTTTTCTTTGCTTCCGAGTCTACTTAAAGGTAGCGGAAGCATTGTTTTCACTTTCGGGAGAAAAAAAATTGCCGGTCTCTAAAATCAAAATTTTCACTCTGAACAACTTTGTTTCCATGTCTGTGTGTGTGTGTGTTTGTGTATTTTTATAGGGGCACTTCCTTTCATCCCATTCTTCCTCCTCGTCCTGCAACTTCCCTTATCCCTAGAGCCGGCGTCGGGTAAACCTGGGCGTCCTCCCCACTTTTTTATTTTATTTATTTATTTTTCAATTTAATGGTGGGCCCTCCGCCTTTGAGGGGAGGCTTGTAAAAAAAAAAAAAAAAAAAAAAAACTGTCTGTCGTTAGTCTCGTCAAATTTGGATGATAGTTGGGGTATGACAATTTGATCATCGTATATCAATTTCAACATGATTGTGTGATTAATAACTACTGCGCATGTGCCAATATGAAATCCTTGTAATAAGCTTATTTTCCACAGTTTTCATCCGATCTTTTTAGGGAATGTGCGGGATAGCGTGCAGAAAATCCCCTATCAGTTTCATCGTTGCGAAATCAATACTCCAGTCTGCGCATGTGCAAACGTAGTATTCCACTAAGCTCCATTTTTTCACGCCCTGGTCATCCGATCTCGCTCAAATTTGGATGATAGTTGGGAGACGACGATTTGATCATCCCATATCAATTTCAACATGATTGTATCATTAATAGGTACTGCGCATGCGCCTATGTGAAATCCTTGTAACGACCTTAATTTCCACTGTTTTTATCCGATTTCGATGAAAGTTTCGATGAAAGTTGTAGATGGTCCCCTATTAGTTTCATTGTTGCCAAATCAATACTTCATTCTGCGCATGCGCAAACGTACATTCCATCTTGTTCTATCTTTCACTCTCTAGTCGTTCTAGTTCGCTTAAATGCGGATGATAGTTGGAAGAAAGATGATAGGTACCTAAACGGGAAAGCAATGTGCCACACCCAACTTGGCACTTTTTTTTTTTTTTTATGGGACTTATGTGGGAACTATGTGGGAATTTTATTATGAAGGTATTTACCGACTGTAAATTGATGTTGTGTCGACCCAAGGTCGAATAGCATTAGAAACATCAGAAACAAAAGCAGTTGTTTTGTTTGTTACCGAGACAAAGGGACCTGTGCCCAAGAAGGGGTTTTCCTTCCAGGGAAGAGCAGGTGGCCCACCATCGACATCATTTCGACCGGCGAAGGAGCAGAGAAGAGTAGATAGAGTAGAGTAATCCTGAAGCGGGACAAAGGAAGACGAGAGGATGCGAAGATGGTGAACGCGAGTGAGTCACAGACCGAGCCAACAAAGGAGACCAGTTTCTAAACATTCAGCCGACAACAGCGCTTGGCTTTTGAATTTGCCTTTTTTCCCCAGTTTCACAATGCTTTGTGTACGGCAGGATATTATACTAGTAGTCATTGTCGAGATTGTATGGGATTTCCACAGTAAAAAGTCGCGTGTTTCTCCAGGCTTTCAAAGTAATACCTTCAACATCCTTCAAGAAGTACCTACAGCTGTGCGTACTTACTTACGAAACGAAAATTATTCAAATCTGTAGCAACTAGAATGTAGCTATCACTCATTTAGCTAATAGATCAATTACATAGTGTTAAACCGTTTCAGAACGTGATTGCGATAAAAAACAATGATTATTGCGCAACTGTAAAAATGAAATATTACTAAACACAAATACCTATGAACAAGTTGTCGCAATTATGAACAAAGCTAGCAACTTATATCTTTAGTTTCACAATGTACATGAGAGGATTTAATCAGAATATACCTACTCAGATTTTTACAATACTAGATCGTGAAAAATATCGATTTAGCCTCCAAAATTCGTCAAGAAGCATAGCTGCACTAATAGTTCAGTAATTATAGTATTAGTGCCAGTATAAAGTACCTGACAGTATTTTAATGTACACATAACCATTGGGTTGACACTACCTAGGTATAGTATTAAATCAGAGTAAGCCTTGAACAGTTTCCATCCTTAAAATGATTCTCTATTAATTTTGCTGCTGTCATAAAAATAGATGCCACTGAGTTGAACGTTAAATCCTAGAAATCCACATTCCAAATTTTTCATCAGATTGTATTGAAATTTTAGTGACTGTGCCTTAAAAACCCCACTATGGAATTCATAGCACGCTGAGGATCTCAAAACACCTAGTTTTAGGTACTTAGTAATAAAACAAATTCAACATTTTTCGTGTTTTCAATCACAGTTTATTACTCCGAATTCTTAACTTTCCCTATTAATAAATTCCAATGAACCATGACATCGGCACGACAAAGCTAAGTGCCAATGTGTGAAAAATTCAGTTTTCTGACTTCTAGCCTAGAACATGCTGGAATCACAACTGCTTCAGTTCAATGGTAATCTATCTGGATGTACACAGTCATGATTAGATTGTTATAACTGAAGTATGAAAGGTTAAACCAGTCACCATTTTCATGGCAATAGAACTTACTTATTGTGATTAAAAATTGCACGATAAAGTTTTCTGATATCGTTCTTTGATGAACTTGTCAACGTTTTTCTACATTACTTATAGTTAAGTACAAAAGTGTTCTAAAACCAGTGGCCTACATCAACTCAACACGATTACAAACTCGGCAAACCATTGTTTGTCAATCAACTCGGCACATCCCCTAAGTGTTTCGAGGGAATATACAGTAGAGTTTATATCAACGTTAACTGGAAGAACCAGTGAACTAAAATGAGTCGGTAACAGGATTGAACATTGTGTTTATTTCGTACTATGTCTTTGTTTTGCAATATTTATTTCGTACGCGAATTATTGATGGGTCGTCAAAAAAGCTGAAATAATTATTGAGTAAAAATTGGTTAAAAAAGGTAACCATCCAATTATAAAAAGAAAATCTAAGAAATTATTCAATAACTTGGCTGGTTTTCTGGACGTCTCTCTGAATCTTGGCTTCATCGTCAGAGGGACGACCTATTGTAATTGATCGAGGGGGTGTGGGAAAACCCAAGCATGAAGAAAAAAATAACCGAATACAAATCCGTATCAGACCATTCCAAGACCGAATCTGTGAAAAACTCAAAGGCGTCTTTGTGTTTGTGTTTTTCTATGACAAATTTTGTCTTCTAGAGGGGTATTACCGATTCTTTCAAGTGCTGCCCAAGCTGTGAATCTAGACCGTTTTTTGTGATTCTCATTTGTTTCATTAACAATTCAATCTAGTTTTGGAGCGTTTATCAAGAGTTTAATATTCAATTTATTTAATCTTCTCCTACCCCGACCACGACAGAACTGTTTGTGATAACAATCAACGAATACACCACCAACAGGTGATTTCTATTATAGAATAGCGTATATCAACTGAAGAAGTACAGTCCCGTCACCAAAATGTCTTCGGTCGCACCGACGTCGAATTAATTGGCTGCAGAATAATAGAACGTGTCGAGTCAACTGACGCTCAGTGATTTCTCTTTCTATTAATTTTTTATCCAAGTATCAATTTACCCGGATTTGGATTTTATTGAGTATCTAAAAAGAATCAATTTAAACATTGTTTCAAAATGATACACTGAACGCTAACAATTGTTTTATATTATGCTTTACGACTCAAGTGCTTTGTGTTGAAGTAGACGATTCAAAGATTAAAATGGGATTTGCAGGACCATTGTTGCAAACTATACAATGCTGCTAAAACCCCGTTCAACTCTTCCTCGATGCAACAGAACTAAGGTTTCCGTATTGATTTTCCTGGCCATCCATCACTTGCCAGCCGGAAACGGGCGTTCGCCCGAGATTCTAACATGTGATGTATTGTATGCAGGATTCGATCGTACGTCTTGACTGAATGCGACAGGTACAAGTGGGGTCTCGTCGACGTACGAGGTGCTTCCTCGTGCTGTGAACGTTCTGCAAAGGAGGAAAAAAGGTTCAGAGAAGGGCCGCGGGGGTTGGTTGGTGGCGCTGGGGTCGCCACCCCTTTGCCGGTAGTTTGCTATCCGTTTCTCTCCCCTTTGAGACAACCCCTAGGGCTCTGATTGCCTCACGCCCCAGGTCAATAGCTATCTCACTTTCTTCCCACGTTTCCCTAGACCTCCTTCTCAACACTTTCATCACGTTTCACCCCCTTCCTGGGTATCATTGGGACCACCGGTTAAAGGCACTTGGTAGATTAATTTTTTCCGCAGCCATTGTGTTTGTGTGAAGGTACTGAGTTGGTGCATCTGTAGGGAGACAGATTACATCACAAGCGCTACTTATTAGCATGATGAATGGCAGGTTTAACAACATCGCACTGGCGATCTTTTTAGCGAATTTCTGAATAAAAAATGAAGCTATGCAACGATTCCAAAATGTTTAAACCAAAGTTTTTGAAAATTTTCTTCATTGAAATCCGGTTTGAGGCATTCTGAAACGAATCCTAGAGTTCAACACGTTTTCATATATATATGTGTATGTGTGTGGTGTGTGTCATTCTAGACGATAACTCTCCATAGGATTGAGATAAAAATTCCATTCCTAAGCCAAAACATCAAGCTTTCCAAATGAAAGGATGAGTTTGTTGGTCAGCAATTTCTGAGAACATCGCATTCAAATTTCAAAAAATGTGCTAACAAAGCCACTAAAACTGGCTGAATATGGCTAAAAATCGGTGAGTTTATATTTTTTCAGCATTTTAGTCAAAAGAAGTTTATTAACGTTTATTAACGATGAACTATTACAAAATTATTTCGCAAAATTATGTTGAAAATGTACTTGCATTTCATTAATATTTGCCGAAAATCGATAAGAATATTAGACAAATCCAAACTCTTTTTTGAACTACATAATATTATTTAGAACGAGTATACAAAAGTTGGTTAACGATACCTATCACTGAACTGTAAGTGATAAAATTTCAAAACAATGTATCGTTATATAGTACACTAATTTACGAAAATTTTCTTGTTTGATCATGCTGCTTGGAAGTTTATTAAAGTTTATTAACGATGAACTATTACAAAATTATTTCGCAAAATTATGTTGAAAATGTACTTGCGTTTCATTAATATTTGCCGAAAATCGATAAGAATATTAGACAAATCCAAACTCTTTTTTGAACTACATAATATTATTTAGAACGAGTATACAAAAGTTGGTTAACGATACCTATCACTGAACTGTAAGTGATAAAATTTCAAAACAATGTATCGTTATATAGTACACTAATTTACGAAAATTTTCTTGTTTGATCATGCTGCTTGGCTGGAACTTTTTTCTCCAACATTCAAGGTTGACAAATGAAATAAATACTTGATGTAGGCAGAAATACCATCAAAATACGATGAAAAATTCGGAAAGCTATGAATTATGCAAGGATTTTATCTACGAATGTACGATTGCAATGCTTGCTTTTTTTTGATGATGTTAGAATGCGTTGCAAATGGAGCGACGTTTATCCCTCTACTACCCTTCAAGTTTGCGCGCAGTCGGACCATTAGGTTGCAAGATATCGACATTATGAGGACTTGCCCTATTAATCTGTTGATAATTTTTGTGAGGATGTTTTCGTATGCACTATTAACCCGTAACCGGAAAATTTCCTGAGAAGCTGCTTAGAACCAACTCTGGAAAATCTTTGAAAAATCAATAAAATTTGTTGAAGCTGTGAGTGTACTAAAGGACACACATACAGTCCGACTGAGACCTAGATCATAATTAACAAAAGAAAGGAATCATAAGATGAGCTGGTTTTTTTCTTTGGATTTTACTTTACTACAGAGGTACTATTGAACCACGAGAATGGATTTCACAGGAAAGCAATGAATAACTTGGCCCTAACCATGAATTAGAAGGAAATTGTGAATGTTGTGTGGATGGCAAGAATTAGCGGGTATTTAGAATGATAGGAAGATCGTAACTTGGTCGGAGATGCATAAACTGTAGGATACCAAGGTAGTCTAGGAATCAATGAGCCCCACTGAATTCTCATGATAATTTCAATATATTACTAACTTCTGTTAAACTGTAATTTAAAACCGAAATCAAACGGAGTCAATAGTTTAAAACCTGTGTAAAGGTCCGCGTCACAAAAGGAGCAGGCATTTCCGATTTAAAGAGATTCTGCACGCACAATCGCATGTTACACGGTCAACCCACTTCCTCGATCCTCCCTCGTCTAGCCGGGGTAGGTAACCCGAGAACTCCCGGCGCCGAAGTGCCGTCGTTAAGGGGGGACGACGTAAACACTTCTTCCCCAATCAATCTCTCCGGCGAACATGCCAAGCCTTCGATCGTCTGTTTATACGTCTAGAGTCACCCTCGCGATCTTTCATCATAACTCTTTACAATACTGGCACTATATTAGTGGAATGTCATCCACCCCTGCATTGAAGACAAATACCTACTAGTGAGGGAATTCTAATGAATTTGTTTTTCCTTTCTCGACAGGAAGGGTCATGGGAAAGTTGAGTAATTGATCTGAAAACGGTTTTCGGAAACTCCCCTTACACGTTAGTCTTCCCCATCTGGAAGAAAAGTCCCTGTTGCAGTACATGATAATCAAACTTGAACGTATTCCTCCAGTGATCTCTCCTAAAGGCAAGTTACCAGACCAGCATCCAGGGTTATCAGGACTTTTATTTGAAGCGAATTTGCAAATTGGACTACTTGGACTCCCTGAATTGGTTCTCCGTCGAATACAGCACTAGAAGTAGGAGTAAGGGAGTTTTGCGTGGGGTTTCCAGATTTTCACGGGCGATTTGAATGTTTGTTTGTATGTTTGCGAAAAGTCTCGAACAAAATAGTATTTTGGAAAAATGTATAGTGACATTCGAAAATTTAATTTTCTTACTCATATTATACGTCACGATTCCTGATATAAAAATCGCTCATCTATAAAATAATATGGATAGTACATATAGTTATTAAAATATCTGCCTCTAAGATATATTAATACATTTTCTAAATATCAGGGTTTTCTTCACCTTCATTCTAGGAAATATTTCTATTACTTCAGACCAGTGACCGAATTAAAAC
This sequence comes from Adelphocoris suturalis, assembly GCA_030762985.1. Lineage (NCBI taxonomy): Eukaryota > Metazoa > Arthropoda > Insecta > Hemiptera > Miridae > Adelphocoris > Adelphocoris suturalis. The sequence goes on along the minus strand of CM061043.1, from coordinate 84,299,404 downwards.
ACCAAGGAAGCATACTAATTCATAAAATACAGCTAATTCATCGAAAAATCCAGACATGTTCCATAGAAAATACAAATATATTGATATGTAATTATAGAAAAAATCGCACTTTTTCTTGGTTCATCACCTCTAATCCGATAACGGAAAAAGATATCGCAACTCCGGTTCGCTCGAAGGTTCCAGTGGAGATCCCTTTTTCACACGTATACCAATACCTAGTTTAAAAAAATCTTACCGAGACAATAATGTCACTATCTCTTCATGTCAGCAGGTGAACTCCAACTGTATTACGGGCTTTCAATACACAATTATGATTGCCGCCTTCCCAAAAGCTCAGTTTTTATTGACAAACCGTTTTGAACTGCATTCTAATTCGCCATTGTTTCGACCCCAAGCAAAGGAAAATGTGCTGCGGGGCCGAGTGAGTCTGGAAGTCAGCATTAGTCATGCATGGGAGAAGACCGATGTCCAGAGCGAGCTGTCCGCTGCATGGGAACAAAAGGACGTTCAACTGGTCTGCGCATATGTGATGTTGAGGTGGGAGGGGGCGTATCTGTGATGTTGGATTGGCTGCAGCAGACCTCCAACTTCCACCAACAAAACCGGTTTATCAACGCTGAGACGGACGTGATAAGACTTATATAATCTCCGAAAGTTATTATTAGCCCTCTTTAAATATGACGTGTCGATTACTCAGCGCTCATTGAACAAGATGCGCAGATGATTTGGCATAATTTGTCCGAAGGTAATTTGAAATTTAGTAAAGCAGAAAAATTATTTACGACAAGTTTGAGAGAGTACACAGAAACGAATGAGTTTATTTTCCAGAACATTCCACAACATGTGGTAATACGTTTCATAACAACAACAAACTAATAGAGGTAGGCTAATGAACTTAATGTTTGACTTCATTACCCCCCCTCAAACATAAAACCCTTAGAGCCTTCTTCATCCAACTCGCCATAGAGAAATGCTGTTTGTACGTCGAACTGGGCGAGTTCATATTTTTCGGTAGCAACAACGCTCAGTAATGCTCGAACACTATCAAAACGAGCCACTGGGCTGAACGTTTGATCGAAATCTGTTCCTTTTTCTTGAGTGTATTCACTCGCCACCAAGCGAGCTTTATACTTGTCGATATCTCCATTAGGTTTTCTTTTAATTTTCAAAACCCATCGACTTGATATCACCTTTTTATTCCTTGGAAGGGTAACCAACGTCCATGTATTATGTTCTGTTAACGAATCCAACTCTTTTTGCATAGCTGCTTTCCACAGATCTTTGTTCTCTGATCTGAGAGCTTCTGCAACAGTCAATTCATTTTCGGCCACTAACACGTAGTTATCACATAAAAAGGACGGCATTTTCTTTTCTCGCGTGCTTCTCCGCTGAACAACACTCTCTCCTGTGCCAATTTCGCTCGATTCTGAAGCCGAGCTCGAAGGTTGTAGTTCATTGTTCAAATACATTCCTCCCGAACGTGACGCTTCTTGAACTTTACCACCTAAAATATCGAAAGAAAACCCCGGTTTTTCATTTTCTTCGTTGTTAAGTATTTCATCCGTCATCACTGATATTCCAGTTCTTTTGCTGGCATCTGAAACCTTTCTTTCATGATCACTCCCAGCAATCACCAACTTGGATATAGGCTGCTCCATATCAAATATTACATCCCGAGAAAGGATAATCTTGTTTTCTACCTTATCCCACAATCGATAACCATTGTGATCACCATTATATCCTACAAATATACTGGCCTTGCTCTTCTTGTCCATTTTTCTCCTGTTAGCCTTAGGAATATGTCTATAACATTTGCTTCCGAAAATCCGGAAATAATCAAACTTAGGTGATTGACACTTAGTCCAAAGTTCAATAGGCGACTGCGATCCCTGACCAGTTGGTCCAGTTCGATTCAAAACAAAAGCAGCAGTATTCACTGCCTCTGCCCAAAGCTTTATCGGTAAATCTTTTGAGTGAATCATCGATCGTGCTGCCTCCACCAGAGTTCTATTTTCACGTTCTGAAGCTCCATTTTGCTGTGGTGTATAAGGGACTGTTTGACGAAGTGTTATTCCATGCTCGCGAAGCACTGCATTCATCCCTTCATTGATGAACTCACCTCCCCCATCACAGAACAACTCTTGAATTGAGTGACCCAAGGTTTTTGCTTCATTGACAAACGTTTCAAAATTTCGTGTTACCTCTGACTTCTGTTTCAAGAAAAATACTCGTCTAAATTTTGAAAAATCGTCTTTCAAGCACAAGAAGTACCGAGCTCCTCCTATAGACTCATCTTGAAAAGGACCACAAACGTCACCATGAATCCATTGGCCGCACACCGAAGGTCGATTTTCTCTCTTATGGAATGGATCACGATGATGCTTTCCATAAACACATCCTTCGCAAAGTTCTTCTTCCACGGGTAACTCTATTCCAATACGCTGCAAAACACCTTTCACATGACGCTTATTTTGGTGACAAAGCCGCTCATGCCACAGCTGTAGAGTTTCCTCTGATGATGCCAGATGAATTTCTGCCGATTTCCCAGGAATGCAGACCTTCATATTTAAAACATACAAGCCTTGATGAATCATTTTCCCGGTTAAACAAGTTTTGCCTCCTTTGGTGAATTTACAAGTTTTTTCGTTGGTATAAAACTCAAAACCCTTATTTACTGCTCGGCTTATAGAGAATAAATGTCGACAAATGCCTGGAACATACCATACATTCGTCAGATGGTTCTGTTCCCATCGACCATTCACATTCATATCGACAACGACCATTCCTTGTCCGAACGCTTTCAGATAATCACGATTGCCTACTTGTACCAGCTTGGGCACGTCAAAAGGTTTAAAAGAGACAAAATAATTCTTATCGCTAGTATAATGTTCAGTGGCACCAGTATCCGCGACCCATGCTCTAGGATCTTGGTCATGATTTTCTATAACATAAGCTTGCCCTGGACCATTAGAATCATTCCTATCACTTTTCTTTTTGTTGGGACAATTTCTTGCAAAACGTCCTACCTGATGACATTTGAAACACCCAGAACTTTTTGAGTACATTTTTTTCTTGACATTATTCCTACTCATAAGTGCACAATCGTTCTTATTCTCTATGCCACCCCTATCGGGAAGTCGCATCTCTATCAACCTCAACCTTTCTGTTAAATTGTTCAAGGTCCTTTCTGCAATTGGAACACTCTCCCAAACACTTTTGAATTCAAAATACTCGGCTGGAAGTGTGGACAAAATCCGCCCCATCAGAATCAAATCGTGTAATTCTGACTTGACTAACTTTTTGAGTTCTACATTGAGTGCGTTGAAGTCTCGTTGCAGACGGGCAACGTGGTTGACAATAGTCTCACCACCTAATTTTTCACTAGAAAAGAAAGCTTCGAGTAAACGATCTACTCTTTGACTCGAACTCTGTTCATAAGCCGATACTAATTTTTCCCAAATGTCTTTAGCTGTTGCACACGAGGATGTCAGCTCTTCATTCGTGTCGTTTAAAGAGCTTAATAAGATCAATTGTGCCAGGGAATCATTAGTATCAAAGATATCTTTGTTTTTATCTTCCGCATCCAGGACAAGAGTACCTGTGACTACATCCAGGACTTTGTGATGCTTCAAAACCAGCGTGACTTGCCTCTTCCACCTAGTCCAGTTCCCTTGGCCCTCTAGCTTCTCGATCTGAGTCTTGAAACTTCCAGAGTTTGCAGCCATATTTTCAGAACCTAATACTTACGAAATTTTGAATTCAACTACGATTATTTCGTATTGTATTTATCAGTATTAATCTGGGCCCATAACCTAGTAAAGCAGAAAAATTATTTACGACAAGTTTGAGAGAGTACACAGAAACGAATGAGTTTATTTTCCAGAACATTCCACAACATGTGGTAATACGTTTCATAACAACAACAAACTAATAGAGGTAGGCTAATGAACTTAATGTTTGACTTCATTAAAATTTCCCCAACATTCGATATCAATGACAGTTTCTGAATGAATTCCCTCTGCTTCCGCAGTTTTCAGCTTATTGTACTGTGTACTTTTAGTGAATTTTCGTAAAAAAATGTAGCTATTGAAATGGCTGCAATAATTTTAAAATGGAAATTTTCGAAAGTTGTCGTAATTTAAATTCGTTTTGAGGCATTGTAAAACTTCTTGAAACGTTTTGAGCCGCTCTTGCGCCAAGAAATCTAGCTTCCCGAATAAAAGGATGAGTTCGTTGACTTTTTGCGCACATTAAATTAGTCAAATAAAAATAAAATGTGTTAAAAAAATTACTGAAATTGGCTATAAATGGCGAAAAATTGTTCAATTTATATTTTTGACAGTATTTTAGTTTAAAAAGGTATTTAAACAATCAACTAAAATATTATAAAAATTATTCATAAAATTATTGTGTAAAATGTACATAAATTTCATTAAAATTTGCTTAAAAACTAAAAAAACTTCAAAAAATCTAAGAATTTAAATATTTTAAATCACATAATGTTATTTAGAAAGGGTTTTTCTGTCAGAAAATTGGAAAGAACAATTCATTAGCACCTACAGTGCCTAAATTTCGAAACAACGTAACATACCTGAAAAGGGGTGGAAACTATCTTTCAGTAGTTTGATCCAAATAGGTAATTCATTAGTAAGTACTTTCAAGTAAGGATTTTTTTTAATCAGATCGATCGGGGTGTTCCAAAATGTGATGGGCGAGGGGGGGGGGGGGGGGGGGGGGGGCTTGCGTTTATTCATGTCAACCTGTGCAACGCGCAGGTGAACCAGCTAGTTTGTCATAAAAAACAAAGTAGCATAATATATAATACGATAATCGATGAAAATTCGCTCATACGATCATGCTGTATGACTGGAACTTATTTTTTATTTGCTTAATAAAAAAAATCTGAGCGAGTGCTTCCCAAAAAGGTGCCACATGATGGGTATCTGACCATTAAAACTCTCTTGAAATTCGTTTGTCGTATGACGTCAGAGCCTCCGCCCGCCTGGGGGAAACCTCAGCACTCCACTTGCCTTACTAGGTCACGCGTGATCTTCCTACCCCTTTATTGGCCAAACCACTCTGTCTTTTCAGTTGAAAATTGCTACTTGGGTTTTAAACTCCGCTGAATCCCAATCTGAGGTCAAAAGTGTGAAATGCCAACAGATGAAAGTTCCTGATTTGATACCTTCTGGATCCACCATCATTATTTGATATCCAAATAAGTGGAATCATTTAAGGAAAAAGTAGGCCAAAAATGGTAAAAACGCATTTTTTGTTCTTGTTTAATGGGGCTCCGAACTAGCAAGGTCCGCCGCAAGGAGCGGTAGGAGGTGAAGGACCTAAGGAACATGGTGGTTGACATGACTTTCCCCTAGATGATTTTATTTTTATTTTATTTATTTCAATAATACGGGCAAGCCCAATACATGAGGAAAAGAAAAATATAACAAATGTATAAGTTCAAAATACATAGCGTAAATTACCGCGGCGAACAAAACAAAAAATTGAGTATACTACCTATAAAATAGAATTGAAAATAGATGGAAAAAAAAAGAAAGTTTATTGTCCACAGTTAAGGGTGGTTCCACATAAGTTTTTCACTGTCGAGCGAAGCGAGGCTAATGAGGTGTTGAAAAAGTCGACGTCTGGATATTCGTTTAGAAGGTTGTTGGCTGTTCGTGGGAGTCTAGATAGGGGGCGGTGGTACATATAGTTTGTCGGCGAGAAAGGTGTCCAAAATAAGCTGTTGGATCGTGAGGCGGAACGGGGCACCAACAAATTCACCGTTTCCAGAAGGTGGGGAGAATCGACGCGACCATTGAGGATGTTGTATAAAAATGAAATGTCGGCTAGCTGTCTTCTAACTCGAGGGGGTAAAGTGCCGCAGTGCTCATTAATAGCCTCATAGTTTAAAGAGTCAAATGGTATATGAAGCTTAAATGCCACGTAACGGAGGAAGCGGCGATGAACCCTCTCTAGCTGTTCAATATGGCAATTATAGAATGGGCTCCAGATCACAGAAGAGTACTCCATTGGAGGGACAACCAGAGAATTGTAAAGAGCGGTTATAGCAGAGACGTGGGTGAACTCCCTCGTATTTCTTTTCAAGAAACCCAAAACGCGCATTGCTCGGGAAGAAGTCGATGTGATGTGTTCAGTGAAAGTCAGCTGGGTGTCTAAAAGTACCCCTAGGTCACGGGTGGACGTGACTCTTCTCAATAACAAACCGCCTATTGAATAGTCACAGACCAGTGGAATCACAGAGCGGTGGAAGGAGATGATGGCACATTTCGAAGGGTTAAGAGATAAACTATTAGTTGAGCACCAGACTGATAGTGAATCCAATGCACCCTGGAGAACCCGACAGTCCCCGTCCGACTCCACAACCCGATAAATTTTTAAGTCATCAGCGAATAGAAGGTATTTGACATCACTTAAGACCGTGCACACACTGTTGATTACCAATAGAAATAGCAGAGGTCCAACATGTGATCCTTGAGGAACACCAGATGTGGCAAGGAATGGCCTAGACAACATGTCCCTACACCTAGCTATCATTGATCTACCATCCAAGTAGCTCTCCAACCAACACAGAAGACTGCCAAAGATCCCCAGTGAGCTAAGCACAGATAGTATTACCTGATGGGACAGCTTGTCGAAGGCCTTGGAGAAGTCAGTCGTAATCAAATCGACCTGGTGTCCCCGCTGAAACGCCTGCAGTGTATATTCCTGAAACACGGCCAAGTTGGAAGTAGTCGACCTCCCCTTGACGAAACCGTGCTGTTCAGGAATGATATATGATGAAAAGAGAGGTGTCATCTGCAGTGTAACAAGCTTTTCGAATAATTTTGGTATCGTAGAGATGGTACATATTGGTCTGTAATTTCTTATGTCGGCCTTATCCCCCCCTTTATGTATTGGTGTAACGTAAGACGACTTCCAGCGAGTAGGGAACACTCCTACAGACAGTGATTTGTTGAAAAGTATGTGTAGGGGTGAAGCAAGGGATGTGAGGCAGGATTTGAGCAGGATAGGAGGCACACCGTCGGGTCCCATTCCCTTCGAGATATCAAGTTGAGAGAGTGAATCGGCAACTGAAGTTTCAGATATGGTCAGACTTCCAATCACCGCGACATCCAAATGAGGTCCCTCAGGTACATCAGCACCGGCTTCGTATACAGTGGAAAAGTGAAGTCCAAACAAGTCGACGATTGACTGATACTTTGCGTCTCACCCCTTTTTGATCTACAATGCGATCCTCTCACCATCATTCTCATCAAAACTGGGCCAAAATGATAGTTATATCATTATTAATAGATATTAGGTAAATATTATTAATAAATAAATCATTATAAAGAAACACACATACAAGTAAATGAAAAACCGACCAAACAACAAAAACCATTTGTGTCCGTCACGACTGCCCTCGTAGGCAACAAAATAATAGCAAATCGGTAAGGTCATTGCTTACGTGCTGCAATCTATCTCGAGCTTCTCATGTTCGGAGCCCCATTATTAGGTGCTTTTACCCATCAGTTACGATTAGCAATTAATTGTTTAATTAGTGAGTTAACCCAACCCCAAATTAACGGCAATTGTAAAAAGATCTAAATCGTAGTAAAATTGATGTAAAATTGTTGTAAAAGTGTGAAATTGTGGTAAAGCTTCAGTCATGCAGCATGATCGTATGAGCGAATTTTCGTATATTATCGTACCTATATATCATGTTACTTACATTGTTTTGAAAATTTAGGACTTTGAGTGGGGAAAAAAACTGTTAACTACCGAATTGATGGCAAACATTCGTTCGAAATAACAATCTGCTTTTCAAAAAGAGATTTTGGATTTTAAACTTTTTTGCATTTTTTTCGATTTTTTAGCACATTTTAATGAAATTTAAGTACATTTTTCAGCATTATTTTGTACATCAAATTTTCAATGTTCTATTTTATAGTTAATGAACATGATTTGAGCAATATTCTGTGAAAAAAAATAAGTTTAACGAATTTTAGTAGTTTTTTTTTGCCATTTTTAGCGATTTTTTCAACACTGTTTTTGGGATTTGACCAATTTAACGTGCCCAAAAAATGCTGGGCAACGAACTTGTCCTTTCGTTTGGAAAGCTTAATTTTTTTGCGCAAGAACGGAATTTTTATCTCAATCCCAAGGAGAGTTATCGTCTGGAAGCACACACATAAACATACATACATAAATACATATATATATAAAATATTCATCTGATTCTATTGAACTATATGTAAATTAATGGATAAAACAAAATTTCACAAATATAAAGAATAAAGAGAAAATTCTGATATTTCGCTGATTAAGCTTGATCACAGAAAAAATATGAATGGGCATTGTTTGCATGACGATGCTTGTTAACGAGTCTTGTAGCCTCGCTGCTCGTTGCCTGCATACATGGATTAGGAAGATTATGATTTTCATCCTGATGCTTTCATTCAGTCGTTGATATTGAGGCCAGGTGGGCGGTTTGCACCCAAGATGGTTCTGTGAGCTCGTTTTGACTGTTGCAGAAGTCTATCATTACTTTGCAGCATAATTTTCAGCACCTTCACCCCAAAACACTCATCAAAAGTAGATCGGTGTGATCGTGCATCGTCATGCAAGCAATGCCCATTCATACTTTTTTCTGTGATCAAGATTAATCACCGAAATATCAGAATTTTCTCTTTATTATATATATATATATATATATATATATATATATATATATATATATATATATATATATATATATAATATATCATATATATATATATATTACATGATGAGATAGAAATTTGACTATAAAGGTGAAAGAGTGATTTGATATTTCGAGTAAATTTTTTCAAAATTAGACTGAACTTGCAGAAGTTGTAACTGTAAGCAAGTCATTACTTTTAGCAGCATAATCGTTTCAGCACCTTCACCCCAAAACACTCAAGCATCAAAAGTAGATTGTGCGATCTCGTGCAGCTTCAATGGCATCGATGGTTTAAGGAAGCATGGTTATTTATTCTCAAATTTAGTTGAGTTGCAACATGAAGCAAGCAATGCTGGTAGACACATTCATACTTCTTGCCCTTCATACGTGAATCCTTCAAGATTAATTCACCGGTGTAAATATTCAGAATTATGGATGCTCTTTATTTTCTTCCCTGGCGGTATAGTTGATATATATGGAAGTATAGTATCCCATATATATATACTATATATTGATGAGCTGGATATCACGGACAATTCGTCTCGGGTATCCTCTCTCGATATTTGTCATATATATGATTGCATTTGTAACTGAAAAGCGTAGATAGGAACTATAGCATTTGTAAAAGCGTTAAACTTAGGAATCGTTTCAGAATGGCTCAAAACGGATTTCAATGGAATAAAATTTCAAAAATTTTGATTTTAAAATGTGTAGAGTCATTGCAATAGCTTCATTTCCTATGAAAAGTCGCTAAAAAGATCTTGTGGGCCAAAAAAAGTTCGAACTACATTTTCTGTTCTTGTTTAATTATTATGTGTGTTTACCCATCAGTTACGAATTACAATTTATTAATGAAATCTAGGCAGTGCTTTATTAGTGACTTAACCCAATCCAAAATTAACGTAAATTGTATCTAAAAGGTCAGAATACTCTTTCAGACAGATTCTATCACCGTTAGAGTGGAAGACAGATGGACACACATAAAGCCTTTAACTGATTCGTAAATATGTTACAAATTTATGTTTTCAGCTTGGGGAAGTCGATCCAGGCAACCTAACGCCATCTCTGCCCTTAGGGGGGAAGGAAAAGTACAAAGGGCCGTGAACATTCTTCACGTGCTTCTACTCGCCGGTTACGTCCCTTTCAAGGAAATGCATGCATTTTTTAGCAAGCCTTGATTGAAAGAGCTGAAATGACCCTTCTCAAATTCTTTTGGAAGCAACCAAGATAAAACGAAGAGAGTAACGGACCTTTCCAAAGAATTTGGCAGCTAGAAAAGCAGCAATTTTAGTATATGGCAATTATAATAATTTTAGGCGTTCTATCTAAATGTAATTAGTCTTATATATTATTACTGTTGCTAATTTTTTTTTCCAATTTCTGTATTGGCTTCGTCACGTAACTTAGGGTTTTGGGACCTGTAATGCCCAGTGAAATGTGAATAAATGAACAGTGATAAGGGAAGGTACCAAATGTAATTTAATTGAATTTATCAAATGCTTGGAGTCAGTATGCAAACATGATTATATTTATGACTCGCTGGTTAGTCGGGCGTTGTAGAGGACGACTGGTATAGACTAAATTATACAAAAAATTGCAACAGTTATGATTCTTGAATTATTTGAACGCTCATTATTTGAAGGAATTGGATGTATCTATGCCCATATTTCGTAGCGCTAGAGGTAAGACAGTATGGACCCGGAGAAGTTCAAACAGCCGAAGCTTTGTTGTTTTGCTGCGATACATGGATGATTCACATGAATTGAACTATATCTCGTTTCATTCCAATTCAGGTGAAGTTTGCTGGGATTATGTGGGTTAGCTCCTAGACGGTCCCCCATAACTTGCATTGCCGTCGGATCAATAGTAGCATATGTGCGTGCGCGAACGTGAATTTCTTATAACGCCGACTTCTTATCATTTATCAGTCCGATTTCGTTCACACTCGGAGAGAAGTTGGCTAGGTATATGTTTCAAAAATATTCTCCATGGATTATATCGCGATTGGTTGAGTAATAAATACTGCGCATCAGCGTGACTAAAATTGATTGACACTGGAAAAACCTTGAGATTAATGGACCAATTTTGATGAAATTTTGAAGGATCGTTAACCTCAAAACAATATCCTACCAATTCCATCGCCATATATAAACATTAATTGTGTTTGCAGTTGGATTAATGGTGCGGTATGTGCATGTGTATTATTGTACTATTTTGTTCGCTTGTCTACACATATAGGTATTACTGTTCTATTTGGCATTCAATCCTTTAGAGTCGTACTTTATCCTTCAACTAATTCTATACGTCCATGTTACAATATGTGAGAAAGCTATATTACCCACCCAACTTGGCAGACGTATTATGTTCAACACCCCCGCTATGGAAACGTAATTACCTCAAAGAAGTTTAATATTCACGTAATAACTCTCGTTTTGAATCTCCCATATTCTTGAATTAAATGAACGGGTCTTTTCTATTATACGACCGCATGCGGTATTTTTTATTATTCGACCGCTAAACAGTTTTCCATAAAAACGGAACGACATTAAATAACCTAGTTTTTCTTACCTCGATTGATGAAATTATCCATGATATGAAAGGTTTGGTTTGAAAAAAAAAAAAAAAAAAAAAAAAAAAAAAAAAAAAAAAAAAAAAATACACTGTACCTCAGTATTAAAAAACGGTCGTTTATTATAATACGACCGCATAGCTCGAACAATTTTCTGTAGAAGTTGAACTAGTTTTTGCTAAATATTGCTTTGTTTGAGGAGGTATTGATTTCAGTATGAGAAGGTATTGTTAAACCTTAAAGCACCAACTGGACACTGATGGTCAACGCACGACGAGCAACTCGGTGTAACTGATAAGGTAAGGAAAAAATACCTTCTTCAACAATAATAAACAAATAGCAATAACAAACAATACCTTCTCAAACTGGAAACAATGCCTTCTCAACTGGAAACAGTACGTTCTCAATGGTCAATTGGATATTTATTTGATGAACAAACAGTTCTACCGGGCTACCGGTTTGAGGCTTGAATCTACCGGGATTTAGAGTTCTGAGCAAAATCCAAGGCAAAACTTTCCACATGGATCAACGAGTACACATTCTCTGTATTCTTTCTACGATGCACAGTACCTACATGGAAAAGTGGACTTCCCTTCCTCCATGGTATGCACCTATCTATCAGTTTCATCCATGTCTGTTCTGTGGTCAACTTCGGCTTTTGGTATTACTTCAAAATGATGCATTTTAGGTTTTTATAGTTTATTAATTAGTATTACCTAGGTACATGCATTTCTCTTGCTCAGTACTCACATCTTTGTTCGCCTTCGCCTCTTTGTTTACTGTGGTTACTTACTGTGCTTATTCGTCTCTTGCATAAGGATCAGCGTGGTCTCAATTTACGTCTTCAATTTCAGTTCAACGGTACAGGTAAGCAAGTTTCCCTTTCCCTTTAGATATACTACCTACATTTATTTACAAATCTGCTGGTTGCAGCTTCTTGTTACCTATTTAGGTACATAACTGTTATTGCTTCCGATTCTTCCAAGATAGTGGAAACGTTGTGTTCACTTTTGAAAGTCTGAATGTGTATCTGCGTGTCCGCGGATCCTTGTAACATGCATAACTTCCGCAATTTTCGTCCGATTTCGATGAAATTTATAGGGATTTTATAGGCACGCAGAGTACATCCTAGAATATTCTAGATGACCCTCTATAAAAATCATTGGTGACTGATCAAAAGGATGACGTGTGTGATTACTCAAATATTTTTTTCTGGGCTGTTTGTATTTGTTGATGAGTTTCAACCACTTTTCGAACCGTTCTAACGCATTTTGATTTCACATACTTCGATATTATCACATATTTTTAGATATTAATTGATTATTAGATTACAACACACCTACCTATTTTCAAATATTTCATTAAATGAGACACCTTTTTTACAATTTCAACTGTTCAGCTAAGAAGGTTTACATTTGCAGATCCTTGTACATAGGGAGCTGTGATTCACATAAGTAGGTACACTTGCAATTCTCCAATTCGCATATTTCGCCACTGAACACAGGATAGACAGAAACAACTGGCTGAGACATAGCTGTTTTCTCAGTCTACCTACCTTATTTTTCGAAGTGTTGGTTAAACAAATTTTCATTTTCATGGATCTATTCAGACTTCTAGTGAGCTACTTCATTTTTTCTGTAACATGAAGTATAATATAATAGACTAAACTGTGAGTGTAAGAATCTATATATGCTTACCCACATACCTTAGTTAGAACCTACTTGTGGACAAATAAATTCAAATGTTACCTACAAATTATACCTTCTGAGTTCGGTTGTTACTGGTGTGTTTTGTAAACCTAATATTATCCCCTGTCATTTCATCTATTTGATATTGAAGTACCTACTACTACTTCTTTATGGCTGATGAATTTAATTAGGTAATAGTAAAAAATTATGACACTGATTTGGTCCATACTAAAAGGAAAAATAATATGGTGGATTCGACCCAGAAGATTTCATTGTCGACCGTATGAAATTTTTAGCCTAGAATGCAACCCTAGAGTAATATTGCATTCAATTGATAAAGTATTAGCTTAGTCATAGTTCGTTCAAAAAACTACCGGGATATCTACCGAATTTCTGAAATTGTATTACCTACCGGGATCTACCGGGGTTTTTTTTTTTTTTTTTTTTTAATTTTTTTAACCAGATCTACCGAAATACAGTGTTGGGCTGGCGGCAACACTGTGAACAAAGCAACAAATAGCTTCTATAGAACATCGTTCGAGCTATGCGGTCATATAATGGGAAAGACTCACATGAATACAATTCGTCCAAGCGAAACCAAGAGACCATCTTCTTAGTATGAACGTATACTATAGTGGGGGGACTTGACAAAGTTATTGCTCTCTCAGCGGAGTCTTTATTGCATTCACTCGGTCACGCATACGCCATAAACGCAGTATTTCAGGTCATTTAGCATAGCGCGGCTATTGAGTAATCGAGGTCGGATGGAAAACATGTGGAGGGATTCCCAAAAACCTTGACAATTGGTGATGGCAAACGTTCTAGGAAAGGACTCTCGCTCCTTTTATTCACTCTGCTGACTTATTCCCATAAAAATTAGGTACTGCAACCTGCGTGTCTATTAGGATGTTACAGCTGTATAATTAACTGATGCAGTAGCAGCACAAGCAATTGACCTCGATACCGATATCGTACGGCCAAAGTCATCAGGATAAACATTAATCTGAAGATTACAGTGTTCTAGTTGCAAGAGTCTGTTTACCTCTTATTTAGGGATGAAAGTAGAACTCCGGGTGCTATTCTACACTGATTCCGAAACATCCGTATTCCTTAGTTGGCGTAAGTGGACCAGATAAAATAAAAATCTGGTCAGTATAGTTTATTTCCTAGAGAAACAAATTTGCGGTTAATATCACAGTAAACATCCCTTCAGGGAACATAGAAGAGAACGGAAAAAATCGTCTTCATTCAGACTTTTCAGTTTTGAATATATATTTCACACCCAAATGTAATTCTATTTTTTGAGATTTTTGAGTAAAATGACATTTTTGACTTCAGGCAAATGATTGGGTAATTACTTTACTTCAAAAGATCAAACTGAAAGTTGTAATATTTCGTATTTCATCAAGACCTGTAGGATAAGCTTTTCTCTTACTAGTGCCAGGTAGTTTTATAAAGGGTAGCAATTATACACGTCTGATGATGTCACAGTTCTTCATGGAGTAATGCGAGTTATGTCAACGTGGGAACGTGCCCAAGCATTTCCCCGAGGAGGTAAATACGCTCCACTGACGGACACGAGAAATATTTCACCAATGAGCAGAGAGTTGGCAACGTTCCTGAGTAAGCGGGAAATTCGTTGAAGGGGGTTTAAAATTAGTTTTCTCAACTCTTAAGGTCAAGGAATGGCTCACTATATTCACAATTCACTATCTCATTACCGATATGGTGAAAATCATATAGTCTATATTTAACTTTGGCTTCTTCAATACTAACGGTAAGGAGGCTTTGTAAGCGTGCTAATAATTTCCTTCTTGTTTCATAAAAAGAAACCGGTTTGAATTCATATTAAGGTGAATGTTTTATATTCAAGTTAGAAATGAAAATTTCGTTGAGTTTAAAAGTTAACATTAATTTGAATATATATTTATACTCTCGTCCTGTTAGATAATGCCGGTTTCTTCCCCGAGAAAAATTGAAACCCGTTTTATAAACTGCTTGTTTTGTCAGCTGATTCTAAACTCACGGTAGAAAAAATATTCATGTAGGCTGTGCTGCTTGTCTTCAAATATTTATATTATTTTTTTTCTTCTTCACTAACCGCATAAGAGATCTCTCTTACGATACTGTTGATATGGCAAAGTTCAATCTGATAACAACAGAAAACAGAAAGTTGCGAGGTACAACAATATTAAAACAAAGAAAGCACAACAAGCGGAGCACAACAACAGATAGTTGCGAGCTCCACAAGAATGCTCCAAGCTGGCAATAATATGATGGTCAAGTTATAGTATCATAGTTTCGATTGAACAGCAGATGTTAGTGTGACAAAGGGACTGATGGGGGAATGAAAGTACGAGTATTACCTTCAAGATTAATACCACATAAGATGAGTATTCAACTACTTTTCAACAATAAAAAAGTAAAATTTTAAACCTAGAAGACAGTTCACAGGAGCAATGGAGATACGATACACGATTTGCATATCTAAGGAAATATTGATCTCGTAAATTTAATGGTTGAATTCGATGTGTTTCCTTGCTGGTTGTATATAGTAGCATGTATATAGTTATTAGCCTATTTTACATCTAGTCTTAGTTGTATTATTATTATTAATTTTTGTTGTTGATATTTTTAAACCCATTGGAGGGGCTAAACTCACTGTACCCCTCATTTTCCCACCCTCCGATTTGCCAGGGGAGTCCATGATGGCGCTCCTTTTTAGTCAAGGATGGCAGCATGGTTCCCATTAGAATCGTGCCACTTCCAGTGTCCCTTTAGACACCTTGTTCAATGCCGCTAATGACCCTTCTGGTTGAGGTGTGGCTTAAACCTTAAAAAAAAAAAAAATAAAAAAATCTGCGATACTAACAATCGCGTAACCGATCTTTGTTGAAATAGGACGTTAAATTCTCGGTCTTATGACAACACAACTAAGTATCTTATACAATCGATTGGGAGTGGCGTTACTGTTTATCTATCGCTATTAGTAAGAAGTAACTTTAGATTAGTGCATAAAAATGAATACCAATATTTGGTGCATCACGATAGCCTTTTACTTGATCACACGCTAACGAGGAAACACATTTGTCCATCCAGATAAATTGAACATTATCATCGTCATCTCTTCGGTCACTCAAGGGCATTGCGTCAATACAAAGCCCGTTCGGATGATCGTGATCCACGAGAATCGATATTGCGGGTAGCCCATCTATGAAGTACGCCACTAACCTACCGGAACGGTGTCATTGGTCAGTACACCGCGCTCAAGGATCATCCGAATGTCAAGATCTTTTATAACTGTAGTATTTCGTGAATAGAACCTCGAAAAGTTCCGACTTCGTGAGGTTTTCTTCATTTAATAATGGAGGGAACGATGCGGAACGAGGAGAAACTATTACGATACGGGTTTGCAGGATGACTGATCCGCGTTTCCTTCGGAAAGCATCAGACCCCAGTTATCTTACGTGTAGTTAGTCTTGAAGGATGTGGAGAAACAATTCCAAAGTAATAAAGACCAGTGAATATTAACGCAATTTCATATACACACATCAAAAGAATTAAGGGATCACTTCTCCATGTAGACGCCAAAGACCCTGAACAATGTACGAAGTTCACATTATATCTCATGACTAGGTACCTAGTGGAGATGGGATCACGCTTCTTCATGGTTATCTGCTCTAATCCGAGAACGGAATAAGATATCGCAATTCTGGCGTCACTAACTGTTCAAGTCGGAGCTTGATATCACTGGTCTTTCTCGGTTTTTAAGAAAAAATCAAAAAGAACAGGGTGCATCCCATCTCCATGGGGTACCTAATCAGGAGATATAATGCAAACTTTATCCGACTGATCTGGGGTCTTTGACGTCTACAAGGAAAAGTGAGCCCTTAATTCTTTGAGGTGTGTGTCTTGGATGATTACTCTTACTCATTCTTTGATTTTGTCCTTTATAAAAATACTAGCCGCTCCGGCTCGCTACGCTCGCCTCCACTTCCAGCCGGGGGGCAAGCCCCCCGAACCCCCCATTAAGTTGCTCGCTTCGCTCGCAAAGTGTGGCATATAGGGAATGTTGCTCGCTTCGCTCGCAAAGTCTGGTATGTAGTGAATGTTGCTCGCTTCGCTCGCAAAGTCTGGTATGTAGGGAATGTTGCTCGCTTCGCTCGCAAAGTGTGGCTGTATGTACATGCGATGTATTACAATTGAAACATGTAGGGGATGTTGCTCGCTTCGCTCGCAAACGGTAGATCTCTAAGGGTAGGTTTAACTTCTGTAGGGGATGCTGCTCGCTTCGCTCGCTTGAGGAAGTTATACTGCCCACCCAACTTGGCAGAGGTTTTTTTGTGTTGGAAATGACTATCAAACGCGGCACATTTTTGTATGTTGTATCATAAAAAATAGAAATTAAAAATTTTGTCTAAAAAATAAAAAAAAAATTTAGGGGTGGACTACCCCTAACATTTAGGGGGATGAAAAATAGATGTTGGCCGATTCTCATAGATACCGGATAAGCACAAAAAATTTCATCAAAATCGGTCAAGCCGTTTCGGAGGAGTATGGCAACGAAAACTGTGACACTAGAATTTTATATATTAGATGGCAAATATGTACGAAGAATCTTGATTTAAGCAACTCACAACTACTCCAACATCTCTAAATGATTCACGAAAATACGCAGCAGCTGAATATCATGGGGTTTCAAAAATTTACTTTGGCGGTAAAAATGAATGGGTATAAGAAATCAGGACTTCTGCTTCTTCTATTTATTCTTCTTCTATTATGAATTAGTAAACTTACTCATCTCCCATTTATAGAGAAAAAGAGTTGCAGCATAATAACAAAAATAACATAAATGGAACACGCCTAAGCTTCAAAACTTAATCAGCTAATCACATGATCCCAACTTCCTCACCTACGTACTAGTCTAAAGAAGGCAAGATTTTGAAAAGAACTCGGGTTAATTAGGTAAATATATATGATAGAAACAAAATTGAAATCAATCTTGATAAATAAATTTAAAAAAAGGAAAGATGATTTTATGGGATAGGGAAACCATCTAATAGAATTATTATTAGAAGGGGAAATTACAATTAGACCGATATATTATAGCCATGGAGGACATGATAAATCGAGACTTTGGTTTATTGTGTTCAATAACGAACCTTTGTAATCAATCAAGATAGATTTTGTTTTTAGCCCCCTTCAAAATTTGTTGGTTTACGTTTCAAGACGAGTAGAGCAGTTTGTGTAACTCAGGTCAAAAATTATAGTCTAGTTGGTCCCAGGAAAAAAGTGCCAAAATAAGTCGTCAACATGAGAGCAAATGAAAACTGTTGGAACATAGTGAAAATCGCCTTGAAAACTACGGCGAATAATTCCAATGGAACTCTCTGTCTTCGAAATCGAGTATATTATAACTTTTGTCACATCTCTTTTGTCTTCATAATGTCGAAATATTTAGATTGTGATCTATTGATGTACTAAGATGTCAACTCTTGCTGAATATAGAAGTAAGTTTAGGTGTTTTATTAAATTTAATTGATCTATTTTCGGTAGGCGTCTACGCTTACACAGTTATATTTAGGTAATGACATTGTCTACACTGACATTGTCAGTGTAATAGGCTTCCTGTAGTGAATATAGACAAGTTTTCTGCGTAGAAGGGCGATACAAAAAGAAATAGTAACCTTTGTTTAATAATTGCATCGTTTTTCAAAAAGTGATTCAACCAAACTGAAGGTGTTGCAACGAACTGGTTGTAAGCAAGGTAGCTAAAAGAGAAGGTAGCGGTCACTGTCATATGTCTGAATTGGGATTCTCAGAGCCCTTGACGTCATCAAGCTATTCAAGATCCGGCCTCAGCGTAAAAGTGATTCTTGCGCGTCTTTCTTCTTTGCGAAAAAAAGTTTCTTTCGATGGTTCTAAGCAATTTTGGGCTGCAATAATAATGACAGACAAATGAAGAATCGTTATTTCATACTCTCATTACTGGCTTAAAACCTACGGCTTTATAACCTTTATACGGTTAACAATACATATATGCCTGAATAACCTTTTACGTTATATATACAGAGTGTTAACACTTTTGGTGACTAACCCCCTAGGAGAAGATTCTACAACTAATAAACACAAAAAGTGCCTCCTAGACTTTTGTTTTTAGTGGCGTTTTTTTTCGAGTTATTCACGATTTAAGATATTCTTCGTGTTTTCAACCGTACATCACGAAATTGGCTATAACTCCCTTCCGTACTGAGTAAATAAAAATGTAAGGATACCGTTGGAAAGAGCGTTACATTTCCTTTTGGATATGCCACCCAACGTGTGAAAATATGTGGATTTAGTAGTCACAAATTCACAAAAAATTGAAAAAATTTTCGAAACTTGAAATGCTTGTTTTTTTTTTTATCCGTAGGACGGCATAAAAATCCCTTAAATTCCCGCGCACGTTAGAGGAAAAACTTGGCCCGAATTTCACCTTTCCAATGGTATGATCAATTCTCATTTTACAAAGCAAATTAAAGTGGAAAAGTATGCTTGTATGTTGAAAAACATGGTTTTTTCTCTGAAATCGAGGGTTTTTGTGAAAAATGACCCTATAAAAAAATCTGATCCGGGGCAGGTATGTACGTATTTTTCCACGCTCAATCGAATGGCAACGCTTGCAGATATCCCCAACTCCGTTATAACAGAGTTTTGCACTTTAACTCACGAATTTTTCAGTTCATTTCTCATGCTCAATTTGATGTGTTTTGTCAAAACTAGTTAACCCTGCATATTTAACGTACGGATCTCATTAGTAGAAGGTTAATTACCTCTCTAATAGGTGTCAAGGACTTCTGAATGGCTCAAAATAAATGGAGCAACCCGATGGAGAACATACACCATTTATACGAAAAATCACCCATCAGAGGGTGTTAAGGGAAGTGTGAAATAATTAGTCCTATGGAAATTGGACTAATTAATAAGACATCAGTTTTTTGCATTATTCAGTACACTCGGTACCGAAGTAAACGGTATTTCCCTAATGAATTGCACGAGTGGAACAAAACGGTTGTGCAGTCGGATCATTTCAAATACTCAGTGATCCAGGAATAATCGTGGAATGTGCTTAACATTTCTAAGATGTTTTAATATTTTCATTATGTGTATTCGAAATTCACTCGTCTTGTGTTTTTGACTTTATGGGCTGTGCGGGTGTAGCCGCATATCCGTCCGCTCATGATTTCTTGGTAATCAATATGACTTAAATCCAATTAATTGGAGGTTCGATTGCCGCGTTGTTGCTTGGTCAATGTCGAGACCGAATCCCTTGTGGGTTGAACCGTTGTGCCAGCCCAATTCGTAATTATCTTAAGACTTAGAAGCTAAGACTTACTCAAAATCGAATAAGTAGAATCCTTATACAAGTTTACAAACGTGAAATTTTGCAATTTCTATAACTTGTACATAATTTTATACAGTTTCTTTAAAATTCAAATGCTATTTGGTAACTTTCTCTTTCAAATTTTACTGTATTCGGATCGATCGTCGGCATTATGCGTTCGCATATTTCAAATAGGTATTTTCATCCTCCAATACAAATTTTTTTAATCCCTCTACTCCAAGACTATTTTAAATAGAAATCATTACTCTTTAGTTCTAGTGACTCCTTAGGTTGATCACTTTTGAAGACCAACAACTATTCATCTTTCAAAACCAAAAAAGTTACTCGCAATTTTCATTCTAGAGTTTTCTGAACAAAATCAAACTCGTATCAGACTGCTGGATGTCTGTCTAAGAATCCGTTGATTTGAGGCACACACATCGCTTTCAGATTTTCGTCCGATGTTGGTGAAATGTTCGGTGGGTTTTTCAAAGGCGCAAATTTACGTGGCTGAATGGTTTGAGTTCGCTCAAATTTGAAGAATAGTTGAGGTTTGAGCTTCGGATGAGTTTCTATTAATTTTAAAAGTTTTAAATTAATAGTAGCTATTAAAGCGCATGCACGTTAGATCTGCAGCATTTATAATTTTCACACGATCCATGACATTTTCTGGGATTACGGATTGCGAAAGTTTGGCTCCTAAAAAATTGGTTATTGGAGTGCCAGTGGAACCCTTTGTACAAGAGTACACATAAAACCCTCAAACTAAATTTTTCTTTTAAACTAATGTATGCTAATATACAAAATCTCTCTGTCCCTTTGTCTGTATGTCTGCCGGAAACGATAAATGGCCAATTGATCAATATCTATTCACTCACTGGCTGTTGCCATTGATAATAATGGCGTGAGAGCATGGGCATAACGTCGATTCATCACGAACTATTAGTCCGATTTCGTTCAAACCGGTACTGAGTATAGGTTTCAAAGAGATGCCTTATGAATTTCATTCTAAGTAGTTGAATAATAACTTGTATTACGATTGTGTAAAACGTCATTCGTTGACATATGTGAAACTCCGATTATGGAAATGAAACCGGTTCTCAAGTATATTAGCCTGTATATGGACCGAAAATGACCGAGTTTTATGAAATTTTCAGCAATTGTGTGGATTATTTTCTAAATGGTCTCCTATAAAATTTATTGCCGTAGGATAAATAGTAGCGTGTGCGCTTGCGCAAACTTGAAAGTCTGATAACTTTGATTTGGTAGTAAATTGTTCTTTCAACAAATTCCATACGTCCATGTTACAATTAATACGAATAATTATACATCGTAAGTGAAGAAGATATTTATTAATTAATTATTTATTTATAGTATGGACAAAAGCCCAATTTTACATATTATATTACAATACATGAGTAGAATAAAATCAGAAAACATGGCAGTATATCACGATGCGTCAAATTAGTAGGCACAACGAAAAAAGAAGGTAATAATGGAAGAGAATAAGGTCAATTTGATATAAAATTGATAATCATCTATAAACCCTTGATTGGCATAAACTAAATAGGTATATATCTTTCGATTCGATATAAGAACCAAGTCAATTAGTTAAGAGGAAGATACGTTTGTACAACTGTACAAACTTGTAGAACTAATGGCGATAAAGTTGTCGAAACTTCCATCTGCATGCGAAAGTCCGTTTTACTCCTCCTGCACTCTGCGAATTGGATGGTTTCGGAAGTAGTTTGTGGCGGACGTTGCGAGATTGAAAGGTTAGCAAAGTCTGATGGCATAAGGAGGAACTTAGATATTAAGCCCATACTGCCCACTCAACTTGGCAGACGTTTTTCGTTGATTAAGGATGAATAAAACCGATGGTGATGCTTAGTAAGTTTGTTTTTTCCTAAAATCATCCTAATAAACGTGTAACTCCTGTCGTGTACTAATTCTTTTCATCTTCCTGCCCTATTATTCCTCTTATTCCTTATGGCATTCACTTGCTATTTTCTAATTACGACAATAAACCGGTCCGTTTAAGGAGTTATTCTACAATCCTTATTCATATGATTAAATCAAACATAAAACTAATTCCAACACCAGAGGATTTAGAATTTTGATGCAAGTGAAACCAATTACACATAATTTTCCAGAAATACATTCCAGATAACAAGAAATCGATACAAAAACAAATCACCTTTGCAACAACTCCTCGCCACTTGGTTCGATTCGGATAGTGATGAGATTATGAAGTGGATTGAGCTACGATGACGACATGTTCTGCTCATTCGGTTTCGCACACAGTGAATATTGACCGGCCCGAGAATCAATCGGCTTTCACTGGCTTCGCTCCGCACCATTTACCAACTTAACATCAATATTGAAACAGAAAGCAGAAGTTCTGCGGTAAACTGTCATCTGCGATCGCAGTGTTAAACACACTTTATTGACGAAAGTTCCCTTTTGGTGTTTCATTCAAACTGATGATTTTGACTCTAGTGTTTTTTTTCTTCTTCAAAACAACTTTTTGTTTGCAATAACATAAAGCATCTAAGATAACAAAGAATCCAATCTTACATAAATGGGTGGCGAAAAAAATCCAAATGATAACCCCTTAATTTTTTGTGAGGATCTTGAACGTGACATAACTATTTGTGCACGTGCGTCCGCACAAAACGTAACTAGGTAATGCGCAATAAAAAGTTGATTATTTGTTTGATTTGTTTGAAGTTTGGGGTGATGTGGCGGCCGTTTTTGGACGTCGAGCTCGCTACCATGTGACAATCTTAGTGATTGTCGTGATTAAATTTATTATTTCTCTTATATATATATATATATATATATATATATATATATATAGATAGATAGATAGATATATAAACAAAAGCTGAAAAATGGAAAAACATAAACTGCCGTTCTACTAAGTGTTTTGTTTTGTTGACATTTTCAGACAATTTTTCAAGTTCACCTACTATAAACCGTAAAATTGTGCGGTCCTGAGCTGTAAAGGTGTGTACTCTTTTGTAAGGAAAAATGCGCCAAGTTTTGATCATTTACTAAGATGTATATATATATATATATATATATATATATATATATATATGTGCGGAGAAAAATAGAACATATATATAGATAAATTACAAGGAAACTCACAGTTATTTCATTTCGGCTTTTGCCTTTGTCTAATAGAAGAGTAGCATATATATATATATATATATATATATATATATATATATATATATATATATATATATATATATATATATACATATATATATATATATATATATATATATATATATATATATACATTAATTTGAAGTATGTTGATCGTAGAGTATTAAAGTAGTGGTGGAATTGTTGAGGTCAACCTCACCACTACCTTATATATATACATATATATATATAAATATATAATCATTCGAAAATTCTGAGGATTCCATGAGCCAATACATGGACCAATAAAAATAAAAGACTGATTTTGCCCAACACTGCATAAAATCTCCCATTCCCTGGTAATCCAACTACAGGCGTGTAATGGGATTACTCCATTCCCATTAGTATATGGGGCTCAATACCTAATAATCATTATAGACCAATGATCTGCATATCTATTGCAGGTTGGGTTGTACGTACAATTCCGTCACTGGCATGACAACTAGTTGATACCAATTGCGCTAGGTCGCAATACGGTTTTTTAATATTAGGTTCTGATCATCATCATTGGTTATGGGAACTTGTTATTTAGGATTTTCCGGATAAATCACTTGTCATTTTCTAATTTATTTGGTTAGTAATTGGTTTTCCATTTCATAAAACTGTAAAAAAATGGGATCATTTTGATTTTTTTTTTAAATTTCATTACAAATTTAGTACATTTGGTTCTAAGTCTAATTCCTTGGGTAAATGATATACCCCAGTATTTCAATGAATTGAACTTTCATTTGCTCTTCACGTTTCAGATCACCCTGAACAATTCGGCTAAGTATTGTCTCTTTCTCGGTTCATGTAACTCGTTTGCGTGTCATCTACTCCTTGTTACGGGGAAAACTACTGTTTGAATCGGACTCTGAACGCTTGAATTTTATCGCTGCTGACCCAGTTGTAGCCTCTGCGCATGCGCAGATCTAAAATACTTTAATTTCTCAAAGCTGCGACAGTTTGTTCCGATTTTTCTAAGATGGGAGAAAAATAAATCAATTGTATAACGAAAGATAAATGGTGAGTAATGTGAGCGCTTTCAAAAATGAATGAAAATCTTGATATATCCATTGACACGACTGTAGAAAAACGAATCAACCGCGCGTTGCCCGGAATTTATCTTCCTTTCTCAAGAACGTTGAAATCGGTTCACCTATTGACAAACTTGAAACGTACTTTCAGCTGTCCTCCCACCACCGCACCTGGATGTGAAGTCTGGACTTGACTCTGGAGGTCTGAGGTCTTAGGTTATTGCCAACGGGGAATGTCGAGGTCGCTTGTAGATTATTCTGCCTTCCCTCCAGGCTCGTCTCTCTTCCTCCGTTCGACCGACCGCCTTTTCATTCTCACGGACGCAATAAGACATTTTTTCTCCGTCTATTTACTTTCTGGTCTTTTCCACCTCCATCTCTTAATAATTTCCTCTTCATTCAATCTCCGGATTGGTCCCTACAAAAGACTCTGGTTCCTTCTGTACTCATTGTTATAAGTTCAATACCTAAAAGCTTTTTCTTTACCTCACAATCTTTGCATCGAATGAATCCTACTTCTAACTTATATAAAATGACAAACCTCAGCGAATTCTGACACGAAGGAACACAAGTTCTTGTCATTTTCAATTTCAGACAAACTTTTTTAACGGAAGCCAGTAAGATTATTACAAAGACTTCTCCCCTATAAACCATTTATTTTACTTACGGAAAATGTATTAAGTATGATAAAATTTACGTTTTATCAAACGAGAACATTAATTTATCAACTCATTCCCAGTCAAATTTTTATCTATCCAGTTGTAGTCCAATTCAAAACTAGGAGAAATTACCTAAAGGTGTATCAAATACGCCAGATATATTTACTTTTATATTAATAAATAAAAGCTGACCCTTTGAAATGAATATTGTCTTTGAATTGTCTTAAATAACTTTATAGGACTTTGGTGACTTTATAGCACCAAACACTTGTCATAGCATGTCAAACCTTTTTCTTGCGCGGGATACCTTCCCTTGTCCAAACGTCACTCGTGCACATAAATTCGAAACAATATAAAAGCCCCTTGATCGAGGAATCGAGACCGACCCGCGTCTTTACAACAAAGGTGTCGTCTAATGTCTGGCTGAATTTTTCCTTATAATTACTCTACTTTTGATTAATTGAGAACTCATTGATTCTTTATCCACCTTGTTATTAATGTAATTGGCTACACTTCGGTTCATGTAAAATTCTTTGTTAACAATTTTGTGCCACTTGATGCAGGCCTAAAGCAATGAAATCAAAGCATAATTATTTCGAAAATAGGTGACATAGTGCACTATCTCACTAGGTTTTGCGTCAAAAATATGTTCCTCGCAAAAAAGCTTGTTGAGACATTTGGGTGCAATTTTAGGACACCTTCCTCCTCTTTCCGCCTTCACCATAACCGCCTCCATCAACCCTAACAAAAGACAATCCAATAGGGAAATCCAATTAAGAATAATGACTGAATATGCCATAAAGAATATGTTCCTAGAAATCCGCAGTTATTTAATTTTCCATTATATTTAACGAATTACCTTTGCAACAACATCGTTTCCGCGATCTGAAGAAACTCTTTGAATTTTCTAATACGATGTTGGTGATTTGCTTATCGACGCTGTTTTTATTTACTAGTAGATTCACCCATACATTAATTAGCCATTTAAGCAAATTTTGTAGGAATTAAAGCTATTGTAATAGCTCCAAAAATTTTAAAACAAAAAATTTCGAAAATTGTCATCACTGAAATCCGATTTAAGGCATTGAAATCTTAGGGCTTAACACTTTTTCAAATACATGTGTGTAATTGCAGACGCTAAATCTCCTTAGGATTAAGATAAACATTCCATTCTTGCCCCAAAAATCCAGCTTACCAAATGAAAGGATAAGCTCGTTGACCTGAACTTTTTGAGCACAATAAACTGCTCAAATTTCAAAAAGTGTGCTAAAAAAAAAGATTAAAAATGACTAAAAAGCGTCATAATGTTTTTGAAGAATTACAGCCAAAACGTTTACCTACGACGAACAAGATCATTTTAAAATTTGAACACAAAATTATAATGAAACATTAACTCAAATTTCACTAATTTTTACTGAAAAATAGATAAAAACTGCAAAATAGCCAAATTATTATATTGTAATATTAATAAATATTTTACGTGGTATGTATAATTTACCGTTATTCTGTATTTGTGGTTATCATTGCAATTTATCACCATGGTTCTAGTCAAATAGACTTTTCCTCTTATTATAATAAATACATGAAATGAATTGTATGAATCAGTCGACAGTCCCCGCAAATTTTGACACACTTATGGTATCACTTGAATTCGGTTCCAGGGCGTTCTCAAGGGGATTTCTGTCACGTTAATTGTTCCTTAAAGCCACTATTATCATTCCACTAAATGAGAGAATATAATTGTTTCAAACAATAAGCTGGTTGTATACTTTTTATCTGGCGTATAGTATACTTACGATGGATACAGATAAAGTGAAGATATGTTAAGCCCAGTTGATTCTAAAAGTTGAGGTCAGTAAATAATGTAAACGAACATCAAAGACCATCAGAGATCTCTTATCCACGTCACGGTTCTAATAGTCGTACGCTCGTAAATCATGCTATCTTGGATTAGCGCATTCGCTTCGTCGGGTCAGTGAGTGCTCCTATACCAACTCATAGTATGAAAAAGTTATAGGAAATTCAGCACAATGACTGCACTAAACCTTCAAATCGTTTGACTCACCATATGACAAACGCGCTGTTTTATTTGTCTGGTTGGTTAATTTCTAACTCATTTGTTTGAAAGAACCATCAGAAGGGTTTTACTATCAACAGCGCGGTACGTAAACTTTGTGTGCGCCCTCGCACTTCAGCCGCAGTATATTTAAAATAAACCTTCCCCGTCCTCCGTATTGGGGGCTATTCTCAGAATACTTATCACGAACGCGTTAAGATCAACGTCTTCTTTCTTCAAAACCTACTTCTTTCCAGCTAAGCCACTATACCCCGAACTCACGGATTCACACCACTATGTAGTTTTGGAGAACTCCGGGATTAAATTCGAGCCAAGATACCGCTTTTATTTGCAAGTAAAATCAATATTATCTTTTCAGAACCCATTTTAAATCTACCTCAATTCCACGGAATTATAAACGGGAAGAACAAATTCGAAGAAACCATCCTATTTTGTCCCTTGAATTGCAAATAAGCTGCCCCGGGATAGTTCCCTGATCTTTCCTGAAATGAAGCTATGACCCCGAAATTTTCAAAATAAAAATCGCTTTCGGTATATATTATATAGGATTGTAACGTTATTTTCGTCTGTTTTATATAGATTGTATTTGAAGTTGGGGTATCTTGAGGTTCAGTCAGTAGATGAGAGTTTTCATCAGGCCTGATGAAAACTTGGATATAGCTGGTTACGTGTCAGCATTGGAGGCTCCCATGCCCGCGGTGATCAACCAATTTGACGTTTTACTAAGGAATTAACTAGGTACTTGATGTTACACATTTTTGGGATACCGACTTAGCGAGGATCCAGACTACTGATTTAAGCAAATAATGACCTGCGTATATTCTCTAATAGTCGTTGTAGAGGAGCTTACACTAGCTCCGTCGCTACGCTCGCATTCCGATGAATAAGATTCCACATGAATATAATATGATAATTTACGAAAATTCGGTCATTCGATAATGCATCATGACTAGAACTTTTGTTTACCAAAGAGATGGAGATCAAGTATATTGAGTCTACTCCCCGAATTCGAGGGTGAATTTGATAAACGGGTCTATTTTATTGATTTTTTCTTGAAACTAATTTATTTGTCTTTCTCTTGCTGTCCATAAAATTATGATATCATCAACAACATATCTGTACCGATAGAGGAGATTATTTGAGTTACAAGGCTTAATTCGTTTAATACTATTAGTTCGTTGAGGTAAGTAGCTAGATCATAGGTTTGTTCCGGCGTGGTTGATTTTTTGTACAGTGTTCCAGCACCCCGAGTTCTTGTGTTGGGTTAAGAACTTCTCGGTACGAAACGAAGGCAGGGTTGTGAACTGAGCAGGAAAAAGAAAACATTGTCGAGACTTACGACCTTCCCTGAATTTATTTACTGTCTTCTCTTAGGTTATCTAGCCTTGTTTATAACTTTGTATATTCAACAGTTTTATAATATACTTTTATATGAATCGTATAAATAGAAATTACAATTTGACTAGCAGAAAACATTATTTTTCTTGGCGAGGGCGTTCCAGTCTTGAGGAAGGTATGTTAGGAATAGGTTTCCCATCAACGTCTTCCAACGATTCAGTTCATGAAATATAAACCGAAAAATTAGTGAACTCATCCTCAGTACCTCCGTTCTTGTTCTGAATAATTGAGTTCTATTTTTGTTCTTTTGACTGAGCTGGAATAAACTCCTTATGCCGAGGGGGGCACGAGGTCCTGCTCCATGAGCCGATTACGTTCATGTCGACCCTGACGCGGGTAACTTAGCCGAAGACAAGCGGTGATGAGTACACACTCACTTTGCACCGAACTAACCACCAAGACGTGTGTCATTAAAGCCGGGGCAGCTCCCCAGAAATCAAAAGTGGTTGTGGAGGAGGGAGGCCTATGATTATGAGCCCCACGCCACCATAACGGTCAACGCCCCAGATGATTTCCTGTGTCGCAAGATAAAAACTTCTGAATCACCACGCCCGCTCGTCTAATTCTTTGTTTATGGGGCAACTCCGCCTTCGGACCGGTTCTGTAACAGTGATAGCTCGAGAATCGCTGTTCATTCTCGGGGGTTTATGACTGTGTAAAGTCAGAATACCTTTCAGAGCCTTTTAGTCTGATGAGCGCAATGTTTCTGGTCGATGATTCTTCCAAGTAATATCCTATGATGACTAATGGTACCTACTCAATTATACGAAATATACCTTCGGCTGCAGTTGCAAAAACCAATTTGAAATGGTGACTCACCATGCTTTTTGGGCGAGATCTACTGATTAGGCATGAATGATTTATCTCACCATTAACTGTTGACATGTAGCGGAGCAAATTGAAGTAGTACAATTCAATCACTAGTACGCTATCAATAAATTTGAAAAAGAGAGTGAAATTAGAGGGTATAACCTGAAAATGGTTTCATATTAACATTGAAGCTTGACAATAAAGATAGCTTAATCCCGTTAACATTAAAGAAAACAATTAATTTGTGAACCGATTTTCACCATTCTATTTTAACCTTACCTTTTATATGGTGAACCCCCGTAAACCACAAGAAAATTTTATTGGAAATTAGTTATTACAAAACTGTACATTATGTAAAAAATTACTGATAAGATCTTTGATAAAAAAAAAAAAAAAAAAAAGGAAATGGTTGAAAAACTTTGTCTACTTCCACGGAATATAAAATAGAATTATGTTATAACGCTGTTTCGTGGAAATAGCGTTTTTCATTAACTTCCGTTTTCTTATTGAAATGGGTCACGAATTTGACGCATATGATTTAGTTTGTGATATCATATGGTTCGGAAGAAATTTCAGTTCTTGGATTATCTGAGCCAAATATGCAGCTATAGGCTGAGCTGCCTCAAAATTTAAGCTATTTAAACAATTGAGACATTAATGGAGTTCTTGCCTCACTTGAGTCACTCGAAGCAGACAAAGGCTTCTAAGAGATTAACAAAATTTGAGCGGGTGTGTTCCATGGGAGTTCTGCCCGGTTTCATCCCTATCGAACTACTAGTTGGTCACGATCCTGAACCTTGCTCATCACATTTTGTTAGGACTTCGGAGTGTGTTTTAGGAGTCCCTCAGAGGTCCGATATATGTGTAGCCCTGCTATTTAATTTCCTCATAAATAGTGCTGTTGGGCACCTAGTGAAAACAAATTGCCTCTTGTCTGCAGATTATGTGTCTTGACGTTCATTTTATTTCACTTAGTTCATGCGGTTTAGTTCTTTTAAGTCTTCTAAGTAGATCTTCGGTGTCAAGGAGCTGAACGACATCCTCGTTAACATGATCTCTGAGCCTCAAAAGGTGATTGACGGCTTGCTTGCGGATAACCTCATTGACAGATTCAACTTTCAACTCATAGTGTAATCTGTCGTTTCTGAAGTATCTGTATGCATCAACGCAGGTGCGCAGAACATTATTCTGAAAGCGCTGAATAATGTTGCGGTTACTTTGTGCAGTGCACCCCCACAGTTGCGCACCATATGTCCAGACAGGTTTGAGGACTTGGTTGTACAATATGAGCTTATTGTGGGTAGACAGTTTTGAGTGTCTTCCCATAAGCCAGTACATTTTCCTGAATTTAATAACTAGTTCAGACTTTTTCTTTTTAACATGTGATTTCCACCTCAGTTTGGCATCGAGTGTCATCCCAAGATATTTAGCTTCATTGGCATAGGGAATCGCATTGTTGTCAAGGAAGGCTGGCACCTAGTTGATCCTTTTATTTGTGAAATCAACATGTACAGACTTTGCTTCATTCAATCTAATTCTCCATCTTTTTGTCCATTCATGGATGCGGAGGATGGACTGGTTTAATTTTGTAACTGATTCGATGTTGGTTTCTCCTGTCGCCAAAATTGCGGTGTCATCTGCAAACGTGGCAATTGTATTTTCCTCAGTTTCTGGTAGATCGCGAGTGTAAAGCAGGTACAGTAGTGGGCCTAGTACACTGCCTTGTGGCACTCCCGCATGAATCTTCAAAGGCTTCGAGAAAGCGTCGTCTTGTTTGATTCGGAAGTATCGGTCGATCAGATAAGACTCCAGAATTG
This sequence comes from Adelphocoris suturalis, assembly GCA_030762985.1. Classification (NCBI taxonomy): domain Eukaryota; kingdom Metazoa; phylum Arthropoda; class Insecta; order Hemiptera; family Miridae; genus Adelphocoris; species Adelphocoris suturalis. The sequence continues at coordinate 84,268,084 of CM061043.1, read as the reverse complement.
CTGCATAACATGCTGGTAGAACTTTGCGAAGTTTGTGAATAAGCCCTTCATGCCACACTTTATCAAACGCCTGTGACACATCAAGAAAGGCTGCAGAGCACACTTTTTTCTCTTCGAATGCTTTTTCAATGAGACTTGTAATTCTGTGGACTTGGTCTATGGTGGAATGCTGTTTTCTGAAGCCAAATTGGTGCTTTGGAATAAGTTTTCGTTCCTCTACAACTACTAGTAGTCTCTTATGAAGGAGTTTTTCAAATAGTTTTGAAAGCGAAGGTAGGAGTGAAATAGGCCTGTAGGACTTTAACTCATTTGCCGGTTTGCCTGGCTTGGGAATCATGATTACTTCTGCTATTTTCCATAACTGAGGGACGTAGCGAAATTTAATGGCACTATTTATGATTTTTGTTAATTTGACTATGGTCTTTCGGGGAAGATATTTCAGGATTAAACCAGTGATCAAGTCATATCCCGGTGCTTTTTTTGGGTTAATCTCCTTCTGAATTGTTCTTTGTACTTCTTTGACAGTGACAAATGGAATGGAAATATCTGGTTCCGATGGCTGGACCACTTCAAGAGGTTCTTCGTCAGGCACTCCAGGGTTTGTTGTAAAAATATCAGCCAGATGATTTGCAAAGACATCTGCTTTTTCTTGATTGCTCCTTATCCACCTACCTGTTAGTTCGTTATTAAGGGGCGGAGCTTGCACAATTGGTCTTTTTAAGTGTTTGGTAGCTTTCCAAAGGGAGTAGTCTGGATCCCTACAGTTGGTTAGAGATGAAACAAGGTTCTCCATGGTTGCGTCATTTATCTCCTTGACCAGCTCCTTGTCTCAGCTCATTTGCAGCTTTATACCAGGCAGCTTTGTGCACTCGGCTTCGCGTTTCTTGCCATTTTTTTCTTGCTCTACGTTTTCTCATAATAGCTTCCATTATTTCCCTTGGATAGTTCAAGCCTTTTTGTCGCTTTTTTATAATTGGTGTGTTGCGGCTGACTACTGTTTGTATGCTACAAACAAGTTTTGCTAGTTCACTGTCTATTTCTTCTGGGGTGTCTAGAGAAACGTTGAGATCAATTTCTTGGTTTATTTCAATTCTGAAGTTGATCCAGTCTGTTTTGTTGTTAGTAAGTGTCGGATTTTGTTGAGCTTGGATGATCCAGTCACTTAACGTAAGAATAATGGGCGAGTGATCTGAACTTAAGTCAAAGCATTCTTGTACTAACAGATAGTTTGTTGATATGTTTTATTATGTAAATATCTTTAAAATTAAAACTTCAGAATATTTAGTTCTTAAAAACGATCCTAATGCATTAATGATTCGATGAGACACATTTCCTTTTAAATTAAACCCATAAAAATGTAGCTCTATGTCAATCTATCACTCCCGTAACTCCATCTCCTATATTTGGTGAGATTGGATCTGCAGCATCAGTTCGACGCTCAGATCGACGAGATTACCTGTAAAGCCACAACAACTCCAGGCTTCATAAGATGAAACACTCACTGCTCCACCAGTACTCCGGCTCTCATAGCAATGCACTTTTCTTTGGCTCGGCCGATCCTGGAGTACGCAGAACCTACACACCAAAGATACCTACGAATGAAAGATCGATCGTGTGCAGCATTCATTCACACGGAATTTGGCTTTCAAATTGGGCATAGTTGTGATCCCATCTAAGATTTCCTGGGTTTGGCTTCACTGCAGTCATACCATTTGACGCTAGACGTTTCCTTCCTCCTAAAATTATTAAATGGTGGTGTAGAACGTCACTTTTGGAGAAAGTCGGCATCAGTGTGCTTCAGTAACAGTTTCGAGTCTCTGATGTCCGTGGCGTTTGCTGCAACCATTCACTTGAAAAATCCACCCCTGAATCCTCTTGTTCACTACATGAACCATATCCTTCAAAAATCCTTTTGTGCCGATATATTCAGGCGATCTAGCCAAATGATAAAGTTCATTGATAAAAGTTTACCAAACGATATAATATCCTAATTTGAAATTTCTCATCATTTGTTATCTTTTTGTTCTTTGGTAACTGTTTGTCTTTGCTATGATTTATGTATTTGAGAAAGTGAGCAAAGTGAGTCTTGCGAAAAGGAACTCGTGCAAAGTGAGTCTAGCAAGTTGGGAAATAAAAATTGAACTTGGAAAAATTAATTGCGTTGGAACCTAAAACGGTGAAGTCCTATCTACCTTTAAAATAACGAAATACGGAGAGATGGTGTTTGATCATTTCCCTTGGAGCAACTGGGGCACTGATAGACAAATGATCAGAAGAAGAGGTACTTTTGGATATCAACTTGGAGCCCACTCAAGAGCTCCGTTCTTGCAATGATATCCAGATGGGAATGAGTCTCCGGATCTTCATAGCTTCAGGCACCGTCGTGAAAAACTAGGAAAGAAGCAGGGAGGTTCTGGTTCAGGGAATAAACATCTGGAGTACTAGCGCATGCCAATAGTTTGGAAGGTAGCGGAGGTGAGTCAGGTTACGAGAATGGTGCTCCCAGCTTGCTTGCAAACATTTTTATGGTCTCGATATCTCTCTTCTCCTGGGCCTGTCGCCCTTCTCCTCTCTGCTCTCACTCCAGGCTTCTGGTTTCAAGCAGGTCGGCTTCCCATCTGTTTATTGGGCAAATACTGTTTTCTTCATAAGTCGAGCACGACGGTCTTAATTATCAATCTATTTTTACCTGAATGTTTTATTGTTCATATTATATGTGTAATTGGGATTGTTCCATGTTACATTTTATGAATAAATTATTAGTTCCGATCCAATAACCGTAAAATTTCTTCAAAATAAGAGGGTAGTTGATGATGGATAGTCTCCCGGTGGTTGCTTACTGTGTAATTAAATTTTTATTGGTTTATCAAATGTATCCTAAGATATTGCATTGTCGTGAATGAAGACGAATTTGGTGAATTTTCTGTACGTCTCTGGAGTATCATACCAATCTCTCTCGTGTGGGCCTTGAGGTCGTTCGTCCCACTCCTTCATCATATATATATATATACTGACCTCCCTACTTGGCAGGCGTTTTTCAATTCAGTTGTAGAGGCCTATGCACTGGCGGGGTTCCAGGAAAATGTCAAAACCGATCTAATAAATGTTCACCAAACCCCCGGGAGATGGAAAAGTAAAGAGACTGAGAGACTGTTGTTATTGTTGGTCAGCGACTCCTTGCATTTCCTGGGTAGTCTGATGAACTATTTCGAGTAGCCACGTGGTTTCCTTGTTAGTTCCTTTTCTCTATTAATAATTTCTTCCTCTCTTCGAATAGTTTTGACTACGAGACTCGTCTTGGAAACAGACTTGTTTTGTAGAAGCGGAGCAATGAAATATAATTCAAATTAAATCATGGAACGATTGTTAGGCATTTTTTGCAATCCGAGCACTAAAAGTTTATTTCGAAACCATCGTTGATCTCATGCCAACATTACAACTTCTTGGCCTATAAAGTTGAAATGTCGGAAATAAAAATGAAATACATCTTACATAGGTACCCTTTCATTCATGTTCATTTACGAGTATAACTCAATTTTTAAACAAAAAAATAAACAATAACAATCATGATAGGTGACGAATCCTTTGCAATATGATATTAAGAAAAATATGTTGTCCTGTTTAGCTGATTCTACCAACCAGGCCATTTTCACATCATATCACAAAAACCTGATGGGAAGAATACAAAAATTAATTAAATATCCTTTCTCTAATTGATTCATCTCAAATTGCCACCCCTAGAATTGAAACCTAGAAAATTTTTATAGGAAAAGAAAAATGTGGTTTTTACGTTTATCTGTGCAATTTTCCCTTATCTGCATTTCATGAAAACTTTCTGCAGACTTCATCGGGGCTGAATCAGACCAGTCGTTTGTGTTTTACGTTTGATAGCTGCACTTAGCCTTATACAGGCTGTCTCAACATAAGTTTCCGTAACTTCAGGGATCGATTTCATAGCTCAAGGGCTACAAAAGTGCTACTTAGAAATTTTTTGAGAGTCTTCGTTACCGAGTATTCTCGATTTAAGATTGTTTGTGTTTTCGACCTTATATCACGAAATCGGCTATAACAACCTTCCATATTGAGTAAGTTCAAATTTGAGGATACCGTTGAAAAGAGCACTGAATTTTCTTTTGGGCAGGTGACCCAACGTGTGAAAATATGCGGATTTAGTAGTCACAAATTCACAACGAAATGAAAAAATTGTCAACACTTGAAAATCTTGTAGGTATTTTTTAAATTGCAGGACGGCATACATAGCCCCCTGAATTCCCGCGCGCATCACGGGAAAAATGGTACAAATCTCACCTTTCCAACGGTATAATCAATTTTGTTTGTATAATCAATCAAGTTAGTATGGTGAATAAAATGGTATTTTCTATGTAACCAAGGGGTTTCTTGAGAAATGACCATCCAAAAAAACGAGTTTGGGGCCGGTTTCCAAGTATTTTTTCACTAAAACTCTTGATTTCATAGAAAAAAACCTTTCTTTTTTTTTTAAACATACGAATCACTTTTCTCTCCCAATTAGCAAAGTAAAAGTAAAAAAAATTGGCTATGCCGTTCAAAAGCCGACTGTTTGAAAAAGTTTTTTTCCGATGAGCTCACGCCGACAATTGGAAAAACGAAGGGTAAGGTCGATTTTAAATATTGTTTTCCAATTTTGTGATTTGGTCTTTTTTTGACCAATTAAAGAGAACTGAAACAACTTCAATTTATCACGGTTATAAGAAATTGATCGGTCTTTACAAAGGTGTTCTTAGTTTTGAGTTTACAGTGATTCTAGAGGGTCTTAGCTATGGCCGTTTTAATGTCATAAGGTACAAGACACGATAAGAATCTTAAAAATTGAATAACTTGAAAACAAAGCGTTCAAAAAGAAATCTCTATGAGCAACTCTCGATCAGAAATGAGCCTTAAAATTCATTCCTTGATAATAATGTAATACTACGTTTATTACTTATAGACAATTGTTCTGCGTAGAAGGGCTATCAAATACAGAAATAATAAACCTTTGAGTAATAATTTGAGGCATTTTTATTTTACTTTAATTTAGTTTTTTGATCATTATCGTAATACTACCTACTCATACATACTCATTGCCTCAGCTCTCATTGATCCATTTGTTTCAAAATTTACATTCTACATTTACTTGGATTCGGTATTGAAATGAGTTATGGTCGGAGTGAGTCACAATGAATTCGGAGATGCCGATGAACAACTAAACGTTACTCTCAATTCCGATTACCTACTCAACGTGTTTTAAATAAATTAACGGCACGGCAAGCTACCTTACCTTCAAGACCGACGTGTTATGCATAATAAGCATAACCTGCCCCTGCTCATAAATTACTTCCGTCTTGCGACAAAGTACATGACTCAATTCCTTTTGCCGTTTAGACGATTCTCGGTCCACAAAATCATTAACCGAAAATGAGCAAATAAAAACATGTATGGTAAAGTTCCTACATCACATGCTCACAGATCGAAATGAACGTAGAGTGCCTCTTGAATTTATTGCTATAAATACCGCACAACGCCGGCGTTGCGTTTTGCTGACATGAATTGCAAAACCAACTAAAGCCCGTAAACCAATTTTCCAAACATTTCTACTATTTATACTAAATGATAAGTTTATATCTTTCCTTAATCAAGAGCCTTCACCCGGGCTTTAAAAAAAGTGATTTTGAGTTGTATACCCAATTAAGCGCTGTAACTTGTATACTTAGGTCGGTATATTATGATATGAAAAGTAACTTTTCCCCCACAATTTCTGAGATATCGAAGTGAAACTGGGAGAGCGTTTTTGTTGCGTCTAATACGATGTTTTAAAGCAAAGAAAAAATAAACAAACAAACAAATAAATAAATAAGCATCGGTATATATATCGTTTTTAAGCTTGATAGGTAATTTTGAAATATAGAACACAAATAAGGATTACTCAAAAAAATATCGAGAGTATTTCGCCGAAGAAGTAGTAAAGACTGACGAGTGTTTTCATCCTTCACCAAAGCAATATTAATTGCTATGCATATATATATATATATATATATATATATATATATATATATATATCCAAGGTAAATATGTACGAAAAATTTGCAAGTACCCATACTGCTGACTCCATTTGGGTAATCCACAAATTTTTGGATTTTTCAAAACCTTATATTATTTATTTATATATTTTAGTTCCCAAAATTTATTATCCCAAAAGCGCTCTCCATGTTTCACTTCGATATTTCTCAAATATTGTGGAAAAAGTTACTACCTGAATCATGTTATAAGGGCCTAGGTACACAATATCCAGCACTACTCTACCTCGAGGACTGTGGCGAGGAATCGGATGCAACGTTCTTCTATGACGTGACATTGAAACGCATTGACTGCCTTTTCATTCTGGAATTTATTGAACTGTTTTGCTCCATATATCACGAGGCCATCTCAATTTTTTTATACTGGGTCCACGGCCCATAATAACATTCGAACTGACTTACGACTAGGATGCAGGATCATTGCAACCGCATTGCTAATTTTGACCTGTTGTTTGTTATCCCTGGTTAAAAAAAAAAAAAAAAAAAAAAAAAAAAAAAAATCGTGGTATTATTTTACATTTTTTTAATTCAAGTTTGAGTTCTCTTCACAATTTCTATCGTCTCCCATCAATTTATCACTTGCCTTGTTTCTTCTCATGTTCATATCAATAATAACTTTTCTTTGTGTTACATTGGATTGATGGATTCTATTTATTATTGTGATTTCGTGGAGTGCCTATTTGGATGGATGTTAAATCTATGCTAATGCCCGTGTTATTGAATAAGTAACAACAAGAAAACAATAAATTAGAACACGTTGCATTTGTTACCACGCGAAATGTTTTCTGATTCCCAGTCATAAGACATAATAAGGTGAAAATTGGGTTTAGTATAACTTGTGTTAGCCGCATAAACAAGTAGTTGTACACAAGGATCCGTTTAATGATCTGCATCTGAGATTTGCGAATATAAGCTATCGAATTCAGAAACAATAAACCTTTGTGAAACGATTCGCGTAATTTTTGTATATACGCATGTAAAGGTTTGTTGCTATCGCATTATTTTAAGAAGTAAGTGTAAACTAGAGCGTCGAGAACGTACATGATAAAGACAAGTTTCAAAACTTGACGACAGCACGTGTTGAACAGATGGACGACCGACTTTCACAACAGCACAATCCCATAAGAGCCATTAGAGCGCTATCTGAAGTGTAGTGAGATTAAGATGTGACCGGAAAAAGTCGTGACATCAAGAGAGTATAAATATATACGGTAGGTAGGTGCTTCAGAATATGGTTGGCTCCTGACTCATTCTCTCATGTATCACCTCTTTTGTAGAAGAAACAGCTTTTATACGCGTCTATCTACCAACGACTATTTCGTCGCTTAAGTACGATCATGACACACAACCCAATTTTCGGCCGTATCAAGGTTATCATTATTTATTATTCAAAATTTTGTGCAGAATCGATTGGTGTGCTTAGTTTTGCGAAAAACTTAATAGTAGCGCTGCTATCGCCACTTTTGTTATCATGACACAACTCAAAGCTGTTGAGATCAAGACACAGCTTCCACTTTCCTGAAAAGTTGCCAAAATTGAGTTGTTGGCTTATTGGCCACATAATATGGTTAGATAAATCGAGAGCTTTCGAACGAATGGTCAACGAATTTTGTGGGATGAAAATTGACAAAGTACCATTTCCCTAGCAACGACTCGGTTGCAAGCGGAAATCATCAGAAATTGTCGCAACACATTTTCGTTACACAAAACCGCAACACATTTTCGTTAACGCAAAACGTTTCGTTTTCGGTTAGAGATGCCAAGGCTAAAACACATTCTGTGTTAAAAGTGTTGATAATTTGAGTGAGGTGGAAGAAAACTCGGAAAATGGCAGAAACTGCTACTAACCCGATAGACAAACTACGGACGACGGCGAAAGGGGGGCGGGAGATGTTTGGAGGGGAATGAGGACACGGAAGCGGCCATCTCTCCCCTTACACGCTCTGTGCCTTCGAACAAAGGGATCACCTGTTGGAGGTAATGAAGGAAACACGTGCAGAAAAGGCTAAATTCCTACGGGAGGAGTGTAGTTCCACCCACACACAATAATATAATATGAAGAAAATATGAGGGGATTAGGGTCAACGGGAGGAGGGCCGTAAAATGTCAAGCGTGTAATGAATGGAGGCATGACTGGATATTGGATAAATTCCATTGATGTCAAATTACCGGACTGACCTCGGTAATTTGAGATGTGATGAAGATCTCGGGTGATCTAGTAGGGAGTAAAATGGTGGGCTTAGTTAATTAATGGGATTGAGAATTCGGTTCGTTACCGCTATTAGAGGGATATTAAAATGTGGTGACATCAAACTACTTGCCTACGAGTATATGAGTTATCTCAACAAGACATTACCGAGGTGTTTCAGGATTGAGCAAGGTATACATATTATAAATAGATATTGACATAAACAATTCTTTGAGCTATAAGGGGTCGGTAACAAATTTTCGTGACGTAAAAAAGTCATGTTTTGACATGTGCCACTTTTCGACATGAATAGATCTTTTACGGTGGGGGAAGGTGGGAGGGATCAACCAAAAAATTGGTCCCATTTATTTCACACTGAAAAGTGTAACACATCAGGTATTTACCTAGGTACAAACGCTCTGTTGCTAACCTCCGTTAGTTTACATTCCACGAAAATTGTTCACCGCTCGTTGGAAAAATTTGAGCGCATTGTTGTCTAATGTCCAATTTTTCAATATGCTCTGGTATAGTTTCTGGATTCCAAAAAATCCCATTTAAACAGCTGATTTAGTGGTCTTCTGAGGGGAAACCTAGAGCTAAGAAACATGTTGAAGACACTGTGTTTAGTCATTCACAGATGTTTCACCACTAAACCATCTGTTGGATATTCCTCAAGTCTAAAGACTTAGTTATTATCTAGGTCTAAGTATGGAAAACTGTTAGCGCTACGTTGAAATATTTGGGCAGATGCGTCACACTAGTCCTTATTGAGAGCGAACCAAATGAAAGCCGACCACTCCATCCCCTATGTTTCATATTGTTCATTGGGAGCAACAAATACAACAAATCCAAAAAGACAATGACCCCTCTCCTTCCCTATACACGCCTCACGTTCCCCAGTATTGTAGATGCGAGAGTATTCATGTGCATTAAAAATATCATAAACATGTGTCACCAGAAGACCCCAAGCATATGGAGTTTTTGATACTATTTGGACCTTAAAAACCAGTATTCGAATTTCGTCAAAAACCGGCGACCAACGTTGGAAAATTTCAGGACCATCTGGAAAATGGTCTGAATCCATATATCCATGTATGCATCCACTCATCCCTATACACTTTCGTACATTCGTGTGAAACTTACTGATACGCGTTAAGGGGATGTCAGGATCCACTTTGTGGCTGATTTCCTGAAAGACTCATTTTAAATTTTAACTAAACTTCAGTTACAAAATAGGAACAACTCCATTGAGGCTGTAAACTAGAATGAAACGGGCTTTAGTGCTGTAGCCGTTGATCGACCTCTTTAAGTTGGGTCCTGCTTGAAATGACAAAGGTGAGTATAAAATTCAGTTTTGTTATTTTGTGAATTCATAATCCACGATGCTCGTTCTCGGATGGATAGTATGTTTTTGTAATGAGCTTAGTAATAGACGTGAGCTCATATAATCGCTACTTGCCATTTACCAAAGTTTGCCTCGACCTTTTATTCACGATTTATACACCACCCACCTTTGACATTTGACTTGCAATATTATTCATCAAAGTAGGTAAAAGCGGCTCTCATCTTGTTATCGGCGTTTTTAAGGAAAGTCGTTTACTAACGATGTCTATTCACCACTCAACATCTATTGAATCTGGTGCGAGGTTCGAGGTTCAGGTTTATCGGTAGTTTATTGATTCGAATAAAATTGTGTGTAACAAACAACCTAAAAACTCCTAACCGGCCGGCCTAACATCTGTAGGAAGTAAGCAGCGGACACACTAGTTTTATTTAAAACGCTCAAAACTATTACACAAAGGTTTATTATTTTTTAATCAGTTAGCCCTTTAAAGCATATCTACACAAAATAATTATTAAACTCCGTAAATAGTATATTATCAAAACTTGGCGCTTCGTGCTTACAAAAAGATTCAAACCCTTACAGCCTCAGGGCACCCCAAATTTACGGTATATAGTAAATGTCGAATAATTTTGAAAAAATCTAAAAAAGGTAGGTCCAAAAAGAGAACAACTAGCCTTAGAAGTCCCACAACTGACCAACGGCCGTACAACTTTGAAGATGTATTATAGATGTCCCAAAGGAGCCTCATTTCTGGTTTCAGCACCATAGTTTTTGTGTTCTGGTTTTACAAACACACTTTCTAGCGGTCATTAATGGAATTCAGCAATTGACTCACTAATTCAAAGATGCAACTACTCCATTTGATTTCACTCTCAAATTTGTAGCCCTTAGGGAGCGTGAACATATTAACGTACAGCGTTCTAAGGGTTTTCATTAGCTTCATTGAAATAATGTCTACCTGGAAAAAAAAAAAAAAAAAAAAAAAAAAAAAAAAAAAAAAAAACATGACTGTTACCGTAAAAGTTTTCAAGACAAAATCTCGGTTTTTGAATATTTCAACCCTTAAATGTCACCCTATACCCCGAATTTCACAAACTTTGGTCTAGCAGTTCGGTATAATTTTAACATGGAATATGTTTTTTGCCATCATAACGCGGCCGAAAATTGGACAAAATTACCGTTACGTGTCATTTAGTGCGTTACGCTTATATTTTCTGATGATTATCGCTTGCAACCAAATCGTTGATACGGAACTGTGTCTTAGGCATTTATCATCGTACAAAAATCGTTCGCCAGTCGTTGGAAAGCTCTCAATTTACCTAACCGTATTATGTTAACCACTGCACAGTGCGTTGCCAACAATCTGAGGTGTGAGCGTGGTTGTATGAATAATTGTTTGAATGAAATTCATCCATCTCAGTTAAATTTTAAACATGATTGCAACCACTGTTAGACTGGGAAGAAACTTGGAAGTTAAAATTTGATAGGGTGATTCTCTGGGACATTAAGGGACGATTGAAAAGATGGGCTCTTTCCTAATCAGCTGAGTGACCTAAATTCTCTCCTGTTCTCCCAGGAAACATGTTCCATGTTCTGTCAAGATTTAGTGCTTTGGACTAAATTTCTTTAATTCGATTTCTGGATTCCATGGATGTTGTGGGGGGGGGGGGGGGGGTTTAAAATTTTTTATTCCTTCGTCGATTACAAAAGTGATTATTTAAAATATTAAACCATAAAAGGTTAATTTAGGTATTATCTACTTAGTGGAACTTGATTATTCTTCCACTTTAAATGAGAGAAGGATTGAAGCGATGGCTTCCTTAAAAATTAGAGTCGCTTGGGATCTGACGCATTTACATCAGGTAATGACCAAGAGCTGAGAGGGAAATTTCGAAATGGGAGTACAGAAAGAAGATAACCTAAATCCCCAGTGGACCCGAACAATGTAATAAATGATGATGCCACGGCTGTTAAAATCTCGGAGCTCGTTTCGCTGTCATTGCCACAAATGCACTCAGTGATAAATGGACTTGAGTCGACCTGAGTTGTTGACTAACTACAGTTTCGCCAGCTATTTCATGCTTCGTTCTCACAAAATACGGACTGCGTCTGTGTTTAAACAATTTACTCTCTCTCAACTCAAATGTCAAATATTGGCTGCATTTTGCACCATTACTTTAATTAGAGAATCAACCTTATCTGAATCAACCAATCTCAAACGGTGGATAAGTGCAATGAAATACCCCTGCTTTACTTATAGTATAGTTAACCAGTGAGTTACTCCCGAAGTCATAAATTCCAACCATTGCAGCGTATTATAAGTGCTCAATCCGTTTGTTCATAAAACAAATCAACAATATCGTTGTCATTAAATAAACAACATAAAAAATTCGAGTAGTCCCGATTAAGTTTAATTCAACATATATCTCATGACAGTGTAATATTTTTGTGGATATAATTAATTATAATTAACTCCCATCTGACGGGATTTATCCTATCCGAGCATATCGTTCCCTATCATATTATTTATATATCTCTTCGACCAGTTCATACTTGTGTTGGGAAAACTGAACAGAAAATTGAAAAGTTATTGTATCGTCGCGGCTACATTCTCTCTGAACACTCGAAATATATCATTTATAATAAATTTATATTAGCTTGGAAACTTGAATAAACACTTTGAGTGGGAATAACTTAAAAATATAATTTTAAACGGAATAAACTTTTAAGTTTAGCGGTCTCTAATAAGTATGATCTAGTATGATCCAATAAGTATGAACTTAGTACCGTATCTACATCAGTACATGTCACGAGAAAAATAGTTGAGCTAAAACTATTTCATAGCTGATTTATTTTCTTAAGCATTACGGACACCTCTGATGTGAATTTATCCAGAAAAATGGCATAAAAGAATGAAATAATTGCAAAAAGAAGTATGTTCCATTCGACAAATGATAGGAGAATGAAACCAAAACTCTGTGCAACGTTTTCGGCGCATAGGCTTGTTTGTCGGGAAACTCATTTGTTAAAAATCTTTATTGTATTGCATTGCAGCAATATCGCCCTGAAACTTCTTGAACGCTTTTCTGAAGGCACATAATTATACCCCAAATAAACTGAGATATATCTAAAAAAGTACCCTTTTATACGCAAAATTCTGGAAATTTTGATTTTATGATATTTCAACCCTTCAATTTCACCCCTTCGGGGTTGATTGAAAGTAATGTCGTGATCACTGGCACATCTCCGGCCGATGTATGATTTTCAACTCGAGTCTCATGAACATTGATCCAGTACTTTCGGGGAAAAGCTTCGAACAACGTACCTTTCGAAACGTAAAACAAACAACATTTTGAGAGGTGGTTGATTTTTATTTTAACACAGAATGTGTTTTAGCCTTGGCATCTCCAACCGAAAACTAAACGTTTTGCGTTAATGTGTTGCGTTTTCGTGTATCGAAAATGTGTTGCAACAGTTTACTGTTGATTTCCACTTACAACCGAATCGTTGCTAGGGAAATGGTACTTCGTCGTTTTTTATCCCACAAAATTCGTTGACCATTCGTTCAAAAGCTCGATTTATCCAACCATATTACGTTAACTACTGCGAAGTGCGTGGCCAACAAGCTGTGTTATGAGCATGGTTATATGAATATTTGTTTGCACATAGGTGATCATTCTCAATAGTTGATATTGTGAGCATGATTGCAACCGCTTGGTGATTTTTGATAGTTCATGTCATATGAATAAATGAAAGCCTATGACAAGGAGGTTTCAAATATGGCGCTATTGATAAATATATAGAACAACTTGACATAGTAGTGATAAGATACACCAAAATCTGAGTCATTCTTTATGCGGGTTTCTTGGTTTACGTGTAACGTGTAAGTTAAAACACATTCTGTGTTTCAATAATTTCATTCGGACTATGTAAAGAGCGGTAACCGGGGGTCCGGGTGCTTGTCCCCTGGCAAGGCGCGGAGCGCCGAGTTTTATTTTATTTATTCATTTATTTCAAGGTCGATTGCTAAGGTTTATTATTGAAAATTGTCATTTGAGTGACCACTTGACTACATCGCAACCCCCAAAGTGGCGTCACAGACATCTGGTTAATTCACTTCACTGTACTTTTTTCAGTGTTTTCGCAAACATATTTTTGTCTTAAACTGTGCTGAAGTATTGTTTCATCTTTTGGGAAGCTTTCCACCTAATATTGGCTACAAGTTTCATACAAGAGTATTAAAGTAAACAGTTCATTGAAAAACAACTATACAATTACACAATACTCCCGCAACAACGACAATTAAAAATAAACGGCAATAGGCCTGTGAAAAACGGCTTTTACGTCGTTTTGAATATTTCACTTATGTTATCGAATTGTTTTTAGAGAGTCTTGACAAGGCTCTTTGAGGTAAAACTAGTTGGCGTTGGAAAAATGCTTAAAAGCTGGAAAAGACATCCTTTGAACCTCGCACCCACAGTTGATCACTTAAGTGTCACAGTTGATCAGCAACCTTTGTTGCGGTGCGAATCATGTCTTCATTATCATAATTAATCATAATTACGATTTCGGTCACAATCATATGGTTTTAGAGTTGTGATTAAAATTACGATTATAATCACAGAACCAGAAGACATGGTTACGATTACACTTATGATTACGATTATGATTTACATTCGTAAACTCAGTTTTTCTGTAATTATATTCGTAATCACAATTTTTTTGCGATTGCGATTGTAGGCACAAGTTTTTAATGTGATTTTGGCCGTAACAACCGATGTTCCCTATAAATAAGCCCGTTACCGCAGATTTTCCCCTGTAATTACAGTCATAATCATAATTTTTCCTGTGATTACAGCCAAAATTTAAGTTTTTTCTGTGATTACTGCCGTAACCTTAGTCTTTCTTATCAACACAATCGTAGTCACAAACAATTGTATTCAAAGAAAAAACAGAGATTAAGGCATTAATAACAGAAAAAAGTAAGATTACGGCTGTAATCACAGTAACAATTATGATTATGGCAGTAATTACAGGGGAAAATGGGCCGTTCTTGTGAATGTAAGGTGCCTATTTATAGGAAACATCGGTTGTTACGGTCAAAATCACATTAAAAAAGTGATTACCGGCGTAATCGCATTACAGTTGTAATTACGAATATAATCACAAAAGAGCTGTGATTAAGAATGTAATTGTAATCATAAGTGTAATCGTAATCATGTCTTCAGGTCTTGTGATTATAATTGAAGACTACAGGGGAAAAGGGGGATAAGTGTCATTTTCGCAATTGTGCAGCAGAGCATTTTTTAATGGAAAACGCCACTATTGTTCACGTATGGAATTTAAAAATTCAAAAAATTTACCAAAACGTTGTTCAAGTACAATAGAATGTAACTGTATGCTAAAATTTCTTCACTTAATTCACTGTTCGGGCCAGGAAGCCAGCTAACACCGAAAGTTCCAATTATACTGGGGAAAAAGGGAATATCTCGATGCATTGCGGGTTTTCTCCATGATATTCTTAGTCTAAAAAGGAGAGTGAACACAATATTTACTGTCCCAAAACATAAATTTCATTTATAAAACATTCAAAACTTAAGAAAATAAAATACTTTATTGTTGTTGAAAATGAATGTTTAGCAACCAAATGTTGTAATTTGTTTATTCGGAAATTCTGAAGCAGGGATAGTCGCAATATACGCTTCTAGGGCTAAAGTTTCTGTTCTTTGCAAGTTTTTTTAAGGATTGATTTTGCTGAAATATGCACTCGTTTCGAAAGAGCAAAACTGCATCATCAACTGTTGAAGATCATCATATTTTTCCCTGTACTACTGTATTTTCCCTACTAGTGATTTCTTGTAGGCTCAATTTGGGAGGTGAAATTGTTATCATGGAGCTGCTGTTTGGTTCTCGGAAATGTCTTCGAGAATCGTTGTTTATTCATATTTTTATTTTAAATTCTTTGGAGGATTTGGAATTACAATAGAGCGGGTCCAGGCTCCATTGTAGGTATCCCGATGGTACTTCAGTCTGGGATGGTTTATGTACCGCTTAGAGAGTCCCGTTCTTCCCCTGTACACTTTTTTTCGCCAGCGACTTTCGGCTCTGAAGTGCCTATCGCGTTTGCCAAACAAAAATCCTCAAGAATCCGTCACTAACTCATTACGATAAAAATTACAGTTATCCTCTTCTTCCCCAGTAGTCTTCAATTGTGACTGTAATCACAACACTAAAGCCCTATGATTGTAATCGTAATCGTAATTAATTATGATTACGATTGTGCCCAACTCTGTTTGGAAAGTATTATTGTACAATACGCTTTAGAAACTTACCGTAGACTCGTAGAGTTTCTGAAGCTCGTCGTAAAGCCACATTTCAACGGCGAGCCTTTTCCTGATTAGGGACATCTGGTGCGATCCGTACTTGGCCGTGAGGAACTTCTCCCTCCGCTCTTTGACTTCGCCTTTCTCGGTGAAATTGACGTGGAGCCCTTTGCCCGGAGAGCGCTCTCCCATCTCGCTCCCCCGGATGACTCCGTTGTACGCGGCCACCCCCACTTCCATCTTGGGGATCCCCGAGTGCGAGTGTTTCTGCGAACAGACAAAGAAAAGACAAGTCAGCTGGGTTTATATTTACGAGCACGAATGTGTTAGAGGAGGTAGCACAGTGGGAGATACTGGGGAATTTCGTCATCTCTGCTCGATATGTACACAATAGCAGGAAACGCAAAACGCAGTTGCCTCCAGCCCGAGACTATAATGGAACTCCAAACTAACAAAGTCCGCCACTAGGAGCGCTAAGGGGCGAAGGGCCCAAGGAACATGGTGGCTGTCATGACTTTTCTTTTGTTTATATGTTACATCGATCCTTTTCGCCCTACAGTTAATTCCCCGCACCATTGATCTCATCAATACTGGAGAAAAATGAGAATTATATTATTAATAAATAGGTAAATTATTATAAAAAAGAAACACATAACAAAAACAAAATCGAAAAAAAAAAAAAAAAAAAAAAACAGCTCGTGTCTGTCACAACTGTTGTTTCGGTAAGGTCCTTGTTCAGGTCCTACAGCTTCTCAGGTTCAAAGCCCCATGGTTAACTCACAACGCGCAATATTACGCATATCATTCTTGGAAACCTTGAATGTCCCATGAAGATACGGCAGAACTATTCTAGGAAGAACTACAAATAACTCCTTCTAAGTTGGTAATTGAAAAAAAAAAAAAAAAAAAAAAATTCCTAAGTATGATTTTTCGTGCCTGATCTTTGTACAAGCTGTAGTTACAACAGGGGGAAATTATTAATTATTTTGGGTGAAAAATTTACAGACCCCTTTTTGACAATTATCTTTTCAATTACTGTAATAAGGAAATTATAATTAGACTTCGCAATACGCTACAGGGTTATTCCAGTAAGGTTGGACCTCCGCGTTTCGGACGTATCGTCTTTCAAATCAGAGCCTCTTCCCATGAATCAGCCGCAATTTCCTTCAATCAATCACCAATAAAGTCCAATAACTATAATTGTCGATCAACTAGTAGCAGTAATTGAAAAGCTTTAAACAGCAAAGCGTTACGATGAAGTTTTATTGTGAACCCCAATGACGTCAGCTGACCTAATTTCCCAGTGGTCTCTCGCACTTTAATCGGCCGACTCCAAGCAAGTCAACCCCATTGTCCTCAAGTTACGGCAACGGCCTTTGTGATCCGAACCCCACCAGAAGTTTATTCGCTTCTTTGGAAACAGTTGAGCCTCTCCGTGAAACCAGGCGTCGCGCGTATTTTTTGCTTTTCGCAACACGTCGCTACCTAAAGCCTTTTGCAGACATAACGTAACAATTACTACCATAGAAATTCATGGCCAATGCCACTATTATATCCTCTTCCAGCGGCGCAACTAAAGAACACTCGTTGTGAGTGACGTAAACATTGTAGAAGACCAAAAAGCGCAATCCGTTGAAACCACCTTCCATTATTTTACAATCAAGAAAGTAGGAAAACGATTCCTTCAAGGCCTCAGGGGTGTGTTTCAAGTAAACTTGCCGAATTAGGAAGTAGGTTAGTACGAACCCACATATTTGGTAAGCCAATGTTGGAGACAAAGCTTAGCTGCCTGCCTATTGTGATCGAAGTTAAACCGTATTGTATTGACTCGTTAGCAATTAGTCAGTATTCCAACAAGAAGATATTAAAGACACATTTCTTGTAATATATACTTATTTCATTCAATAAACCAATACTATCATCGTTTTGAAAGTTTCCACCCAATCAAGTATATGATTCACCATAAATCTATCAATTATTAACCATGAAGGATATTATGATAGGTTATCAACATTTGTAATTTACGTTTTTATTCCTTATACAATGTATAAACCTAACTATCTACTCCCATCATTTGGTGAGCCGAAGATTTATCAAAGAAGTTCGTGCGTGAAGTGTTGAATTAGTTTTTTCTTTCGAGTATTTGAAGTTTTTTATTCTCTACATTAATTCCACCAATTCACTATATCGCTTTCATTTAACATAACATTATATCTTTAACAAGTTCAAAAAACTCGTTCAAAGGAGAATCGTCTGAACTTTCTAAAGGGAAACTAACTATTTTTAAGCATCTCGCTGAATATTTTGATTGTTTGTTGAGGAGAGTGAGATCGTCCGGAATACGTCGGTTTTAAAGGGTGTCCAGGTTGCATTTGTCCCGCTAGAATTTCTAGTCACCTTCCGCAGATAGAATGCCGAGCTTGATAGCTACAAACTGCAAAACTTTTTCTGAACATGTTCAGGCTGGTACTAGTGTATAGCTTATGAGGAGGCCCGGTCTGCGGATGCGTACTCCAAGATGGGAGGGATCAAAGCCTTGTACAGGGTGACTATAGCCGGAATGCCGCGGTAAATTCCCAAGAGTTTATCTTGATTAAACCGATTGTTCTCATGGCTCTTCCCGTAAGTATTTCAATGTGGCTAGAAACACAGAAGTGTTCATCGAAGAACACACCCAGGTCAACCATCTCAAGAGAAGAAGAAAGGGATTCTCCGTCAGGGTAATTAGTCAAGAATATTGGCTTTGTCCAGCGGTGGAAGCTGATAACTGAGTTTTGCAGGGTTCAAGAACAAGTGATTTGGTGTGCATCAATCCTCCAGCTGGTCAATAGCGTCTTGCAGTGCAAGCGATGTACTGAGAGACTCAATTCTTGACAAATTGTATGAAATGCACCAAACTCTAATCTTCTAGTCTTCTGTGAGTACTAACATAGCAATCACAACTCCTCTCTATCGCGTTAACGGGAGACTGTCTTCAAGGTAGGTTAGAACGTGAAGAGTTCTACGAGGTTTCCATTTGGCGACCGAAAACAAACCGTGTACGTACTGAACCTAATGAAACCGAATAAGTGTGAAATCTGTCTAAAGAGAACTGACGTCCATGAAGTTTCGAAAAGATTTACATAAGGAATAAGTTGGAATAACGCTAGTATGAATGAGTGAAATTGCAAATCTCAAATTAACAATCATGCAGTGCGCAGCTAAGCAGTGGTTCAATTTTTGAAATCGTAAGATCGACCCATACCGGAGTTATCAACCAGGTTGAAGTTAGGATGAGGAGAAGGAAATTAGCGAAATAAGGTTCACAACGCAAACCTCTAGAGTGCTATTAATTTCAACTGTGAGTCCAAGACGGCAGAGGAGAGAAACGTCTGCAAGTCCTCTGCAATCCAGAACGAAAGCCCATTAAGTTGGGGAGTAATTACTACGGGAGTCGCGTTGTTCATTAAGCTCGTGGGAACTACCAAATTCATTTTAAATAATTTCTCCGGCTCTACATTCTGAGCTTTGAACACTTGATTAATCGCTGTTACTTACGCGAAGAATAATTATATCGAAGAATTATCGTAAAGCGATGAGTTCGTGTTGGTTATTCTAGAGCTAGGTTATCTAGTGAAAAAATCCAGTGAACATTTTCGAAATTAAAGGAGACTATTGTTTATCTACCTATGTGTAGCTGCTTAAAAAATCAATCCGACAAACTTTGAATGGCTCTCAAAATTCATCATTAGGGGATGCACGAATCAGAAATGGTGAGAAAATGTGTGTTTTTTGTGTGAGTGATTAGTTCTTTTAGCGAATTTTCGCAGAAAATGAAGCTATTGCAATGACTGAAACAATCTTAGAGTTTAACGCTTTTGCATATATATATATATATATATTTATCGCCTGGAGAGTTATCGCCTGGAAAGACATAGTACATAATTATGTCTTTCCAGGCGATAACTCTCCTTAGGATTGAGTTAAAATTCTGCTCTTACGACAAAAAATCAAGCTTTCCAAACGAAAGGATGAGTTTGTTGGCCAAAATTTTTGAGAAAATTAAATTGTTCGAATTTAAAAAATGTACCAAAACAAATCATTAAAAATTGCTGAAAATTGTTAAATTTATATTTTTTTAGCGAAATTTAAGTCAAATAAACCCAAAACC
This sequence comes from Adelphocoris suturalis, assembly GCA_030762985.1. NCBI lineage: Eukaryota > Metazoa > Arthropoda > Insecta > Hemiptera > Miridae > Adelphocoris > Adelphocoris suturalis. The sequence goes on along the minus strand of CM061043.1, from coordinate 84,247,986 downwards.
TCTTTTTGAGGAGCAGATTCTTATTCAGAATACTGGTTTGCCATAAAATTAAATAGTAAAAAATTTCCTAACTTCTCAAATTTCAAAACAATTTAACATCATACAGTAAGAAAACTTAAGAAAATTTGACCATGCTACATGACTGGAACTTGTTAACCAAATCGCCAGAAGCGCTACTCTCAGAAACTCAAATCACAGGGCGTTCCAGATTCAATAAGCATTAATATTTCATTAGCCACCCCCAAGAAGGTATTACATTGTCATCAAACGTAAATCTTTACATTTTTGAACCATAGATTATCGTGTGCGTTCTATCAATTTTCATTACTTGCTGATCAACATATCGCTGTTTTTGTACAAAATTTGATGCTGTCCAAACCATTGTAGGGGTTAAGGGAGATGTTTTATGAAGGAAAAATGAACTGTAAGCAATGTACGGCTTTCATCAATGAGTCTACAACTAAAAGCCGTTTTGATACTCTTAGGCTAGTCTGTATACTAAGGTGTCCGACGTTAGGATCTGCCAAATGACACTTCCATAGTTGTATCTACCTCTGTGCAGGTTCAAAATTAAATTCAAAATTTCAAATTAAAATCCAATTCAAAATTAAGTGAAAATAAAACGGGAGAAGATAGAACTATACACAACTGTGCTAGGCACAAATCAAACGCACAGCTTCTATCAAGCACTGAAGTTTTATTCTCGCATACAAATACTCGACAAAATTTACAAATTGAGTCATAAGAATAATAAATGTGAGCTTCAACTAAATCATATTTATATTTGTACTTAATCTCATAACGAAGGCAGATATAGATGTAAAAAAATGTAGACAATAGATGGTGAAAATTAAATGGCTGCATGATGCATTGGCACACTATTAAAAATGTTTTCTTTCTCACTATAAAATAATGGACAGCTCATTACTAGAAGTTCCAGTGATCCGATCAATGATTCGCGAAATTGACGAGTGGAGTTCTTGTAACCCGAAGCGATGGAGGTATTCGTTAACATACTCCGAGGTTGGCTCTTAAGTGAGAAATAGTTCTGCGCACAGGTTTAAATATATTGTAATTTACAAACCATGGATGGCCAGGTCTGTCTGTTTGGATTGCAGGGTTTTTTAATCCCTTATCTAATCTCTTGTGATCTCTTCGCCACTTTGATTTCCGAAAATTCCGTATGCGAGGGTAAAATTCAATGTAAGGGATGATGAAGGGCCTGATGATGATGTCCTACATCGACAGTGCTCACCTCTGGTACTCGGCTTGCTAGTGACGACTGACTCCTCCGAAAGGTATGTAAATGATAATTTAAATATTTCGATATTAAATTCTTTAGATGTAATACTATGCAATTATTGTTTAACGGTACATTAATATAACATCGTGAACAAAACATGGCGGCTCTGTTGTCTGTCACCTCATTAGTGAATGGTATTTTCCAAGTTAGGCCTCAAGACTATTTAAGCGCTGACGCCTGTAATGAAGTCTAGAATGCATCACAACGGCCCATTGTCTGGTCCAGGGGCTTCTTTTATCAAACTTATCCGAGAGGAACTTTCGCCCCCAAGGGAGCTCCTGTCCCCGATAATTAGCAATTAAAGAAGCGCTTTCTAAGGTTGTCTTACCGACCCGGAGCTCTGAGTGTACTACCCGTTCTGCTCCCCAGTAGGTAACGACTCCTAGGATAATAAGTTTCCTGAGTTGAAGTAATTTGGATTGCTTTGGCTGTAGGCAACTACCCGTAAAATCCTCCACTAATATTTCCGAGGAAAACGAATGACTCAAAGGGATGTACCATTTTCATCTTGAAACGAAACATTATAACTTAATTGATAGGCGAAAACGTAAATATCTCCTTTAGACAACTATGATTGCAACTGCTACCTAGTTTCAATGGAATTTTATCGTCGACAAATCATCTTATATACTGAAATGGTATACTTATAGATGGAATAGTGACTGGTATTTAGTTTATTTCACTTTTTTTTCTCTCAAAATTATATTTATGTAGGTTAAATACCTACATATGGTACATTGCATTGTAGACTTGGTTTAATAAAGTAATGTTGTTTATTAATTCAACTTTCAACCGATTGCTCGATGTATTTTATCGAACACTACCTACTTTAACCTGGATAGTCCAGAGATCTGAGCGTTGAAAAAAAAAAAAAAAAATAAATAAATAAATAAATAAAATAATAATGAAATTTAAAAAAGAAGAAAAATGTCGTTCCTCTTCCGCCGTTTCTTATCTTTAGAAGTACTGGACCAAAGTTTAAGACATTTGGACAAAAATGACATGAAATTTTCAAAACAATATTTTTAAATAACAAAAACTGTCGAAATGGTAGTTTTTACTTTGCTTACTTTACCAGAAAACTAACATGATCGGTTGTAATCGACATAGACAAACATTTCTGAAATCCTACTGAAAAATGGGTTTTGATGCCATCACTGAACTCATATCCTCACGTTTCATGAAAATCAATGTGTGTGTAGGGATACATGTATATTGGTATTAGGTACTTATTACTGCCCAGCAGCTGGATTGTGGAAAAGGAGAGAATCTACGTAGTATATGCGGAGCAACAAGAGCAAGAAGGCGGTTGTCAGTGTCAGCCTGGTCATGGAGCAGACCTGGCGAGCTTAGATAAATAAGTATGACAGGAATGACCCGAATCATGCGAAATTCAAGCCGAAACAATTGGCTGCAAGTACCGTTACGATCATGGCCGCACTCGTGTCATGGCACCGGACGTGATTTGGGGTAAGTCCCAAGGAGTTACTTGAGTTGTGCATCTCGGCAGAAGTGCTTAGTGTTATAACGATTCGTGTCCACTGGGGATCTTCTAGTGACTGGTGGTCATTACGAAGGGGAACTTTTTTCACCCCTCTCCCTCTCCTCCACCATTCTCAACATCCTTTATCCTAAGGATAAACATGGGAGTGAAGCGGAGTAGGGTAAACCTGGCCGTCCTCCCCACTACTTAATTTAAATTTTCATTTTTCATTGAATAATGTGAGGCTTGAAAAAAGTAAGCAAGCATGAATCCTGTAACCATTTTTTTTTTTTTAATTTTCTAATTCCCCTATGATGGTTTTATTGGTGATGATTGAATGCGATAGGTAACTGCGCCCATGCGATACGATTGGGATCCTTGTTGAAATTCAAAATGTCTTTATCAGATTTTGATGAAATTTTGAATGATATGGGTAATGGAGAGAAGCCACATGATCAAGATAACTTGATAATTTGCGCAGAATTGTTATTTAACTGCAGAAAAAGAAAGCCTTTATGTAATATAACTGTGATTTGGTTCTGGTTTTCTTGAAAGTGAGGGAAAAATGACTTTGTTGGTAAAATACAGATGATATCCGCTTTGCCCGATCCCGTGCCCGTTGTGGCACGGAAGGACTACACAATATCGTTCAAAACAGCAATTTTCACGGTTTTACATAAATTTACTGACGGCAGATTTTTATATAGGTGACCAACAGCACTGAATGTTGCAAGCATGGACGTCTCTGGTCTACGGAGGGAAAACTATTCCGCATCCATCACGCTGCTATTCCTGCCGGGATAACAATGAAAGCATGAACAGCGACCGTTCTCGTGGCAAAAATCACACAATGAAACTCCTCCGGAGTGTCGTGGAATATCTTAGCGTCTCAAACTCCCACCTTTCAGTTCGACGGCGTTTTTCTCACAATTTCCAGGAGTAACAATGGGAATTGCACCGGTTTGAATGTGTGGGGTGTCAACATGACCCCGTTTCGTCATTGTTTTTCCACTCACTATTATCATTGTCCTTTCATAGTGGAAGCTGTTACCTTTTAATGATGATAAACGTTCGGCACAGCGTTCTCATGTACGAGAAAACATGGTTTCGCTCCTTCAATTAAAAAACTAAATCACACTCGTTGGAGATGTGAAAATTTCACCGACAAGAAAATAATAAATGAAAAGGAATAATGAAAAATGTCGACCAGGATGGGCGTCGAACTTAGTCTCGATGCCTAAAAAACGTAATAGTCATTTGAATTTATTTTGCATGAAAATGAATGAAAAGTGTAGCAGTTATGCTACTTACAAAAGTCAGCGAATTATCGATAAAAACGAATAAATAAAATAAAACTAATGCAACGGCTACAAAAATACTGGAATTGAAATTGTCCAAAATCTTCCACAACAGAAATCGGTTTTGAAGCATTCTAAAACGGTCCCCAAAAATTAGCACTTCTTCGTTATGTACATACACAGTTTCGAAACGAAAGAGATTGTTTACTACCTACCGTTTGTATGGCAAAAAACTCAATCTAAATAACGTTCTGCGATTCAAAAAAGATTTTGGGTTTTTAGCTTTGTTTTGCAGGTTTTCTATTTTTTTTTTTTTTTTTTTTTTGGCAAATGTTAATGAAATTTAAGTACCCACATTTTCAGCATAAATTTGTGCTTAAATTTTCTAATCTTCTAGTTCACTGATGATGCACTTATTTTGAGTCAAGTGTGTTCAATGAACTCATCTTTTCGTTTTGAAAGCTTTACTTTTTGGCACAAAAACGGAAATTTCATCTCAATCCTAAGGAGAATTATATCGTCATATATATATATATTCTAGCATTCGTTTCTCAATGTCTCTAAACGGATTTCAATGAAAAAATGTTCAAAAATTTTTATTTTAAAATTTTTGGAGCCATTGCAATATCTTCATTTACTTCGAAAATTCGCTTAAACTGATAAAAACATGACGCATAGAATTATGCAAATTTTCTCAAATGGTCAGGCTGCATGAGTTTTGAGTTCATAGGCTTAACATTCTGAAAACTAGGAATTTCTTAGGGGACTTTGCTCGGCGGTTTTCGTGTCACAGCGTCCTCCCTCTCTCTTAATTTCAAACTCTTTGTTCACATAAGATGTTCAAACAAATTCAGTTCGTTGGTGCTGCAACGAATTTTCGTTTACGAATGTATCGTACCTACAAAATGGTTTTGGATAAAATTATCTACTATTGGCCGCTACTTGAGCCAAATACTATGAAAGTCAAATCCGATTCCGTGGTAGATGAGGGTGATACAGTATGACGATTGCGTAGGTGTTAGATGCGTAGGGTGTGGACATCACTGAGACACAAAACCCAACGAATATATCACGCGTGGGCGTCTTCGTCGCGATACAAAGCTCCCACGCCACCCACTCTCTTCAAGTTGAATAGCGGATATCACCATCCCCATTTTTCACTTTGGTAACATTTTATGGAGTAAGTTGTACCATCAATATTAAATTCGTTAGCTACTGAGCTGTTTATTTGGACGAAAATAAGCTTCTCGTACTGATATTGCGATAATGTTTAAATATAATATTGTGTATAGTAGATAGAAGATCGAAGTGAGAACAGATTGAATTCAGACGATTGAGTGATTTAATCAGGCATTCTTCTGTCTTTTCTACAGACTGGTTTGTGGGGGTTATCCCCTCTCTATCTAGATACAAGGCAGGAGGAGTGAGGTAATTACAATGTTATATCGCACATCTTTCTTTGGTTCTGATTCCATTGTGTTCAAACGAGCAGTAACGCGATTCACTCATTAAAAGAAAAAGGCCAAGAACGTGTTTTATCTGCTTCCTAAGAAAACCAGTCATTAGATATCCATACGTAGTCAGCTAGGGATTGTTGATAATCCATATCCTTTTAAAAATGTCTTCACTCCCATATTAAAATCAAGAAGTCCACAACTATCATAAGAAATGGGATAATAGGAAGCACTTCCCTAGTCACCGTATCCTCTTCGGGCTCATTTCAGTAGAGGGTAAAATTATTACACACATTATAATAGCAAAAAAATACATTTCTTAGAATAAATAATTACTCAGCTGATCTGGGTGGTTCAGTAATGTGTTATTGTGCACATAGAACGACCTCACTTCAAATTTATTCTTAATCCGGACCAATGTGCATATATATATATATATATATATATATATATATATATATATATATATATATATGCATAAATTTGAAGTTCTCAAATCCATTCACCTCTATTTTTTATGAGGTCGTTCTATGTGCACAATAACACATTACTGAACCACCCAGATCAGCTGAGTAATTATTTATATATATATATATATATATATATATATATATATATATATATATATATATATATATATATATATATAGCATTACAGATCAAAACACTTTCCTCACATCAAATATCACCACCTAACCTAATATTATTTTGCTTGACTACATTACATTATTTCGTGCATCACATACACGGGAGTCCTTAGGGTATCAGATAGATCTGGGATGTATGGGAGCGTGACAGGCCAAGATATGGAAAAACGTGGTGCACGTGCCCTTTGATTCGTCCGATCCTGATATTACTTCCAGAGTCTGCTCGTAATCCCCCCAGTTTCCCCTTTATTCGCTTTCTTCCCTTGGGTGATATCACAAAAAAAGTTGTGCTTTCCCGTCTGGCCCAATACTTAGTCAATAGGGACAATGATGGGATGCAGAGCTATTGATACGTAGGATATTCTTCCCGCAAGAAAAGGGAGTGATGGATGGCGGGTAGGACCAGGCTTAGTAAGTACGTGACGCATTGAGGCCGCCTAAATCCCTCAAGCAAAAAGGGGGTCAAGCGGAAGAGCCTCAGCCAGCAGGTTAGATACAGACAAAGAACCTCCATTTAGAGAGAAAATACAACTTTTATACCAACTTAGCAAGTTACTCTAATAATATATGTATACATTACAACTGTATATGGATATGACACACAATAAACTGTATAATGATAACTACGCACATTTGAAGAAGTTGTATATACGTACATAAATACTAAAATGATTAAACTGAACAACGCTATTCGTCTTTGGCGTTGGACAGACTAATTAAATTTACTTTTTTAGGTGTTTTAAACCATTGCAATTATTATTACGGAACAACAAATGTAAACACGACGGCAATATGAAACATGGCGTCCGATGTGGTTTATGTACATAACGTGGATATAAATTAGGATCCATGTATTCAAGAAAAACGGTTAGAGGCTTTCAATACACCATTTATCATTATTCTCATGAAGGTACCTACTCATAATGGATTACGATGAACCTTCCTAAAGATTGGAGTAGGTCTGAATATAATGTCGCTATCGCATTAAAAAACGTCTGCCGAGTTGGGTGGGCAGTTTAACTTCCTCACTTATTGAAGCATGGACGGATAAATATTGAAAAATCGGTGTTCTTATAATTCATATTTACGCATGCGCAGCCTCTACCATCAAGACTACGGCATTCACCACCTAAGTTCAATACTGGACCTACAAGAGCTAACTGCCGCAATCACAGACCAATTTTCATCAAAATCCGTCTGTTAATCTCGGAGTTTCGTCTATTTAACAACCAATGCCAGGTTTGCGCATGTATACATGTCTACATCGTCTAGATCGTTTCTTCGATATAATAACAGGGCACTTGTGTTAAACTTGATACTAGATTGATTGGCAGTGGTGGAAGGTTGCCGATTCATCATCTACCTGGTTTGGGTGTCTGGTTTATATCATCTATACCTATTTATCTTGGCACTATTCGAGAAGTGCATAGAATCGACGGATCCAGCATTATACTTTCACGTCCTGGTCAGGTATGAGAGGACACTACAGCACTGTTGAAACGTATGTCTTTGTTTTATGCCTTCGGTCCTTGCACTCCCTACTACATCATAATCTTTTTTACCCCCTTCTACATCGCATATCTAGCTCTATCGTCATCACCAGCACCACCTTAACCAGTACAGAATTTCTTTAACATATATATCATTCAACAGGCACTCTTCAATTGCATTGCCATACAACTAGGCTTCTGATTGTATGTGATCTGTACATATTAGAGCTACCAAGTTACATAAATACAGACTACTTCTCAATCCTGAATTTAAGAATCTCTAGTCCTTACACTTGACTTCATTGTATTGGCCACTTAGGTGTAGATAAAGATAAATATTGAGCCATTGAGATAGATAGGTTCATAAGCTCAAGTCTAATGTTCAACTACAAGCAACAATTGTAGCAGATTCAACAAGATTTATTATTGTAAGCCTTTCATTGAATTAATTATACATATTTTATTTTCATATGCACACAGTTTTCATTAGCACCTAACTAACAATCTCAAATTAATTTGTTTTCTTTCTTTTAAGGAAAGTGGTCATTCGAGATACATCATAAACACGTAAGTACTCTACGATCCAAAGGAACTACGGTAATTTTACAAGTATCCTTGACAATTAGATATCTAGTTAATCGGGCTCCGAAATAACAAAGTACACCGCCAGGAGCGTTAGGGGAGCTATGCCCTAAAGAATAGTCGTTGACATGGTTTTTCCCTTGTTGGGACCTTGCGTCTCCCATTTTAATAATAATTATAATAAAGAAACGCATTCAAACAGTAAAAACTGAAAAATAAATAAAAAGTGGTAGGTACCTACTGCATTTGAACAACCACACAGTCATCCACAGCGGTCCTCGACAAAAAATTAGAGAACGCGGACCACACAGTAGCCTAATCTAGTAAAAATGGTTCTAAACCCACTACATGGGTGTTTCTGCGTAACCAAACAGTTTATATTTCGGCTCCTGGTAAAGGCAGTGATATTCGCAAATAGCCATATCTTGATGGCAAGCCTAGGTATGTTTTTGAGCTAATGTAGTCGTAGTGTAGTGCCCGTTAATGTAGAGCTAGCCTAGTCTCATGTTGGTCTAGTCGTAGTTTATTGTCCATAGTCTAGTCCAAATGGATTCAGAAAATTCCACTTCCATTTACCTAATGAAAGCAGTAAGTCTCTAGGTGGCCAGGGGTTAATTTTCCCAGAGAAGCATTTCTGTACATGAAGACTGTTGAGATGTGGACTATGCACCACTTAGTGACCTGCGTTAGAGGTAATGTAAACAACTCTCTATTTATGGTTTAATTTCGGAAGCCACACCCATGTAAAACCACGCTTGACATCATTATGGTTAATATTTCGGCTCCTGATCATCGGATCCACTAGTTTACCAAAATGGGCAAAAGTAGACCCTTTCCACGACCATTTAGAGAAAACCGGAAGTCTCTAGGTGGCCGGGGGGCCAAGATCTCGATGGAAGGGACAGACAGACGGAAAGATGCGCGTATAAGTGTATAACAAATGAAGTTTGGCTACACTAATAAGTCGAAGAAGCTTAGTTCATTATATCAATTATTAGTTCATCACGGTGTTTATGTGCAGCGTGTTTGGGTGTAGTGATCTTTGTAACGAGGTTTTCCCAAGGGGTGAAACTAAGAAAACTATGGATTGTTGCAATCCACCGGGAAAAGAATTAACGATTACAAACTCAACAAAAGTGAGATCTTCTCTTAGCTACTTAATAGTTGATAAATCCATTTTTCAAATGTTTAATTAAATAAAATCACAAATCAAAATCTCAAAAAATATCCACAAAAAGCATTCCGTTCATCTCAGCCGCGAACTGGGGTTACGATTCCAATTCCCCTACTTCCAGTCTCGATAGGGAACATCCATTGCGTCCGACACTTCTGCGGTCATAGGCAACAGAAGAGAGAAAAAAGGTAAGGTCCTTATTTACGAGCTGCGCTCTACCTCGAGCTTCGCATGTTCGGAGCCCCATTATCGCACCGGGTCCCTACAAAACACTTTCTGAATAGCAACTGTTTGGAAACGACTTAGGTGACCAATAGATATAAATCAACTGAATATCAGAAATAGAGTTGGTGATGCCATCAGGAATTATCTCTACGTAAACGGAGCTCAAAGATGAAACATCATTAGTCGCTAAGGAACCAACCGTGGACTGGTTCAGATGAGAGAGGGCTGGAGAGGAGCTAAGGAGCAGCCGAGCGAGTCAGATCCTATCAGCTGAGCGGAGACTCACAAGAAAGAAAGCTGGAAATCTAGTTTCTCGTCGTAATAAACCTCCTGACGGTAAGATGCTCTTCTGGACTTTCTCGCGCCTTTTGATCGCTAGAGTTCGGAAAATGAGGAGGATCCCCTATCAAATCTCGAGTTCCGACTTTCCATTTTTATTGTTCACAAGGAAATGTCAAGGGACGGGAGAATGGAGTGTGCTCAACCGGTTTACCTATTCAACTACAATGCATAAATTCCGGGGTTGGAATCCGAATATGAATAGACGCTCAATGGCTTAATATCAAATTCACAAATCTGTGAGTTAGGAACGACGTTCTGGACGAATGAAACTTTCTTTTTCTTCAAGGAGTTTCATTTTAGATTGGTAACATACGACCGCAGTTCTGTTCACATGTTAGTGAGAATGACCATTGTTGGGTTTACTTAGTGGTCCCTGATATCTTTTAGTGTGTAATTCATCTGCAATAATAAAATCTAGTAATTTTTAAAAATGAGAAAAAAAGATTTTGAAGCCCCTCTATAATTATGATGGTACATGAAGTATACGTTAAATTGAAAAAATATGGTGGTCCATCCATAAAATACTTACCGGTCCAAAGTTCACTTGTTTGATTCAAAAATCATAATAATTATATTGACTAAAGTTGGTCACCACATTGTTTTTTTCGTACCCCAAAGATTTGAACTCTGGAAGATCGAATATGAGAAAAATCAGTAGGTACGTAAGATAGAAACTCCCACCAAAAAATGGTAGTTTTCTTTGGCTTTCTAAAATTTTACTTGGACGAAACGAACTAAGTAGATAATTTTTAATAATATACTTTGAAATCAACCAAGAAAATGAATGAATCGTCCCCGAAATTTTTTGGTATACGTTTCAAGAAGCGTAGAATCCAAAAGTCAAAAAAATAAATAATGATAAAAACAAGAAAAATCCCTCAGAACGTTGTACGCCGCGCCGTCCAAAGCTGTTCCCTGAAATTACTGGATCTAACTTTATGAAATTCGGCATAAAATCGTACATCGGCCGAGGATGTGCCAATAACACCAGCATCACTTTAACTCAACCCTAAAAGGTAGAATTTAAGGGCTAAAATATTAAAAAAAAGATCTCGAAAACTTTAAAGGTAAAATTAATGTTTTTAGGCATCATTTATAGATATCATCTCAAAGAATCAAATAAAACCACCGGGATCTCTGTGCCTCTATCTGTTCGCTCTCCCTAAGGGCTAGAGCTTTGAGAGGAAAAGAAAACAACAACACGGGAGTGAATCGCAACTGGTGAAGCATAGTAAAAACCACCTTGAAAACTCCGATGATCGTATCAGCTGTTATAATTCGGAAGGAATTTTCACTTCACGAAAACGAGTTTATCATAATCTGTCCCCCGTAGATGGATTTGCGAAGCGTAGGTAGGTGATTTAGTTTACCTAATTGAATTTCAGTAGGCAGATCAGTTCTTGTTAACTTCAGAAGGACTAGTAAAGAGTTGGTGTTTTATTAAATTTAAAAAATTTCTCCTCGGTAGGCGGCTACGCCTATGCTACGCAGTTACACTGAGATAATGCAAAATAAATTTCGTTTAATGATTATAGATAGTGTTCTGCGTAGAAGGGTTATCTAATTTCAAAATAAACCTTTGTGTGATCATTTGCAGCGGTTTAAGATTCAATTCCACTCGAACGATCCCTCATTTGCACCTTCTCATATAACTATCTTTGAGATCTATGTTATTGAAGAAAGGAACCGAACAGTACCCAGTAAGACTGTTCTTTGAGCCTGAAGACTAGGGTGCTTTTACTTCGAAACCTCCTCGATGAATCTCCACACAAGGTACGTAAACTTCAACGTTAGACATCCGCAGCTACAGCGACCGCATCAATATGGCCAAGGTGACCCAAAGTGAGGATGATTTCCTTTACTATAAACTCAACTGCAATAATATACTCGTATTTCACTTCATCAGATGCTGCTGTATGACCAACGACGTAGAGTGCAGTATTGTACCGCATTGTATTGTAGTGCGGCATTGTATTATTTTATTATTCAAGTGGAATTCTTATCGGTTCGCTGAACTAATCCCGTTAAGGGTCAACATGCAACACGCCTTTAGACATGCTATCATACATAACAATATTCGAAAAATAATGATTCTTTCATCACACGAAATCGTTAGTTATCTTGAAGTTGCTAATGTTATTTCAGACTGTGACAGCGGAATTTCGACGGAAAAGGCACGTGGGTCCACCCACTCGTTGATGGTGGTGTGGAAATGAATTATTACTATCGGACTTCACTGTTTATTGATTTCTTACTGCTGACACGATTTCATTGACTGGAAATCAACCCCATTGAAAGAGCGATTCTATTCCCAGTGTCGGTTGTCGGTTAAAAATTGAATTTATCATCACTGGCGTTTGTAAAAAACTGAGTTAATTATGCAATCAACATTTACTGTCGTCATTTTATGAGCAACATCGAAGAGCTGAAGGAATACACCGACCAACATTCATTTTCAGAACTAATAATGTTTGAATAATTGTTGCAGATTAATGACTTGATCGTTGGTTTGGTCGTTTTTCATTGCTGATTTTTTTATTTGCGATTTTCTTGACGGCTGTGGTGTCATACAATTCATAACAAAAACGTGACTGCTTATTTGGAATATTTGACTAATGACTATCCAAAAAACGGTGAGAATCCTTTTAGTATTGAATCAATCTCAGTACCTACCTGATTATGCAAGAACAACACTGATAGAGACACAAAACAATAGGCAAGAAAAACTTCACCGTTTCTAAAACCGGCGAGTTCTGGTGCAGAAGTGCTTAGTCGTGACACAAGGAGAACCCAAACTTTGTGATATTCCGCTGAAAATTTTCACTGTGTTCTCTTCCCAATACATTCTGTCAAGGATTTTCATCTGTTCGCGCACTGAGCTGGTAAATCTACAAATTATAGTTGTTACAAGTGTTCTCCCCCCCTCTCCTCACCCGCATCAATAAAGTCGACAAAAAAACACAGGCGTAACTATCACATTGAGAAGTAGACAAAATTTTCAAAAAAAGCCCTAACCAACAGACAGAAAAAAAAGAATAATGTCAATTTTCTATTGCAATTAATAAATAAGAATCATGTATCATGTTTTCTCTCGTAGTGATGTTGCTAAATACCGTAATTTCAGCTTCCTCCGCCTATTAGGAGAGAAATGAGCTGCCAAGCTCACACAGCTGAGGGTGGGTCAACAGTTGGTCAATCGTACACAATAGGCCTGTAGAAGCTCAAGACCGAATTTCAGCCTCCTAGGACTATTAAGAGGGAAATGAGCTCTCGAGCTCACTTAGCTGATCTGTGCAGTCCCCACTTTGTCAATCGCACACAGCAGGCCTATAGATGATCAAATCCAAATTTATGCCTCCTGTTACAACTCTATATCCTCCTATCACAAGTCTATTATAACTTCAAAAACTGCTGCTTTTGTAGTGTATGCCATCAAGTTCAAGGCAAAGAAGTGTCTAATGATAAGAGTAGATGTACCTGGTTTGACATAGAAAGATACAAGAAGAGTCTGTTTACAATTGATGGTGGTTTCAATTGCACAAATATCTTCAACACCACCATGTGCTGTAAAAATACGCTTCTCAGTCATTTCTTCTTTGTTCAACTTCAATGCAAAATGGACTTAGTTTAAAATTTTAGCTTCATCGGACGAATAGCTTAGAAATTAGAACCTCAGCAGATAAGGGTGGTTTCGCACAATGAAATTCCATTCTACCTGTATCGTGGAGTTTCTGTTTCAAATTTCAGCGTCATAGATTAAACGTCATAGAAATTAGTGTACGAGCGAGCTCAATCAGCAGATTAAGGTGGTTCCATACGTTGAAATTCTTTCTACTTGTCTCACACAAGCCCTGTTTCAAATTTAAGCTTCAGAGATTAAATTCCATAGAAATCAGCTATAGGAGCCAATCAGCTGGTCAGAGGTCCGTGCATCGCCTAGTAACTGCTGCTTTTAAGTACCTACTACCCAGTAGTACCTACCATGTAGTGAATTTCTTTTCGCATTATTAGTTCATTATGCTTTCTTAGCAATATTAGTGTACAATTAGAGTTATAAATCATCTTTCTTTCATATTACAGCGACTTAGGGATCATCAGATGCTGTGATAAAATGAGAGCAATCCAAAAAGTGGCGAACGATTTTCAATCTATGAATTGGTTGGATGTTCTATTGGTTCTATGTAAAAATCAACAGAAAACATGTTGGCTTGCGCTGAATCTCTTAATTTTCAAGCACGAAACTCAGCGGTAAAACATGATACATGTTGATATGCTTTACAACCATCAGAAATAGAAAATAGTCCTAAATAATTACTAAATAATTATTTTAAAACAAAATCAAGTGGTACGCAAAAACGTTTGGTCCTGATTAGTGGCCCGCCAATTAAAAAAGGTTAAGAACCCCGGCTCCAAAGGAATAAGAATTGGATGTGTTCGAGGTAATCCCATGCGCAGTTTACCCTCATTGTACATAATTCTATTATGATATTTCTCCGAAACGTTTTTCGATAATTGAACATGATCATTCTTCGGATCGATCTCAGGTCGGTTGAGGAACGGTATTTTTAATGCTATTCGGAACGAATTGGAGCAGGCAGTCCTGGGTATTCCGCCATCGTCACGGTCGCTTCCTGCAGTAAAGAGCCGCGGCTACCGGACCGTCTGCCGCGGCCTTTCTGGAGGGGGACGCCAGCTTCCCGAGTGGACCACATTTTTTTTTTTTTTTTTTTTTTTTTTTGACACTATAGGAAGGGGTGAAGGGAAGCTCGTTTGCTTGCAGTGACGCGACGGGTTAGAAAGCAGCTCATACTGGATGGAAATGATCGGTCATCTCTTCCCACATTGGATAACTGCCAGCGATCGTCTCATCAGCTCTGAGTCTGTTATTGAATCGTGAGAAGGAGTGTGATTGACATTGGCGTGTCGTTAATATCAATTTCGAGTCTGCCCCTACCGGATCCTGGAAAACTATAAACCTGTAAATGGTGGTTGAGGTTACCAATTTTTGGTTGAGTTGAACTGGTTTTCTTGGTTTAAGGGCATGCCGGTGGCTCTTTCGGGATTAGCTTTGTCTGCATATTTTTGCACTTCTTATGATGGACGTTTCAACGGTAACGTTATGCTGCGAATGACATGTAAGCTCCTTCTACACCGGATACTAGTAGAAACTACTTACCTACCTACTGAATCAAAATACATCGTACTAGTTGTTCCAACTATTCATCGGCTGTAATTTAATCAGTGGGTTTGTATGATTGTTGTAGTGTTATTTATTTATTTGTTCATCCTCTATATTTATAAAAAACGACGAAAAAAAATTCAAAACATGACTAAATTTGATATTTTTCTCAAATTCATTTTTCAAATTGCAAAATCCCCTCTGCTCAACATATATTTAATATTTAAGTATTTTCTATGGAGGAAGGGGAAGGGGATGGGAGGGGGTCGAGTGTGCTGAATCTGAAAATCAAAGACGCCGATAGTATTAAGGGGATTTACGGTGTACCACCGAATTTCAAGTTAAAAGGTAGATAATGAAAGTTGAAGATAGGATCTAAGACCTATGCCTAGCTGGTATAGATGATGAGAAAAACGCTCCTTCCAATGTTGAAAACATTCGATAACAGAGCGTTTAAAAATTTGTTTCAAAATGCACTAATTGTAGTAATTAGTTGTAAAATCGAACTCAGCAGCTCGTCACAACGTAAATGTTTACGCTTTGTATAGGTACGTTACCTGAAGTTGGTGATTGGAATTGTGTCTAGGCTAACCCGGATCCGCCCCTATTGTCATTGGGAAGAAATCCTTCATTTGGTGGATCCGGCTGAGAATTAACAATTGGGAACACATCTGTAACAGTTTTGTAAACTGTTCATCCCTGTTAATGTCATATTAAGCCATATTTAATCTTAATACTACAATTTGGAATTTCAGTATTATTCAAACAGATTTTAGTTCATGGTAAGATTCTTGAAGCGACCTTAAAGATTAGGACATGATTTATTTGATGTAATATTGAACTGAAAGTATTTGGACGAAAGAAAGGTGAGGTATAAAGGTGAGGTATGAGGTGTCATTAGAGGGATTTTCCAAGTCTCAAGTGGAAAAAGAATCCAGCTCAAGGAAAGAGTAGGAATTGGAATTCCACGGCGGGTTCGGGGGGATAAAGTTGGGAAACTCTGAAAACTGTTCTGAAGAGGCTTTCGTTTCAAACCCACTCAACAACCCAACGCCAAATAAAACGAACGGCTACAAATTAACTGTGAGGCTGCGAGGCTCTGCAAAAAATGCTACGTCAGATGAGTTTTGAGCGATCCAAACTTCTCCAATACTTACCTCCATTATCAGCTCTTCGAGAAAACTTGAGAACGTGGAAGGAGAAGCATTTCTTCTTCTTTTCTCTTAATTTATTGATGAAGTTCTCCAACGCAACTTTCTCACCACTTCCATTCTACAATTTTATCTCACCGAAAGCAATGGATCTACCTCTCAGTGCCAGCCATCTCTATTAAAGTGTAGATATAGTGTGTGCAATTACCATCCATTATATTGGCAACGAATGGAAACTAATTTTCAACCCCTTCAATCCAAACCAAAACCCACAAGATAATGTGCACACCTAGGAGGTAATTGGGCTGTGGTTTAGTGCCGAGTAACTGCATCAAGGTGTTTTTGGAATTTTTCGAGGTCCGCGGGCTAGCCAAATTAACTCTTACACCACTGTGCATGAAAGTCCCAAAAGATACGCAGACGAACCATCCATCACAATCTCCATTATCTAAGTGGAATTTTGTTTTTGAAACGATTGGAAGCACCTTCCATTTATTCACATTCACTACTCAACACCACCTCAAAAATATCTAAAATGAAGATTGAAACCACCAAAATCGTGTCGGGGGGTCGTACCGGGCCCCAGTTCTCTTTAGTTTGTTTCAATGGAGTTGTAATTTATTCAGTAGGACCCCCCCATTCAATTGCTCGCTTCGCTCGCAAAGTGTGGCATGTAGGGAATATTGCTCGCTTAGCTCGCAAAGTGTGGCATGTAGGGAATGTTGCTCGCTTCGCTCGCAAACGATAGATCCCTAAGGGTAGGTTTAACTTCTGTAAGGGATGCTGCTCGCTTCGCTCGCTTGAGGAAGTTATACTGCCCACCCAACTTGGCAGACGTTTTTTTCTGTTGGAAATTCTTACAAACAAATTAAATCTTATGAAACTACGTGGAACCACAAAAAGTTTATTCGGGGATGTTGCTCGCTTCGCTTGCAAGGTATTGCTGTATATTTGTAGGAAAAAATCCGAATTTATTCTGTTGACATGGCTCTCGCTTCGCTCGCAACGTATACCTGTATACCCTTCAAGACGTAAGTGCGTGTACCTGCTCGCAACCCCAACTCGAACCCCTTGACGTCTTTGTAGAGCCTTCTCGCGTCCGGGGCAAAATTAATTTCTGCTATTAATCGTTTTGCCTCGCTTCTGCTCGCGATTTGACCGACTGCCCGTCATTTTTTTCGATATCCGATTTCGGATTCAGATTCGGCGGACCCAAAGCTGTATTTCGCCCGCGAAAACCGTTCCGAAAAACGTACCTTTATGGGGTATATTTTAATCGGAAAAAACCAAGTTTTTCGGCGGACTTTTCGAGAAAACGGGTCCGTACTCTCGCATTTTTTTGACGCATTTCCCGATACTTTTTTCGCGATCCGATCGCGCCGTCGTCTTCCTCGTAGGAAAACCTACGAAACCCGTATTTTTCCGGAATTGTCAACGGCCGTTTAGAGGGGTAGGGGAAGCGGGGAAGTCCAAAAAGCGCACATTAATTATTACTTCGACCCCCCTCCCGCCCTACGGCCCATGGTTCGGCTGGGATAAGAAAATTTTAAATTCGCTTATACACCCTATCGGAAAATCCCAAAAAGATCCCCCCACTCGTAGATCCGGCCCACTCAGCCGTTTGGCCGTGCATAGACACGACAGACAGAGCGACAGACGGAGTTTCATTCTTATTAATAACTAGCCGCTCCGGCTCGCTACGCTCGCAACGTGTGGCGTGTAGGGAATATTGCTCGCTTCGCTCGCAAAGTCTGGCATGTAGGATATGTTGCTCGCTTCGCTCGCAAAGTCTGGCATGTAGAAAAATGTTGCTCGCTTCGCTCGCAAAGTATGGCATTTAGGGAATTTTACTCGCTTTGCTCGCAAACGGTAGATCCCTAAGGGTAGGTTTAACTTCTGTAGGGGATGCTGCTCGCTACGCTCGCTTGAGGAAATTATACTGCCCACCCAACTTGGCAGACGTTTTTTTCTGTTGGGGAATTCTTACTTACAAATTAAATCTTATAAAACTACGTGGAACCACGAAAAGTTTATTAGGGGATGTTGCTCGCTTCGCTCGCAAGTCCGTATTTATTCTGTAGGGGATGCTGCTCGCTTCGCTCGCTTGAAGAAGTTATACTGCCCACCCAACTTGGCAGACGTTTTTTTCTGTTGGAAATTCTTACAAACAAATTAATTCTTATAAAACTACGTGGAACCACGAAAAGTTTATTAGGGAATGTTGTACTGCCCACCCAACTTGGCAGACGTTTTTTTCAGTTGGGAATTCTTACAAACAAATTAAATCTTAGAAACTACGTGGAACCACGAAAAGTTTATTCGGGGATGTTGCTCGCTTCGCTCGCCAGGTATACCTGTATATGTGTAGGACAAAGTCCGTATTTATTATTTGAAATGGCTCTCGCTTCGCTCGCAAGGTATTGCGTAGAAGTGCAAATGGGAACCCCCCTGTGAGGGTCCCTTCAGGTAAGCAACGTTGTGTAACGGCGGCCCGTGGTCGATTAATTTCTGATGTTAAACGTTTCCCTCGCAATTCCCCTCCCAATTTGACCTACTTTCCGTCACTTTTTTCGATATCCGACTTCGGATTCAGATTCGGCGGGATCAAAGCTGTATTTCGCCCGCGAAAACCGTTCCGAAAAACGTACCTTTATGGGGTATATTTTAATCGGAAAAAACCAAGTTTTTCGGCGGACTTTTCGAGAAAACGGGTCCGTACTCTCGCATTTTTTTCACGCATTTCCCGATACTTTTTTCGCGATCCGATCGCGCCGTCGTCTTCCTCGTAGGAAAACCTACGAAACCCGTATTTTTCCGGAATTGTCAACGGCCGTTTAGAGGGGTAGGGGAAGCGGGGAAGTCCAAAAAGCGCACATTAATTATTACTTCGACCCCCCTCCCGCCCTACGGCCCATGGTTCGGGTGGGATTAGAAAATTTTAAATTCGCTTATACACCCTATCGGAAAATCCCAAAAAGATCCCCCCACTCGTAGATCCGGCCCACTCAGCCGTTTGGCCGTGCATAGACACGACAAACAAACAAACAAACAGACAGACGGAGTTTCATTCTTATTAATAACTAGCCGCTCCGGCTCGCTACGCTCGCCTCCACGTCCAGCCGGGGGGCAAGCCCCCCGGACCCCCTATTAAATTGCTCGCTTCGCTCGCAAAATGTGGCATGTAGGGAATTTTGAAGGGTAGGTTTAACTTCTGTAGGGGATGCTGCTCGCTTCGCTCGCTTGAGGGAGTTATACTGCCCACCCAACTTGGCAGACGTTTTTTTCTGTTGGAAATTCTTACAAACAAATTAAATCTTATAAAACTACGTGGAACCACAAAAAGATTATTCGGGGATGTTGCTCGCTTCGCTCGCAAGGTATACCTGTATATAGGTAGGAAAAAACCCGTATTTATTCTTTTGAAATAGGCCTGCAGGTAACATTGTGAAATACCTGACCCCTTGACGTCTCGCTCGCAAGGTATACGCAAGTATATGTGTAGGACAAAGTCCGTATTTATTATTTGAAATGGCTCTCGCATCGCTCGCAAGGTGCCTACCTATGTAGGCATACCTGCTCGCCTCGCAATGTTGTGACATCGAACCCTTCACGTCAATTCTTGAGCCTTCTCTCGTCCACGGCAGAATCATTTTAATCGCTTTGCTCGCTTCTGCTCGCAATTTGACCGAGTTCTCGTCTCTTTTTTCGATATCCGATTTCGGATTCAGATTCGGCGGACCCAAAGCTGTATTTCGCCCGCGAAAACCGTTCCGAAAAACGTACCTTTATGGGGTATATTTTAATCGGAAAAAACCAAGTTTTTCGGCGGACTTTTCGAGAAAACGGGTCCGTACTCTCGCATTTTTTTCACGCATTTCCCGATACTTTTTTCGCGATCCGATCGCGCCGTCGTCTTCCTCGTTCAAAAACCTACGAAACCGGTATTTTTCCGGAATTGTCGACAGCCGTTTAGAGGGGTAGAGGATGCGGGGAAGTCCAAAAAGCGCACATTAATTCTTACTTCGACCCCCCTCCCGCCCTACGGCCCATGGTTCGGCTGGGATTAGAAAATTTTAAATTTGCTCGCTCCCACTTTTGGAAAATCTCAAGAAGATCCCACCACTCGTACTAAGCAAAACAACGATATGATTTGACTAAACAGAAAACTCACTAAACGTTCACTACTCAATCGTTCGTCGAGAAAGCACGCAGCATCAGTGGTCTGCTGATGTATTAATGTACCGCCAGAGTTCTCGTCGGGTCCCCTTGAGAGTCCATCAACCAACAGAAAAAATTATTCCAGTTCGTCCCAGCTCAGGGAGCTCATGGGTACATTTGCATTGACGTGTGTGGTAAGATAGTAGTTTCGGTAAGGCTGATGGAGGGCAGATAAGCGTTAAATGCAAAATACCCTCACCTGCAAATCCTAGTAACAAGCACGACTTCTACTGTATTCATCCGATTTTTTTGATATTCGCAGAGAACAGGCTTTGATGCTCCACTATGAACTTCATCGCTCCCGACTCAATGGGCTTTTTCGTACGTGCGAACGAGACCAAGCATGTTCATGTACTGATTGCTTGATTGACCAAGTTTGCTCAAATTTGGAGGGCTAGTAATGGAAAGGTGATTTGAACCCCCCAATCATAGAAACCCGTTTCGAATCTTTTAAGATTATTTAAACATTTCAATGATCTATTAATGATACAGATACAAGCGAGCTTAGCGATTGCCACAACTCAGAAGGGTAGAAAGCCAGTCCAATCAAGGATTAACCCCCCCCCGCCCCCCCCCCACCACCACCACCAACGACTCCCACTGGTAAAATCATTTCGTCGAACTACGAAATTTGGATCAAAATTAAATACTTCTCGACGATGGTTGTTAAATTTTCAGAAACCACGCTCAAAGAAGGCTCGGTGGTGAATTTCGAAGTGATTGTACTGGTAATCACTGGTGCACAAGGCTCATTAAGGCCGAAAAAAGTGATCCCCTGTGTAATAATTTACCGAATTGTTTTCTTATAATTTGGTTAATGCCTTTTGTAAACTCGTATTATTTGGTCGCTTATGGAGGTTTCGTAATTTGTTCATGTTGGCGAGACAAAGTTTAGGGACAAGGTACCTAAATGTTAATTAATAATGTTTATTTTCATTATGATGATTATGCAAAGAACAAGCTGCATGTCGTATTGAAATGAATTCGTTACGGAAATTTTTGAATGATCCAGATGTGTAACGAATGAGAATAAATCTAAATTGGATTAAAGAAAACTGTTGTAGGGTCACAGTTGTTGATTGTTTATACTCCGAAGTTTACTTACTAAACAGTTCTCCCCATGTCATGTGGTTTTTGTCGTTCAACGTAAATAAGGAAAGGATTTTGAAATCCCGACCTTTCCAGTAGATGCGAACGAACCGGCCTACATCCCTAAAAATAACTTTGTACTATGTACTGAGTATTTTATTGTTTTTTTAGTAAATTTCGGAATAACTTATGAGCTACTGCAACTCTGATTCATGTAAATAGTCGGTAGGTATACGTAACATGATTAGTTGTTTTTAGAGTATATCTCACAACTACATGCTTGGTGGTACCGAGTACCGCATTTTTCGAAAAAAAAAAAAAAAGAATAGTACGTTAAATGAAATGTGAAAGGTCAATCTTTAATACCAACATCAAGCCCCGAAGGTTTAGTACAGCAATATTCGGGACCGCTCTAGACTAGGATTCAATTACTACTATCTATTGGTTTGTTATTTTCAATAATTGACCTTTGCAATCGACTAAGAAAACATTTTTTTTATCCTGCTCTCAAAATTTGTTGGTTTTCCTTTCACAACGCGTAACATCCAAAAATCGAATTGAAAAAATCCATCTGCCCGGCGCACATTGGGCCAGAAACCGATTCTAGGTGAAACAAATTATTTCATGAGCTATTCTTGTAGGACATTGTGCGCTGATTCCGAATATATCCCATGTCTCTATAGGTATATAATAGCTTCTTCGACCCAAGAAATCGATTGTTGTATAATTTTCTCACTTTTAGAACTGACCCAACTTTTTTTGAACGAAAAGTAAAATGTAGAAGAAGGAATTCTGCATCAAATGAGACCACCACCAGCTCTTTAACTCTTTTCCTCGGTTTTTGGCAATTTTGTCAAAGTTTTTTTGACCTAATACTCACTTGTCAAGGATTTCCCAGGAAGTGGGTAGGTCTTCGTCAATGCAATAGTATTTATTTTTTTCTAGCATTATTTATGAATTATAAGCAACGTAGAATTATTATCTACTCGTACATGTGTATAAGCAACAAATAACATAAATACTATTAACAGATTTCTTCGGTTTCAATCTATCTCTCCCAATATGCCTATTATTTCATCTAATTGTTTTAAAAGATCATGAGCAAAGAAAAATGATCTATACAAATATTTGTGATGCTGAGTACCGCGCATGCGTAATGACGCTACTTCCAACCAACCCGTGAAATTCTGAGGGTTAAAAAGTCAGTTGTTGCACATAATTTTGAAGTCGTCAATTTTATTCATAGTCAGGTGGTTAACATAAACAAAAGTGGAAATGAAATAATTTACACATACGTTAATAAATATCAAATTAATCTTTCACATATTGAATCTTAGTTGTTGTCATTAGGTAATTGCACGATAAGAGGACATCTCACACATTCCAGTATACAGAAAGATAAAACCAATTGCCTTTCTGTATAATTGCTCTTCGAGTGATTCGATGAACTTATTCGATAGCAGTGATTCAATTTCCTGTTCATCACAAGTCCCCTCTTATTGAGGAAGCTCCAATTCAGTTTTAATCTGCTGATTGAGCCACCAGAAGTTATCAACATTTCGAAGAACGAGACACACGCCAGTGATTCCGAGCGGCGAGAATAAATTCAGTTCTGATGGAAATGCTATCTACAGTTGTAGAATCAGATGTAACTTGCAATAACACAGTTCACCACCTATTCGCCATGAAGCTGGTGTCCAGTAAACTAGAAAATACGTACATTCAACCTTTCATCGTCACATACATAAGCATATGCCGTTGTTTCCACGAGAAAATAAAGAGTTACAATGTTGAATCGATTTCGACGGTCAGGTCATAATCATTAATAAAACGCTGCACATTATTACACAATGGTTTATTATTTCTGTGTTAGCCCTTCTACGCAGATCATGGTCTATAATTATTAAACCGCGTATGTCATAGATGATCTGAACGTGGCGCATCGTGCCTCTGAGAAGTGTTCACACTTATACAGTTCCAAGACCCCGCAATTTTACCCTTCACAGTATAGGTGTTAAAAAAAACGGGACAATGATGCTAAATGTAGGTAATTTACGTTAGCGCATGCGCAGAAAGGAGTAATGATTTGAGAAAAATTAAATCGGTAGGGTACAATCTACAGCCTAACCCACGAATTCCCAAAAAAATGTAATCGAAATCTGATGAAAAATAGACCTTGTTCTCAGAGTACACTTTCGCGCATGTGCACCAGCTAATAATGATGCAATCATGTTGAAATTAACACGGCATATTTAAACCATTGTCCCCCCAACTATGCACCTAATTTGAGCGGGATTGGACGACTAGGGTTGTCAAAAATGATGCTAGAAGGAATTGGCGTTTGCGCACGTGCAAAATGGAGGAATGATTTGAGAAGTATGGAATTGATAGTGGACCATTTACAGCCTAGCCCGCACATTCCCTGAAAATGTCATCAAAATCAGATGAAAACTGTTGAAATTAGGCTCGATTAAAAAGGAATACATATTCACGCATGCGTAATAGCTACTAATGATAGGATTATGTTGAAATTGCCAGGGAATGCTCAAATTAACCTCTTCCACCTATCCTCCAAATTGATAATATCCTGATAATTCTAATATTGGCATTATATCAGCTGATATTTACAAGGCAATTTTTATGTATTACAGTATCACTATCTAGCGATCTTTGATGGAATTTAAAGCTTGATCGTCTAATTATTAGATCTGCTAGCTAGTGTTCTCTTTGAGATTTTTTAAAAGCTTTATTTTCGAGTTGTTTCACTTTTAAACATGTTTTTTTACTTTATGGAATGAAAATGTTTGTGAGTCCCCACAGGTCCACGGTAAAATAAAAAATGAGCACACCTCTGAAAAGAGCGTTAAATTCCATTTTGAGAATATTACCATTTTATGGTGTTTCAAACAAATTAAATGAGGTGTATCTAGGTCTGAAATGATGATTTTCCTACTTTTCCGTAATAACTCACTTTTCAAATGATGTTTTTCTCCACACATTCTTAGTTTCTTTGTGATGCTCAATTTCATGTAGTTTTAGGGGAAACAACTAGGTAGTTAAAGTTTAAAACTTGGTTATAACGGAGTTGAAGAGAAATATGCAACTGTTGCCATTCGATTCATCGTAAAAAAATACGTGAAAACCGACCCCAAAATCGTTTTTTCATAGAGACTCATTTTTCAAGACTCAATTTTGGTTTAAAAAAAAAAAAAAAAAAAAAAAAAACATGTTTTTCGACATTCAAACGTAATTTATCTCCCTTAATTAGCAAAGCGAAAGTACAATTGACTATACCGTAGGAAAGCGGTTGTTTTGAAAAACGTTATCCCGTTACAAAAACTAAAAAAGAAAAAAAAGAAGAATAAAACCCGGAATGTGTACATATATTTGAAAAATGCAGTCATTTAGGAAATGTGAGAAAATCTTTATTTCAGCCGTTAAAAGACCTTGAAACTTAATAAGCGTTCTAAACACGTTAATTCCTTAATACACGTTAATAAACGTTCTTTTCAACGGTGTGCCCATTTTTGGATATTGCCGTGAGTCTAAGGGGATGTATGACCATTGATATGTCATACAGTCAAAAACACGAATAAGTCGTAGAAAGTTTAACGAATCTTCAAGAGGAACTTTTGTGTGGAAACTCGATCCGTAGAAGGTTTGCCTGCCTCAATAACTAGCTAAAGTTATAAAAGTGAGAACAGCTTGGGGGTAGACTGCCTTCTTAAAACCGTAAAGACAAGGTTTATTTGGCGATCATTATAACAAAATGAGGCAATAAATGTACATGTTTTCCTTCACAATGCAATATGAATAATGTCTTACCATTCTGTGAAACTAGTGATAAGTAAGTTAGACTTTATTTATCTCAATCTACGCGAAGATTTTTTTATGTATAGCCTTTGTATTCTGTACCTCTAAAAAAGTCATTTGGAAATTGAACAGTTAAAACGGATATATTAACGTTTAGAGATACTTAATTCATCCCCGACATTCTCCAGCTTGACTACATCATAAAAATCAGTTTTACAAAAAATCATAAATCACACAAAGAGGGGTAAGTTTGAAGCAGTTAGTCCGCATGATATGGCATATCATTTAATTTCAAGAATCGCCTTGAACGTTTTCTCAATCTTTGACGAATCTTCGAAATATACAAATATTTTAACTTTGCAAAATGGCAAAAATCTTGGAAGTCATCGTAACAGCAAAAATAAATACTATTCTGAAAAAGTTCTATCATTAGTGGTATTTTCGCTGACAATGTACTTCTTAATCTAGCAACAAAAAATAATGATCAATAAAATTGCTAGAGCTTCACACAAAACTTTTCCCAAAACGATGCGTTCTACTTATAATTTTGTTACACTGATAGGAGTATGAGATTGAGAATTATCTCAAATATGGGATGAAGGAGGGATGTGGATTACTGTCTTAAAACACCATCCGATGAAGTTTAAAATTGAAAGATTATTGAATGAAGTTCACAATTTCGTAAAAGCATGTGATCCGAGAAAGGAGTTGCTAGGGTAAAAGGTGGGGTACTAAACCTTGAAGGTTTTTGTTATCCGTACTAACTTCCCTTTATCAGGGAAAGGGAGAGAGCTTAAGGGTCTATTCCGCCGCCCCCTAGCAGACGCAATTTCGAGAAAAGCTTCGGGATCGGTGCCCCTGTCAGATCCCAAGATTTGTGTACATTCCTCCGAACCTCCCTTGAGATTACTCTTGTATCTCGGAAGCACTCGTGCCTTCCTTATACTGCTATGCATATATAAAAGAATACAGGACGGGCTAGCGGATTGAAAGGCTCGCGGAAATTCCTGATGCAAACTCCAGAGTCGGTATTTTGTAGAGTTGGAAGTTCGAATAGCTCTCAGTATTTATATCGAGAAACTTTTTCACGTCCTGTTCGTAGTTTATTAGAATTTTTGTGATATTTGACGTTGAACTCCTCACTTCCTTCCTCTTCCCGGGCTCCTCTGATGTGGGAGTTTAGTGATGTCGCTATTGGAATATGGAACAATAATTAGCCCCAAAGCTCTTGAAGCCCACAGTCGAGCTGTAGGTCCCTTATTAAAAACTGTTTCCAATATTCACTGATACCCGTTAAAAGGAGGTATAGATGACCACATATGCCAGTAATAGGTTCCATTGATGCCGTTCTACAGTCACAAAAAGTTCCAATAATCTGCTATTTGAATGTTATTCTGTTTGCCGGCAAGTCCTTCTGACGAGGTTAATTTCTGCCGTTTCCATTAGATTTTGATGAAATTTTCAGGGAATATTCGGCCCTACTGTAGTTTTATTGCTCACAAATACATATTTCACTCTGTGCATGCTGTGACAGTTCCCGCGAGATCCAAGAGAATGCGCTGCGCGTCCTTATCTCTTAAGTTACTGTCACACCCCTCTCTCTCTATTAGTGCGAATTTAGGCCCCCATTGCACCTCTATGGTGCTCCAAGTCCGTTACAATGCGAAAAAGTAAAAGCCATCAAACATAATCTCTCGCGGTCCAGTAGCGGTCTGTCTCTAATGCAAAGGGTAGCCGAAAAATAAACCATTTCATCCGCATCATTAGAAGCATCTGCGCACGTACAAACGCGAAATCTTTATAAATTCTACAATATTCATCCGATTTTAATGACATTTTCTGGGATCAAACGGAACCTACGGTCTTTAAATATCCCCAGTTTCTCCCTTACTTAATTGTAACTTAATTATTATCATCTATTGTTCCGAGTCCGTTCAAACAGATGGTATTTGGGTATATGTTTCAGGAAGATGCCCAATGAATTATATCACAATTGATTAAGTAATGGTTATTGCGCATGCTCAAAACTAAAATTGATTGGCACGGGCATAAATTCGAAACTAATGGACCCATTTCGTTCAAACTGGGGAAGGGTAGTTCGCTATTAGTCCAGGATAATGCCCTGTGTATTTTATCGCAATTTACTGAGTGGTAGCTATTGCTCATGCACAAAACTAATATTGGTTGACAATCACACTAATGGACCGATTTTGATGCAATTTTCAAGGATTTTTGATGCAATTTTTGATGCAATTTTTTCGTGCATGTTAACATCTAGAAAGACCAACCGATTCCATCGCCTTATATGTATATACTATACATGGTGAATGCTGTTAGGCTGATTTACGACATACGCTTGCGCAAACATGAATTCTAGCCATATTTTGTACCATATAGGAGGGTATAATAAGGGAGGAAGCTATTCTGCCTATTCAACTTGGCAAATATTTTTCCATACATCAGTGACCTCTCTGCATATATTTATTTTTTAATTTTGATTATTCTTATTATTTTTTCTTTTATTTTATTTACTTTTATCATAATTATTACTATCAATTCTTTTAAAAATAGAACTTCCTTTAAAGACGGAGCGGGCGCTTTAATAAATCAAAACTTTTAATTAAAACTATTGAAAATAACATACCAAAATGACAAAATCCGACAAGAAGAAGTTCTCTATTGACCCTGCAATTCATTATATATTATCAATGAACATATTTCGAACCCCTGATCTTTATGCTGCCCCAAACCTGGCGACGAAAACATGTACTCGCGCTTATGGTGGTCCACTCGGAAGTAAACATAACATATGCTTTTCCGTGAAATTATTCGGCAAAAATCGAGTCCCTTCCAGACTTGAGCATTTTCGGCAAGCTGAACTCCGAACGCTAACGTAGTTTCGATGCATTCACGAGCGACTGCGAACGTTTTCGAATGCTCAATTCGGCTCACGAGTCGGTATTTCTGCGAACATCATAGGATGTTGGCTGTTCTTGTACGTACAGTGTGGAAGCCCTTGCGAACATGGTCGAGCATTAGTTCGTTTTCCTTTTCCTCCATAAAGAGGGAAATTGAAGTATGGAACAAGAAATATTTTCACATTTCATGTTTTGTTTCGGTTCATAGAATTTATCGACTAAAGAACAAATTCAAAATGCACCTGTTTTCGGATCCCCCCCCTTCTGTTCTTTCTGAATTGAATTCCATTTTCTGAGACTTTAACACTGTGAAATTTCTGCTGTTCTTTCTGAAATGAATTCCATTTTCTGAGACTTTAACACTGTGTAATTTCTGTACCTACTGAAGGGTCAATTCATTACTTGGCTACAAAAGAAGACTGGAGAAAAGTGAGAACATCCACGAGTGGCTTGTGAGCGTCTTTTTCCCGGAAGTTCGCATAGTCTGAACAGAGCGTGAACAGGAGTTCGAAGCTGCTCACGAACATTCGCGAATCCAAATTCGTCTCGGGTGATCAATTGTGACTGGGGCTTAATATGAGCAAATTCTATGGTAAAATCAGCACCGCTCTGAGTATTTTAATCGATTTAAGCGAATGAAGACCGCGAGTAGACCCCACCAGTCCTGATGAACAACCGGTGCTGGGTAATGGGTTGATAAAATGCACAAGAGACAGCCGGGAATTTATCTCGTCGCTTATCTTGACAGGGTGACACAGCTGTTGCCACTCTTTGATGCAGAAATCCAGAGCATTGGAAAGTTACTTTCTACCTATCATGACGATAAACTGTATCTAGATTAATGTAAATAATTTCTTTGTCTACTTAACCGGAATCAAATTCAGCAAAACGGCTCAACCCATATTCAACAAACTTGGTAAACATTTATTTAGTAAGCCTGGAGTAATGTTCAATATAATATTGCCAACCAAGTAACTCTGCTCTATTCAGGATTGCTGAATATATGGCACGATTCCAATGAGACAAAAAGGAATTTGTTCGTAAATTATGCCTAACAGTTTGAAAGAGTGGTAGAGTGAAACGGATAGTTGAATTGTTACTAAAGTTTATTTATGATATTTGTTGGAAAATATGTAAAAATAATTGGTTAGTTACTTTTTGTGATCAATAAGAATCTATCGAGTTACTACTTATTTTACAGATAAATGCCAAATCACAAGACTTAAAGAAGAGGGGCTAGATAATTACAGATAATTACAGATACTTGGAAGGGAAAAACGTATGATCTGTAAAAAATATCCACACTCACCGAGATGAGCTAACAAAGTTTGAGTCATGCAGCATGATGATTTGAGCGAATTTTCGTATTCTAATGTGGTACATTGTTTTGAAATTTAACCATTTTGAGTGATAATAAATTACTACCTACCAATTTTATGGCAGAAAAACTCGTTTTAAACAATAAGTATTCTACGATTAAAAAAGAATTTTGGGTTATTAGTTTTTTTTTTTTTTTTTTTAAATAAAATTTTCACCAAATAAGTATTATTGAAATTTAAGTAGGTACATTTTTCAGCATGGTTTTGAGAATAAAAATTTTACGTCACAGTTCATCGTGGATAAGCTTCTTTTGACCACAATATTGCAAAAATATATCAATTTGACAATATTGAGCCATTTTTAGTTATCTTTGGAGCAAATTTGGAGAAATTTGAGGAATTTAATGCGCTCGAAAAACGGTGGCCCACGAACTCGTCCTTTCATATTAATCATATTAATACTTGATTTTTTGGCGCAAGAATGGAATTTTATCTCAATCCTAAGTCGAGTTATCGTTTGGCATGATACACATACACATATAAATACAAAAATATTCATGTATATGAAAAGCGCAAACGTCAGGTTTCGTTTCAGAATGCCTCAAAATGTTTCCACGAACAAAATTTAAAAAAAAAAAAGTTAATTTTAAATTTTTTCGACTCATTTTAATGACATCATTTTCTACAAAAATTCGCTATAACATGATCGGTGCATACTGTAAAATAATTCAAATCTGACGCTGAAAGCTAACGAGTACAATTTTCGTAGTGTTTGAGCCGTTTTATCTGAATAACAACACTAAGTTATCGAAAATCAGCCTTCAAAGCCTAATACTTGATGCCAGGTACTTTAAATAAAAAAATTTCGCACAGTTCAAACTCCATTCGAATTTCAAACAGTTGCGTTTAAGACTGGTATCAATTACAGGGAGGCAGTTTTATAATCTTGAGACAGTGCTTATGAGCATTGTGACTCTTGGTTCGATTTGCTAATAATGTTGCAGTGTGGCTAGTCGAGGTTTTATACAACTTCGGCTTCTACTTCAATCAGTCCGATGGGTAGACATTTGTAATAATCAGTATTTGTCTCATAAACTTTCTATAAAACAGTATAGGTTTTGAGTTAGATTCTGGGCAATTTCATCTCTTTTCAATGAATCGAATGAGACCGGCCATAGCGCGGTATACCAACTATTTTCACCTCACAATGAAATTCTTCCAACCAATTTATCTTTAGAGTTTTAAGATATGGAATGGTAGGCAACACGACTGTGAATCGTAAACAGCTGCTCTGGATAGTCTGAATTTTAGCTGAATCGGTCTGGTTTTATTTTAGTATTTTGGTACAAACTGAATGTGATGGTCTAATGTCAGTGTTTCAGACTGCTTCGTCAAAATAAGAAAGATATGTGAATGGTATCTGAAGTTCATTATTGAATAATCTAAGTACCAAAAAAGGTTACGAAGCCATTACGAATAATGGGAACCAAGCTATGCAGAATTTTATTATCATACACAAATCGTACACAGTTCACATATTTAGTCAGTCGAAATTCTGTAATTCATTGTAAGACTCATGACAGAAATTTCGTGCCAGCAAGTTAGAAGAAGGGGTTGCTTTGCGTTTGAAACGATTGGTACCGTCAGCGGCTTCAGCCCAACTTCCTACTTCGTGAGCTCGTACGTTTATTGGCTTTTATGATTAATCCATAGTTGATTATGGCTTTTTCCTATAGCTAACCGAACATTTTAGAGCGCGGACAACACCCATTTGTCAGCCACAACCATCTAACGCCCATAGGGGATCGTTTGGCTCCAGGCCAAATATAAGCGTTATCCTTTCTAAGGTTTCTCCTTAGTTTTATGATTGGCAGATAGACAAATATCCTCCATGTTCTTTACAGGTAAGTATGCTTTAACTTGGTGGTTGTGATACGACGATGAGGTAATGAGGAAAGAAGGAGGAAGAATTATCTATCTTTGCTGCGTATGAGGTACCAGCTAATCACCGAATAGATATGAAGACCTGATCTGCAAAGTTTATTGTCGTAGAAGCAATACTGGCTGAATTTTCTAGATAAAATCGTTAATTTCAATTGGCTAATGTTTGAAACCTTAGCCATAAACAGACCTAAAGCCTTTCCACTGAGTCGAAACTGCAGAAACAGTGTCCGTTCACTTGTTTTGTTGATTCTAGTTTATCAGGATGTTGGAAATTAGGAGTGAATATATGAACGGAGTAAACATAAAGGAGTGAACAGTATGCGAATATATGAACAGGCTTTCTTGACAATGGAAGTCGCCAAGACGACAACATACGTTTTCAGGTTTTTGAGAGAAACCTTAGCTATAAACAAAGTTGAGGTAACCAAATATGATAATAGTCAAGTCTCTTTTCTGTGACCTTTCCCACATGAAGCAACACTCATATGTATACAACAAATGGTTGGAAAACGAAAACGAATCTTTGATTGAAAGCCGAAGAGAGAAGAACTCGTGTAACCAAAGGGGAGAAAGAGTATACAATGGTACGATGAGCAAAGAGGGAGATGGACAGAGCGTTTGATACTCCAGATATGGTTAGACAACATGGAGAAGTGAAATTTTTCCTAACACAGTTCCTCTCAGGACATGGAATATTTTACGCCTATCTGCATAAAATGGAACAAGTATATGTCCCAATACGTCTAAACTGCCAGGAAGTAGACGGTCATGTGCTCCACACTTCATTTTTTTGCAAGCGATGGGCTATGGAAAGAAGAAGGCTGTACGATGCCCTGGAAGTGCCACCTCAAGAGGTGAAACTGGAGTTGGTTGTACCCAAATTGCACGAACGAGAGCAACATTGGACTTCTGCAGCTGTCTATGTTGAAGACACTCTTCAAAAAAGATCACCCAAGAGCGGGAGAGACAAAAAAGGGAGGAGCATATGGACCTACAGGAATGAAGAAATTTCTCAAGGATGGCCTGAAGTATTGTATTAAACAATTCCAGGCTGAGTTACAACGTGGGAAAAAGAAGGTGAGTTTTTAGTGGCGTTTGAATCGCTCATAACCCGGAGCAGGTAATTCACAATTATAGGATCCTAAAAGATTTCCTCACCTGCCTACCTAAGATTTCCTCACACTTGAAGTAATGGTTCATCAGTTCAGTCACTCTGTCATTACCAGTGTCCTCTCTCGCTTGTAGCTCTAATAGACATATTTATGTTGCACATTCACTTTTGTTCGAAACACTACACCGGGAATTTTACAGGCAAGCAAATACTGAATTATTGGAATATTGGATTTAAGAAATTATAATGTCTTCATGGCTCTTTTAGATAGGACCTTTGGAGTCAAATACTTTTCGACGGCATACATGAAGTATAAAATTTATACTTGTTCATTCAATAATATTACTTAATTATGTTATATTAAATTGCGCAGAGTAAAGGCTGTCCTGCGGCTCTGAAGTCCGCAGAACTGCCACTTCCCACTGAATACGAATATTGTTCACCGAGTTGGGCACAATCCGAATTGGAAACAAATGTATCAACAAAGCGGTATAATTGAAGCGGTGAAGTACAGAAGGATCTTTAGTGCCGAAAATAGGAAACTCGAGTTCTTGCACCTTACAGGTCTATGTGCCAAGGATACCATTAATGATTGCTTCCATTTGAATTATATAGTAGTATATTTTGTCATTCCATTCAAAGAACACTTCAAGTGAGAGCCAGATTGAGTTCAGGAGTCTGTTAGTAACGTGGCATTACCCGCGCCTGGGTGAGCCCCATAATTTCACCAATACTGGTTTCATGAATACGATGATGCTAACTGCGTAATGGCAGCTCTTGATCCGGATGCGGGATCGCGTTTTTTTCGCTTCCAACCGAACCCCGGGACAAGCCGAAGGGGAGGGCAACAAACCCGGGGGTCAGAGGCTCCGAGGCCGCGGCTCAAAACATTTGGTGGGCGGCGGGTCCCGAGGAGAAGGCGGAATTTCCCCTCCCGATTTCGTTGAGGCCGACGAGTCCACGTTGCGACAACAGCTGATCCATGTGGATCCCTCATGTCTCGGGAGAACACAAGCGATACTATCCAAAAACATAATTTGAACTATGAGAAATTTCAGAAATTTTATTATATGCCAACGGCTGGAAGATCTTGCCGGGAGCTTTCAAAATAGGTGCAATATGGAGGGTATCAGATGATTGCATTTGGGTGAAATAGTAATTTAAAGAAAAATGAATGATGTCATCAGGGACACGCTCCCGCGGTGTAGGAGGGAGGTCTAAAGTATGTAGTCCTAAGTGGGGTTACTATCTGGAATGACAAAGATATATACATATGGTTTCAGAATGTCTCCAAACGAATTTTGGTGGAGAAAATTCTTGAAAATTTAATTTTTTTGAAGCCATTAGAGTAGCTTATTTTTTAACAAAAATTCACTGAATTTTTTCTTTAAAATTGAATTCTCTCTTCCTCTATTCTCTCTACTTTATGCAAGTTCGGGACCCATCTTAATCCATTCTGCGTCTAAATTTGTATAGATACGATACCTCCTCACACGACCCGAAAAATTTAGAATTTTCCACCCATGGCAATCCTGAATATTAAGGTGGTGGGAAGGGCCATCGGGGTGTGGGAAGATGGAATATTAAATAGGTCCAAACTGAGCCTGTGTGGTAAATTTCAGATAATTTTGATCGATTTCGAAAAGCACAGAAGGCGTTTTGATTTAATTCTTGGAGCGAAAAAATATCGCTCAGAAAATAAAACTCATACCAGTGAGCGAAAACTAACATTCAAAATCAGATACTGAGTGATTCGGGGGAGGGGGGGTGAGGTATTTTCCTTTCTTCATTGATTCGTCAGGAAAAAGGAAGTGTACCTATTATTAGCAAAATTTGGGTTGGAATTTTAATCGAGCTGGAATAGTCTGGTTCACAAGTTCAACAATTTCTACTCTGGAGAAGGAGCTACTTCACTTACAACTTGAGGGAATAGGTGAGCAAGTTCATCAATATTTAGGGGAGTTCTTGCGATCATTAGGGATTATTAAGATCCTTCTATTGTCGATTTGGGACCTAAAACGTCTCAGTCTGAAGGTATCTTGTACGCAGCCAACATGTTGTAGTCGTCGAAATTTGGAAGGTTTTAAAATATTTTTCACATATGTGATCTACTGTGTATACCTACATAAAAAATGAGTCTGGGAAGCTTCTTGTGTACTAATAAATAGAAAACTATGCCTAGGTCGTTAATGTGTAGGAGAGAAGATCATTGATTAGTAAGGTGAAGGAAGTGCATTATTTTCAAAAATTGGGTCGGAACTTGAATCAAGCTAGAGTGGCCTGGTTCGCACGTTAAACAATTCCTATTCTGGGGATGGTGATGCTTCACTCACAACTTGAGAAAATAGGAAGGAAAGTAACTATTCAGGTACCTAAGTTAAGTTCCTTACGATTATTAAGATCCTGCTATTGTCGATTTGATACCTGAAACGTTTCTGTTTGATGGTACTTGTATGCAGTCAAATTGTCGTGGTCCTCAAAATTTTATAGGATTTGAAATATTTCATATTATTTGTGATCTACTGTATGTCCTACATATAAAATGAGTCTGGGAAGCTGTTTGGCGTAACATCACGTAAAAAACATTGCCTTGGACGTTATTCTATAGGAGAGATCATTGATTAGTGAGGTGAAGGAAGTGCATTATTTTCAAAATTGGGTCGGAATTGAATCGAGCTGGAGTGGCCTTGTTTGCTCGTTCAACAATACCTACTCTGGAGATGGAGATGCTTCAATTGTAGCTTGAGAAAATTGGAGGGTAGGTACATTTTAGGTAGGTGCTTGCGATTATGTGAGATTAAGATCATGCTAAAGGAGATTTGTGACCTGAAAGTCTGAAGGTATTCTGTATACACTTTGAAACGTTTTGGTCATCCAAAGGATAGCTTCAAAATATTTTAAATGTAATATTTGTGATATACTGTGTGCACCTTCATACAAAATGAGTCTGTGGAGCTCCTTGGTGTACCTTCAAGTAAAAAACTATACCTGGTGGCTATTGTGAAGGAGAGAAAAATCATTGATTAGTTAGGTAAAGGAAGAGTATTATTACCAAAATTTGGGTCGGAATTTGAATCGAGCTGCAGTAACCTGGTTCTCACGTTCAACAATACCCTGGAGATCCGTCGATCACAACTTGAGAGTTTTAAGGGTTGACGTTAGGGGATGCTGGTCGACTTGACAACAACAGCGTTTGCTGAGAGGAGGGGAAGGCAGAAGAAGCTGGAGCAAGGGTAGGTAATAAATACGGGGGCAACGAACGACTCACAAACCGCACAGACCGAGGGTGAAGCACCACTGGAGGGTCGGGTCGTGCGCGTGGAACGTCAACACGGCCGCGGACCCCTGAAAGGGGGAACGCCTTCGCGGGGGCTTCCCGTGACGTCGGCGTCGGCGGTTCAGCCGGTCGAGGGGACGGCCGGCGCCGCAGCTTGCGCTACCTATCGGGGTTCTGGGGAGGATGGAGAAACGTTAGTTGAACAGATCGACTGTAGATGCTGCCCTAAGTCTGCGCCATTTTCCCCGCGAGATTTCAAACTAGTTAATGGAGAGATGGAAGGGGGAAATTGTAACAATCGATCACCCTCAATAAACAGTTAACAGGAAAAAAGAAAAAGTAACAGTGGACCCGCTGACCAGAGGCCTATTTCATAAAGCAACAAGTGACAAGTTACGAGGCGATTTTATGTATAAATTGGAAAAAATGAGTGTGCAAGCGTTTCATAAAGGTCCAAGTGTTGGGCACTGTGAAAATTAACAAGTGTACATGTGAATTTGGACGAGTTACAAGAGTTTGCCTATCATTTTGGACAAATTGCTGTTTTACAGTTGTAAAAAATGGCCGATTTGTAACCTTCGTCCGTTCACATGTAAGCTTGTTATTTTCCAGCATTGTGAGTTGACAATTTTTCGGTGTTTAATATATGGGAATCATCTGCTGAAGAATACAGACAAGAAAGAAGTACTTATTCAGCGTAGAAGAAGCCAACGATTTTTTTGGTCATGAATAAACGCTTTTTTCGTGGGTATTTTCGAGTTTAACGAGAGATTTAGGATGTCTTCCAAGACCCTTGAATGATTCAAATGCTGCGTGACCCTGTGCAATTTTTCTGATCGGTCATTGAGAATCTCCCTATCATTGAAAATAAAGTGAAGATAATTTCTGAGTTACACACGACATTCCTAACCCAGCAGCATTCCTAAGACTTGGTGAATTGATTAATCATTTCCACTGAGTGGAGAGGGAAAATCCGATTATGCCAGCCATAAGAATAAGTTGAAATCAAATGCACACTTTTTCCACTTTTCAGTTTATGATTTGTCTGTCTTCCTATTATTACACTTACTCATGTACGATAAACATCCTATCGTGTACTTAGAACCGTTTTTTACATTATGATTTGCTGACAAAACTTTAATTTCGGCATCCCGCTTGAGGTTGTTTATTCCGTTAGTTCCCACACGCCATTTTTATTTCTGTCAGACTTGTAAGCTTAGCTTCTACAAGTGTTACTTTTCTATACTTGCACTCTTCGTTTTGGTGAAACACTTGTTCTAGTTTAACGTGCATTACAAGTACCTGTACTTGTTAACTTGTACACTTGTAACTTGTTGTTTTATGAAATAGGCCCCAGGTGTTCTTACCTAAGTTCGAATAAAATAAAATCTAATTTTTACATCGGATGTTGCTAGAACAGAAAATACGACTGCACAGTCGGGTGCGGCACGCAGTTTCCTCGTACGAGTATACGTAACATGATTGCATGTATAGATCATCAAAATATTTCAAATAAACTTAGAAGATTCCATGGCGGTTTCCTATAGTATACGGTTGGGGGAAGTAGTAAATTAAGATCCAGAATCTTAGAATGTCCGAATCGGTCAATTAGGCAATGAGAAAATTATGCTTGACAAATGTTACTAAATTGCGCATACGTAAAAGCTATCAGTAGGTAAGGAGATGTGAAGTTCACTGGGGAACATCTCCGCCTTACAATATCTTAAAATTTCATCGAAATCGGATGAAAACTGTAGAATATTTGCTACCTGCGATCGAGATGGAACACATAGGGATTGAGTAGTCAAATCTTTTCCCAACTGCCCTCCGTATTAAGGGCAATAAAACGAATAGGCAATGAGAAAATGACGCTTGATGGCTTATACTTTTGCGCATGAACACTAAAAACGAACATTTTTCTTTATTGTTTATTGAGCGATGAAATTTATAGGGCCAATCCTCAAGCTAACCCACATATTCCGGGGAAATTTCATCAAAATCGAATGAAAGCTGTAGCGGTAGGTAATGCTTGTTACGAGGATTTCTTATTCGCGCAAGCGGAGCAGCTAATGAGCAGCAATGACGTTGATATGGTGAATTAAATTGCTGTTCCCCAACTATTCTCAAAATATGTGGAAGAATAGATAATTTAAACTTAAAATAATATATTATACAGGTTTTCCGTATGCGCATGCGCAGAGTGAAGTATTGATTT
Source organism: Adelphocoris suturalis (assembly GCA_030762985.1). Classification (NCBI taxonomy): domain Eukaryota; kingdom Metazoa; phylum Arthropoda; class Insecta; order Hemiptera; family Miridae; genus Adelphocoris; species Adelphocoris suturalis. The sequence goes on along the minus strand of CM061043.1, from coordinate 84,209,754 downwards.
GTATGCAATGAAACTAATAGGGGACCATGCTCAGCCTAACGCACACCTTGAAAATTCCATCAAAATGGGATGAAAACTGTGGAAATATGGCTTGTTACAAGGATTTGCAGATAGAAGGATAGACAAACTCGCACGAAACCTAAGTAGTTCCGAATGGTCCAATACGTAAGATGCTAGCGGAAAGTCTGATTTTGGATCATCTCCCGAAAATGAAAACTATGTTTCCGCCACCTACCAATAGGCAGACCTTGAAGCAAGATACTGAGTGTCCCAATACCCCCCCCCCCCCCCTCCCCTCACACTTTGTGTTATGGCAAATACACTGACAATTATTGTCAGTAGTAGTTCTTCAGCAAGTTCTAAACTCAAGCCCACTGACCCATGATGTATTCAGAGACACCTCGAGTAGTTTACAGACAGGGGATCTGGGCGGCATATTATTACACCGGCATCCGTCATCTTAGCCTCATAATGCAAGACCAAGGCATACTCGTATCACCTGCCATGATGTATAAGCTGTGCGAAATTGCAATTTACGACCCGAATTTCGTATCCCCAACCAGCAGTCACTCCTACAGATGCCAAGACAAAGCAGATTGTGAAGCCCGGATGTGTGTACCACCAATATATCAGCAACTAATGCACAGAGTATCAAACAAGGGGCTTCTACGTAGGAAAAGCGACGCAACTGTCATGCGAATAAACAATCATAGAGCGTCATTGAACCAATTCCAACCGCAGCCAATTAAGCTCGACACAAGATCACATGGACCCTCGGTCACTTTTAATGATTACCTCGATGTTGAAATTATAAAGAAGATGACGAAGCCAACTAACAATAGACTATTAGAACAGTCGTAAAAGGCGCATATGTTGGTACTGGGATCAAATCGTCCCCCTGGGTTCAACATCAACTACTCTATCATGGTAACGCGATAATCAAGGCAAGATGTGCACAAGGTCATTCCCAGTACTAAATTCACTTTAGTACGTTGTCGTCAGGCATCCCTAAAGTAGGGCAGCTCGCTTTATTGTTTTGAATAAAGTTGTTGTTTGTTTCTAATTTATTTTGACGAAGAATCATTCGAAATATCAAATCAATCTTTCATCCTTATAATTTTGGTATTTCCTAAATTTAATTATAAATATATCCATAATTGTGGAGTTAATAGCTATTAGAATTAATAGAAAAAAAAAATGTAATTAAAAAATGACAATGAGAGAAAAATAGTTCAAAATGCCGGTTGTAAATAAATCAACGTTTATCAGTCAATAAGGGAGCCCAGACCCGAACCAACATGGCGGATTTCCAAGTGTCCCCACCCAGTTCAAGGAGGGCACTCTTAGACGATTCGTAAATTGCTCTTCAGGAAAAAATGCACAAGGCGAGACCACTCTTGGACCGACCGAGAGCCCCGACGAGATTTGCTTCTTATATTTGATTCAGGGCATATAACTCATTTCTGGAGTAAAAAATGAATAAAAAAATTAATTATTGAGGCACTTTTTCCCGCGCCGGCGCGTAAACACTCGAGGGAACACCCTTTTTGTTTTTCCCGATGTTACCTTTTCGGCGGTTCTAATGAGACAGAGGCAATCATTAGTGAAAATCGATTGTTGCGTAACTCGATGAAAATGGTCCAAGTGTAATGGTTGCAAATGGTAGCGTATCGGCGTTGCACAACGACATCCAGTTATTGGTGCATTGTATCTATACTATATTAATACAGCTGCACCCTCTCACTCTTCGCTGTGGTACATTATGATTGCATGGATGGGAAGTGAGGAACAAAATATTTATCTCAATTGAAGTACCACTTTAGACCTTTCAAAGCCAATTATTTTTTCAAGACCAAAGAACCGATAAACAGTTTCAGTTACTACCTGAAAACGTTATGTTTACTTAGATTTTTTTTCTGGATAAGAAACTGTTTTTTCGGTTGCGGAAAAATATGTATAGAAATAATAAAGAGACAACCCTTGAAGCGGTTTGTGTGACTAGTCAAAATATGAGCTAAATCGACACAGAGGTGTACACAAACCAATTTTACATTTTTAGAGATATAGATAACAAAGTCATTGTCATCTTTAGCATTCTTGTGAATTCAATTCTGATCATAAATTAACATAAAGTCTCATTGGAAAGAACTCAATTTATGCAACGTTTATGCTGCGTAAATTGCTCTGCAAATCAATGTATAATAATAGGGATAATAAAGTGATTAAGTGAAAGTATGGAGACAAGTCGAAAAATGTAGCAAACTAATAAATAACAGACGAGGAGATGATAATTTACTTCAAAATGGAGAGGGATGAAGAATAGAAATCAAAGTACGGGTACAAATTTTGGAATTAGATTGGGTGAGCAAGGAATTCGGTGTAGCGGTTGATTTAATTGATAGTTTGAGGCAGAGTGAAAGAGCTGGTACGAGAAATACGTACGTGAATGGTACGTGAAAGAATACATGGTACGTGAAAGAGAATGTGGAAATCGGGTTGAGCAGCGACGACTCGTTCGAGCTAGTTTCGGCTATAAATGTCCGTCTGCCTTACCAGCGATATAGTAAGTATATTATGGTTCAGCCATCTGCGCAAAAGGGCTATCAAATACGGAAATTAAAATATCACTTTTTGTAATTTTGCGGTGTTTTTGAGGTGCAAGCGTAGCGAAGATCCAGGCCATCAAACTGTACTTACCATTCATTTATACGACCAATTAATGTCCGTCGAGCTCAGAGAAAGGTTTTAATTTGGTTATGTGTGAAATTATTTCCCCGAAAGGCTCGAACTTTGTGTCTAATGTTGAAGTCTTGATGGAGAATTCGCAGTTGCCTTTGATGGCCCGACTTTGGAGCCTACCCGTCCCAGAGCCCGCATCTCGACTTGCTACCCTGTTGCCGCGAGCTTTCTCATGAGTATCAAGTTTACAACTCTGGCGGATTACAACTTATCTCGAGAATGGGTTCAGCCCTCTAGGGTGTTTTATGTTTGAGGTTCATTCTGCTTGCTGACAGGTCGTCTACCGTCCTCAAACTTCCTCCTTGAACTGGAAAAGAACGATCCGTTAGATTGCTGGGTTGATTGATTTGAAATTATAGTAGCAAAATAATGATTAGGCATTAGATGTAATCCTGTGAAAAGATCCATATTCGAAGAACCAGAGTGTGATGGATAAATGGGTAGTTCCTGCTTCTAGATTCTTGCAAATGCTGCAACTGGGCTCCGGACATGAGAAGCTCGAGATAGAGTGAAGCACGTAATCAATGGCCTTTTATACCGTTTTGCTATCTGTTCGTTGCCCATAAGAGCACTGGTGATCGACACAAGTCGTTTTTATTGTTTTGTCGGTTTTGTGTTCGTTTTTGTGTTTCTTTATTATAATAATTTATTTATTTATAGCATAATTCTTATTTTTTACCAGTATTGATGAGATTGATGGTGAGGGAAACGAATTGTAGAGCGAAAAGAGGTGACGCAAGATATCAACAAGGGCAAAGTCATGTCAACTACCATGTTCCTTAGGACTTTCGCCCACTAACGCCCCTAGCGACGGACATTGTTAGTTCGGAGCCTCATTGGAGATATTCCCTGGGTGTACTAGCTTAATCGCCTCTGCCCTTTGAAGGTGGACTGCTACATTTCCATCACCTCCTTGTCATAAATGAGAAGTGAGACGGTTGTACTCGTAAATTTTAATTCATAGACTTCTTTAAGGCTGGGAATATTTGCAGATGCTGTAACTACAAATATATCGCTATTTTCAAGTATAGTACCTACGAATAACACGCTATTTGCAGGTACACACACATGAGGAAGAAAGGGTCAATACCAACGATCCAATAAATCCCATCCTCATTGCCAGTATAATAACTGGATGAGACGTAGCACGTATACTCCAGAACTGACATTCAAAAACGAATACTCAAGTGTTTGTTTTGGTGGTAACGCACAGCCATGATCAGGCACTTCGCACTGGATTAGCCATTTTCTACAATTCAAATTTCAACTTTATAGATTGAACAAAGCAAGATTGAGCTCAGTCAAATCAGTCATGGCTAAACAATGTTCCATAAAACGAATTCTGGAAATGTGGGTTGGAATGGTAACAGTGAGAAGAGAACATGTAGGGGCATTCCAAACACTATCTTTTTATAAGTTTCAAAATTAATGTTCAAATCTGTGAACATGTTCTTTATTGAAATTTTCATGTCTTTACATAGACACGCGGCCGCATAAAGCACAAATTTTCAGGAGCGACACTTTTTTATTATTATTTTTTTTAAATAATTTATTGTATGTCTGCATCACGTATTTACATGAACCAGAACTAAGTGGGTAAGTATCTGAATGTTTGGGGATTATGTATAGTAATTCTTGCTGTTCTGTATCCAGAAATATAATAGGAATGTGTCTTCTGTTCTTTAAATTTTGTGGATTTTGTTAATGGCCAATGTGCTGAGGAGTGTTTGTGACTGGTTTAGAGACGCATAGAAAAGTCTCCAAGCTTAGCTGGTTGGGGCCAGTGAGTCATAACCGTCCCGGACCCAGCCACCATGAGGACTTCCGATGCCACCTATTCTTTGATTGACAGGTTTGAATCGAGTAGAAAGTGTCTAATTTTGAATTTGCTTGAAATTTTTGCTTCTGCCTTGAAAATTACGTCTTGCTTTATTCTTATTACGAATCTTTTGGACAAGCCTAACCTCTACCTCATGGTATACGTCGCAATTAAGTTACCTACAAGTGGCTATTGGTCTGGACGAGTCAAACCCATGTATAACGAAGTCTTTGAATCGTCTGAAGTTCAGACTTTGTCAGAGCCTCATGGCTAAGCCAAAAGACATGAGTAAAAGATGTGTCAAATTTTTGGAATACGTTGCGTTTCACAATGTTATTTATTGCTTATATATATATATATATATATATATATATATATATATATATATATATATATATATATATATATATATATATATATATATATATATATATATATATATATATTTATATATATATATATATATAATTTATCAATCAAGATGAGCTTTGACTTTTTAATATTTCCTTCAATCTGAATTTGAAACAGGTATAGCAAATTGCAAGCCTTCATTTATTCCATATGAGCGATAGCATCTATGTCCTCATTTACGTTGACACCTGTAAGGGTTCTAATCCTTTTGAGTTCTCTGATTTTTTTTAAATTCTGGCTAATATTAAGCTGAAGCGTTTGTCCTTGTAGGTCTTCTTCATTGCCTTTACTGCACTTTGACAATTTAAGAAAATTACTGCTTTTTTATTTTTCGCTTCTTTCAAGTAATCAAGTGCTAATGAAGTAGCCATCGACTCGGCAGAGAAAATACTGAAGCCATCAGATGAATGCCACCCCAGTTGTATCTTAGTCTCCTAAATCAACTCTCCACTGCCAACTATGTCATTTTGGATTGTATCGTCAACATTTTTTGGGAGTTGTTGGGAGGTTTTGTGGGAGCTTACAACCAAATCATTGCAACTCGATTTCAATTTATGCTAGAATCTTACGCTGCTTAAGCCGATCCAAAACTAAAAGCTGCTGAGTTACAGGCAAAGTTATTAGAGAACTACAAACAACGTTCGAGATATAATAATGTGATTTGGTAGTAACCAGTATCAAGGATTTAGGTCGCCCCCCAGAGGTGCAATGGGGCCATAAATCCTCGACAAAGAGGTAGAGGAGGATGGCAGTATCCCGTCAGAGAGATACCACTCCTACTAATAGCATTAATGAGCTGAGATGTTCGGAGTAGATTGGATTTCCAGGACCTGGATCACCCATCCAACACCAAACTCAGCTTCTCAAGAACACGAGAAGAGGCGTGCGACGCCCGTTGTTTTCCAACAGAGCGACGGCAGCGCTTTCTCTGGGATTCTGACGGGAACTCTGTCACACCAGGCAGGCTTACTACGAAGGCGAATGTGGTAACCGATACATGCAAATTTCTCCCATGTTTTCTGACTGGTATGAGAGCTATCATGAAATATCGTTAGATTACCAACATTGCCCAAAAAAAAAAGATAAAATACCTTTATAAATTTGCACCCAATTTTATAAACTATGGTCCAGTAATCTTGTAGAAAGGCTTAGGTCAGAAGGATATTTTTATTTGAGTTTTCGGAATCTATGTACCTTGAAACGTTTTTCCAACATATTTGCTTTATCAGCACTATACTGGCTGAGACATCCTGTTTAACTTCTCAAGGACCGAAAACAACATAACTAATGAAGTTGAGGGGTGGTTTCTAAAAGGGTTCAACATGCGAATGTCTTAACCTACCTTTAGTAATCTAATAGTGTTGAAATCACAAGTGTCTGTATCACAAACAGCTTTTTGCTCCATCTTACCCACCTCATCGCCTTAGAAGCCACGATTATTTTTCAATCTATCATTTACAAAGTGTTTTCGAATTAGAGCGATTTAGCTGGCATCGGAGTGAATAAAACGAATAGATGAAATGATTGTCTTCCCACTAAGTAGCTATTCCGTTCAACACAATGCCATTGATTACTCAACAATTTACGGAGAAACATCAGCCAGCTCTCTTATTATGAGCTTTTGATATACATCTGCTGCCCGAGCTTAAGACGAACAAAAAAAGTTGGGCTTCCTCCTTCGTAATTATCCGACACCGTTCGCTTTCTCTTTGTTGTAACAAGGAGGTCTTGTAAATAGTTTTTCAAAGGGAACTGGATCTCACGAGTTTCAGCGTTAATGAGCGCCAAAGAACGCTCAAACGACGGAACTTGATACAAGGAGAATCAACAGCATCAGCCGCTGCAGAGTTTTCACCTACTTTTGTTCGAGCTGAGGCAAGCGCGAGTCGGAATGTTGAAAACGGGAGTTTGCGTGGAAAATACCTGGCACGTGTGGAAAGCGTGGCGAATCCGTAAAAATTTCTTTTAGCAATTCAAAAGAACTTGGATCGAAAGAAGAAAGACAACGTTTGATTCTGTATTTTGCAGTAACAACGTAGATATGGAGCACCATAATTACATACCTAACAGTTACTTGAACGATTTGTGGACTGTGGGAATCCTATGTTTTCTGGTGAACCGCACACAAACACTACGAAAATCAATAATTTACTAATGAAACATGTTAATTATTTCCTCAAGTTTCCATTTACAGGAGCGCGATTCAAACGTGGATGAATGGGTACACTGCTAACATCAAAAACTACTTTGCCTAGAGCCTATGAATTTTTCATGGACGTTCCATTTGCGATTCTCTCAAAATTCAGAAATTTAGAGGAGTTATAGGGGTTGAGGGAGGGAATGTCTTAAAATATGAAGTTTACGTGGCTATACATTTCCTCATCTCGAATCTTCGCCTTAATATTTTCGCTTGGAATTAAACCTCCCTATTTGTTAATTGTATTGTCCTATACATTTTTTTGTACATCTCTCATTAGATAAATTGTTTTTGATTCCTACTCCTACTATACATTTTCCTGAAAAACATAAATTTGTACATAGAAGTGGTTTTAGGGTGTAAGGGCGTTGAGGGTGTAAACGTACTAAAAAAGTTTTCTGTTTGTGAAGTTTTAGAGAAAATTGTCAAGAGGTTAAGTTTCTGTATTGTGTTCTCCTTCTTGATCTGCAAGTACATACGTCCCTTGCACCTCATCAATTACCTTGTTTTTTCAGGGAAATAGTGATAGAATAATGCGGCCTTTGGTAGTGTGGTGCGAGCAGTATTATGTTCTGAGGAGAATAATAAGGGTACACAGGACTATAAAACACAGGAATAAAGTTCAAAGATCAGCGGTGATAAGGGACCTTCCCCGTAACCTCACCCTGCATCATACTTATTACAAACGAACTATGGCCTCCTCTAGTCATTCTTTCCATATTTCACAATCCCACATCAATCGAAGTCACGAATGATTCACTATATATATATATATATATATATATATATATATATATATATATATATATATATATATATATAGTAGAATATGTCGATACCTTGTCAACACCTGGATGTTAAAAAGATTCAAACTGAAAATTGCGCCTAGGTACGATTAGATCGAGCCGCTCTGATTTGCAGCATGGATTTCCGTTGATGCATCGAGATGACATACAGTGCTCCCAGCGTATTGTAAGCTGGAGACGAGATATACTCGCCTTGTGTTGGGATAGTGCTAATAGAATACGTGTACGTATACCTCATTTCAGTGCTAACAAGTATTGTTATGATGAAGTACTAGCATGCATTATACTGAGAGATTCGACTCGGTAAGTGTTAGAAGTGTCCGAAAACCCCTTAAGCCTTATCCAACACATAACACATAGGGGTGTCCCAAAAGTAACCCCCCCTCCCACTTTTTTCTAAAATGTTTGAGATATCGAAGGAAACTTAGAGACCTTTGTGGGGCCTGAAAATAAGTTATAAGCAAATAAAAATCAGAAAAACAAATACCAAGAGTTACTAGACTGCCCAAAATGGGGAGTAATGGATACTTGCAAAAGATGTTTTCCTCTTTTTGTCAGTGACACCTTACTTTGAAGATTTTTTGATTGTTGAACACGATGGTGAAACCAAAATTTCAATTCTTATTCCGTTCCATGTCCATTGTTGATGAACCATGAAGAAGCGCGATTTTTTCGAATGATACTCGTATGTACTTTTAGATAAAATGTTTAGATTTCTTCCTATTTTTATTAGTTTGAAACTTGTGGAAAACAATTAGGGAATGGAGGGGAGGTTACCTTGGGAACACCCTGCATGCCTCGAAATTTCATCAATACGTCACGATTTCATAGATTTATATTTTAATAATCGGATTAGGGTAATAATTTCAGCACGGATCCCTAAGGTAAACACATATTACATATAAATTCTGGCTTTCGGGATCTACGCATTGAAAACCTAAATCAACAAATTTTGAAAGTGTTGAAATGATTTTTCTGGACGAAATACCAATGTTAATGATTCCAAACATAAATTAATAGAAAAGCCAATCAAAATTGAATAACTATAATTGAGGCTGGAAATCATGGTCTCGCCAACTGACCAGGCCGGTCTATTAATTTCGATCCTAATCGAGCTGGAGGGTAACATCAGTGACTCATCTCAAGCACTTTCCACTGACCCACTCCTGTTTTAATTTAGTAGCGGATGGTGGATTCGAACGACTGACCCTTTGTTGGTTTGATATGGTGAGTGATTATCCTAAGTGATGATCATAATCATTTATTCGTCAATCATCAATCAATCTATCTATTCTAGTATAAACGAATTTCCAATGGCCAATCTCATTTGACGATAATTTCGTAATTGGTCAGCATAAAACCATTTCCGAAGTGTACAGAAACCGTCGCATTACTGTGGAGTGTATTGGAGTATTGTCGTCCTAATGAGAGATGATAATACATGAGAGTTATTTATAGGTATTTTACAAAAATACTACAATTATGTTTATTTATTTAAAATTATTTGCAAGGAACATGCTTTAGCCATCACGTAACTGGCCGAAAGTGTCACGTATTTATGTCACGAAAAACGGTCACACAAATTTTCTTACGAGTTTCACGAATAACCAAGCCGTCGGTAGGGAAATGGAACATCCGCAGTATTCATCGCACAGAAATCGTTCACCATTCGTTGTAAAGTTCTCATTATACTCAAGATTAGTAAGATTTCTATGTCCTAGTTAAATCTTTATTTACAAGATGTTAATCCAGTGATCCGATGTTAATATTGTTTGTAAACGATGTTATTGTGCCACTTGTAAGCCTTGTTTTGTTATCACCTGGTTGAGGTGGTAATCTTGGTTATAGTTGTGCCGCTTGTTGGCAGGCTAATTAGTTTGGCAATATTGTAGCTACAAGAAATCAAAATAAAATACTTCCTTTTAAGGTAGTAGTGAGTAATCATAAGCGCTATAACCCCGAATTAACGGGAAGAAAGCATGTTCCATGTTTTAGAATTTTTTACTATTTATTTTTATTTACTCAAAATTATTTTTATATATATTTTACTCTATAGTTATTTTACTTTAACTTGTCGTCAGATACTATACAGGGTGTCTGAGAAGTACCCCCCACTATCTTTTTTTCCACAATTTTCGAGATATCAAGGTGAAACTCGGAGAGCGTGTGCAGGGTGCCTGATACTTAGTTTTAAGTAGATGATATATTTCTTGTGACACCTCATCATAAAAACGTTTGAGTGCTGAAAACGATGGCGGAAGCAGAATTGCGATATCGTATTCTGTTATCGGATTAGAGCTGATAAATCATGAAGAGGCGTGATTTCTTCCAGAAGTACTTGATTAACTTTAGAAAAAAACGTGCTTGTTCTTGGTTCGTCTGTTCTAATCCGAGAGCGGAAGCGGAATAAGATATTGCTATTGAAAATGTATCTATACCCCCTATGGGTAGTTCAAAAACTTTTGAATTTTTTCCCTAATTTTTATTTGCTTAAAACTTAGTATCAGGCACCTCAAAAACGCTCTCCAAGTTTCACTTCGATAGGAATCGTTAGGGCCTAGCAACAAAATCATATCAGCAAATTCCATTTCTAATTTTTTAGCTTTAAGTTTATGTATTTTTTGTTTAAATTCGATTATTAGTGTGCACAGTCATAATTATCAAATTTTTAAATAAAGAAATTGTCTACGTTATGTTCTATAAAAAATAAGGATTTATAATAGTTTTTAAATTTTTATAAATCGATGACATTATATTTTAATAAATCTGATAAACATTTAATTATTTATAAGTTCTTATAAATAATGCACGGACCCACATCTACTCTGTCCAAATGTACCTTTTCATTTTTACCCAGCAGTCCCCAAAAGGCCTCAATCCAAATTTCAGCAATCAAGTTGTACTTACTTCAAGTTGTACTTAATTAATTTTCAACTTATTTTCAACTAATTTTTAAAATCTGACACAAAGGGGGTGTTTTCTTAGAGGAGGGTGATGGTGGAGGGGGGGGGGGTGAAATGAGGTATCTTGGACATCACTGAATAAACTGAGGACCTGATTGATTAAATATGCTGTGAATAATCTAATATGAATCACAAACTACTTGAAATTTTCAAATCCGAACCATAACTGGTATTTTGAGGGGGGGGGGGGGGATCTTGAACATCACTGAATAAACTGAGGACTTGATTGATGACATATGTTTGGATAACACTAAAAAATCACAGCCTACTTAGAAATTTTCAATTCCGGCGGTTTGGAAAGGGATATCATTGACATAACTGAACAAACTGGGGATCTGATTGGCCGTATATGTTTAGATTACGTCCACCTCAATCACTGGCTATTACAATTTTTTTTTTTTAGCCTCAACCATAGGGAGGTGTTTGTTTTAAGGGGGGAAATAGGGGTGGGGGAGGGGGTTGTTAAATGGAATAATTTGGTTATCGCCGAACGAACTGGTAATCTGATGTTCGGACGAATGAAATTAGATTAGTCTGAACGTTCTTTTTGGTTACCTATCAAGAATATTTGTAATCTGAAATATGGAGAGTGTTTGTGGAGAGGGGGTGGGGGTTGATCCCAGTAGTTTGGTCCTAATAGGTAATTTATAAGTACATAATTTAAGTAAGTACATTTAAGTAAGGACTTATTTGAATCAGATCCAAAGGGGTGTCCCAAAATGTGATGGGTGAGGGGGGGGGGGGGGCTTGCGTATATTCAAGTCAACCTGTGCAAAGCACGGGTGAACCTGCTAGTTAACGAATAACAACTGGTCGACTCAACCCACCAAAATCATGATATCGTTGAATTTGTCATCGAATGTTCTTTTCACGTGAACCTGCCTCATTCTCATTTAAAATGAAAATTTTGAAGCATTTCAGGTTTTCCCTTAATTACAAAGATGTATACCCGGGTGACGTCGTTAGGGAAAGCCGTTACAAAAGCCTATTTGTTAACCAGGGACCCTAAGAATGTCCATTTACAATTTCAGCTCAATGGGTCCAGTAGTTTTTACCTGATCGAGTTACACCCACTCACGTACAGACACCATCAGATTTTTATATAATGGAATAGATAATTTTTGTAAATTTTGGCTAGTCATTTATCACTGCGATCTTAGCGGATCCTCCCTGCTGCGGACGTATTACTTAACTGAATTGGGTTTGCTCTGTGACGCGAGGCTGGAATTCTGTGGGCATGTTGGGGCGTTTGAGGGGAAAGCCATGCGCTTGCTTGGGTTTATCAAGAGAAATACGGGAGAGTTCTCAAGTATCCCGGCCATTGTAGCACTTTACAAGGCACTTGTCCTCCCTGTTCTTGAGCATGCTTCGTCAATCTGGTCTCCATTGTACAAAGCTCCCAAGTATCGTCTCGAACGGGTACAAAATAAGCTCCTCCGTTATATGGGTTTCAAGTTTGGAATCGTCTCACATGATATTTCCAAGTCGAATTGGGAATTCCCCAAACAAAATTGAGAATTATCCAAACCAATTTGAGAATTTTCCAAGCTAAGAATATCTTACACAAAAAAGGAGGAAAGAATTATCCAAACCAAAGTGAAAATTTTTAGGAGCAAGTCATAATTTCTAGCGTTAGGAAAAATCATCTGGTCAAGCTGTATGGGTGGAACTTCTTTTTCACACTCATGTTGACGTTCGTTTTTACTATCAAATGTCAAAGTTCTTTATAGAGAGAGTAAAAATTAACGTACAGCTATCCGGGTGAACCCATTCTATTCATTGAAAAGAAGAGTCAATAAAAAAGACAATAACACCGTTTGTTATTTCGAGATCCCACTGATCGAATAACTCAACGTTTTAATTTATTTTGATCGACAGTTTACCGATATTCACATTCCCTCCGATGCGTGTTTTTTCACCGGTCTGGTGGCTTTTTATTTGATTATTGGAATCTGCGTGCCGATCTCGGACTTGTGAAGTCCTTCTAGGACCAAACCCTTACACCCTGAAATTTTCAATGAAACTGGCATAACAGTGTCGATGGGTAAAAGAAATTTGAAGGAGAATAATGGAATCAGTAGAATAGGTACTATGTATCTATCTTTAGGTGGGTACTATGTATGTTTGATACATCCGATTTTTGTCATTAAATTCTGGGTAGCTTCATATTTCCCAAGATTTCGTATGAAGGAATTCATGGTTTACATCTAAGACGAGTATAATACATTTTGAATAAGTCCTTACTATTCATACCAAGAAAAGCGTGTCACTTTCCTCCACCCTAAAAACGTTCTAGGAAGAAAAACCAAACAGGTAATATGATTTTATACATACCCTCTGAGATACCAAGTTCAATATGAGTATAGAAAATTCGAGAGTTACCTGTAAAAAAAAGTGGGATTAGTACTTCACCAATATGCTTATCTAAATGGATAATTAAGAAATGTTCGACGAAAATGGTTAACAAGTCTATAATTATTAACATTTCTGTTTGCCATAATGCCAAATTTTCTGTTTTACTGTGGCCATATATAGAATACGGAAATGAATAAAGAACAATGTCTGTTTTCAAGAAAATGAAAAGAATTTTTTTTTGGTGGAAATAGAAAACGTTTATTATTACTTCCGTCTTATTCATTCATACGGGTTTCCACAACATCGTCGAAAGCGATTTAGTTCCTTCGCTCACATGTGGTGTGGAGTTAGTTTATATTGTACGTAATGAATTCACGAATAGTCAGTATCTTTTATTGATAGACCAATGAAATTATCAATACCGACATAATTTAATCAAATCATTTAGTTAAGGATCTTAGTTTATAACAAAGTTCATGACTAAAAATGAATAATTACTGCGTTAAACAAAAGAAAAATAGGTTCGGGTGATCCTTGAATAAATGTCTAGTCGAAAAGGGTTGCCCGAAATCTGGCTCGAAAATCACACATCAGCCGGTCCATTAGTAAAGGAGTTTTGCGTACGTCAATGAACCTTACTTTTGTGAATGCGCAGTAGTAATTTTTCAATCAAATCACGATTCAAATCTTAGGACACCACCACGAAATCTTTACCCAACTACCCTCCGAGTTTGAATGAAATCGGACTGGTATAGATCGTGAGAAATCAACGTTATAAGAAATTCAGATTTGCGCATGCGCTTACGCCATTACTGATCTAACGACAATGTTATCCATAAGGGACCATCTAGGAGCAAACCCGCTGACTTCCTGAAATTTCCTTCTACAACTATACCAACTATTGGTATAGTTGTGGGCGTAACAAGGAATTTATTGGCACAGACACACAGACAGGCAGACAGACAGGGAACCAATTGATCAGCAAGTTCTAGAACTCCGAAGGCATTTAAAAATTTTGATTTTAGAGAAAAAATAAATTTGTGGACTTCTTGCACAAACTCCATGCTTCCCTACTTTCGGTAATGAGGAAGCAAAACATGACACTTTTTCCCATTTGATCTACGCAACACAGTGAGAAATTTTCGTGCCTCCATAGAAATATCGTTAAGAAATATTGTTGCCAGATCGAAAAATCAAAGGTTTACACAGAGTTGGCAAAAAATTTGTATTTAGTTTGTTCCTGATTAACAAGTTCGTACGTAAGTTCGCACCAATAAAGACCCAGAACGTTTATACTTTTAAAGCATTCTCATCTCATTTTTGAACAATCTGCGGTTTAAGTTGTTGTAACACCATTGACAGTTTTTTGGAGTACCTAAAATTAGTTTAATTTATGGAAGATGATCAAAAACACCTCCCCCTCCACAACGTAGTATGAATGAATTGATCTAACCTAACATTACTATTATATTTATCTAGTATGCATACCTTCAAAAAACATAAATCGCTTGTACCTCTAATATTAGTACCCACTCTCAATTACATGACTTATTTTCAACTGATTCCTTGATTATTTCTCTCTAACAAATGTTGACATTGAAATATAGACATTAACAAAGCGGAATTTCCTACATTTATCCCGTTGTTCGCCGGGATTCAGTTGAGAAGTCATTGTGACCCACATTCACCTTAATTTCTCGTGGCGTGTGACTTTTTCGTTTACATTGAAGCGACTAATTTTTTCCCTCATCTCCCGAAAGACCCTCCACCTATTCTCATGGGAGGAAGGACTAAGGTCAAACAATGTCGTAACTTCACATTCCGGTTCGCAAGGGCATCCAAGCAATTTGTAGGCTGGCCTCTCTTGCCTTCTATCCGAGAAGCCTGGAGTTGGGGCGGCGTTTGTAATTCATATGGAAATGAAGGTACCGCGAACCCCTTAGCGGATTATAGGGATCCGTCTTATGTAATCAAAAGGCTGAATTATTATTGGTAGTAGAGTAACCTTGTACATGAACGTGAGGAGATTGATATAGATACTTAATTACGACCTCATTCATGCAGCGAATAGACCCCTTTACCACTCGACTAATGAAGCTATAATAGACCTCGTCACCTCCATGTACTCGTAACTAGAGCTTTGAATGGGTAAACAGCAGAAAACAAGGTTGTGTAACGCATTGAGTGGCGTTTCAAGAATTATTGATTAATGCATGATATAGTGTTGAAGAGTTCAACGTTTTTGCATGCATTAGCTTGTCGGAATGTTTAATTTAGTGAACCTGTCCTCTGAGGGCCATGCATGGCAAAGGTCTCAAAAATCTACAAGGTCTTATTAAGCATTCTCCAGAACGACTCTCCTCTCATTTGGAAAGGAAATGCTAATTAAAATGCTTTCTTTGATTACTTGAGTGCTATAGCACTTTAAAAAAAAAAAACTATAAATAGTGAAATCATCGTGTTTGCACTATCGAGTTGGTGGTCAAGCACTTATATGTAAGCAGGTAAATGAATCGAGCAGAAAATCGAAAAAATAACTCTTCCTTTCGACTATGGTTTCCTTAAATGCCTTGATAATAGCTAGGAGCTCCTTGGATTCGTAAATCGTCGTTCATCGTTGATGAAAGAAAATTACGATCAGACCGGGATTCAAACAAGTGACGACCTGTAAGGGTGCGGTTGGGGGTTCAAGGGTTGGAGAGTGGGGGGGTGGCTATCACAAGATTGAAGACGCTCCACTTCCATATGAATTGGATGCGAGGTTAGTATTTGGAGTTTCAGGCAATACGGGAAAGCGTAGAAGAAAGAAACGGAGATAGAGCAAATTCATACTACCTCTGGATAACACTGCCTGTAAGCAATTGTGTATTCGAAGATGGTCAGTATAAGTTCGGCAATTTGTAGGTGTGATGCTCGATGAACGAAATCTGGTAGGCACTTACCAAAATTAGGAAGAAGGTGGAAATAGTTGAGGGACAAGATCAGTCGGAATGATGAAGCTCAATTTATAGATTCAGCGATCTATAGCAGGCGATGCATCAAGAAGAGAGTATAAAAATAGAACAGGAGGTAAAGCCAGTCGATGTAACCCTCCATCAGTCAACATAAACAAGGCGATAACCGTGAAGCGTGTGTAGATACAAAGGGTTGATCTTAACGTCGCACTCGCGAACAGACATCGTCACCAATATATAACTTAAAACTATCTACTTCTCAATAGGGAAAATAATATCTGCTCTTATGAGCAGTAGTACCATTGTTGTTGCTTGTAACTACTGGTAGTTTTTACCAGGCCGTAAAAACCTAGATGTTCTTCAGACGTTTTTGAAGCTCCAATGCTGCTGGGCAGCCTGTGAACCACACCAATCTTGGATTCCCCCTTCCATCCTCACCCTCCGTCTCTCTCTCTCTCTCTCTCTCTCTCTATCTCTCTCTCTCTCTCTCTCTACAAAAGCCACATAGTACAAAAGTACATAGCCATAAATAAATAGAACTAAGAAC
>CM061043.1:83913216-84192863 GCA_030762985.1 Adelphocoris suturalis | reverse complement strand
GCCGAAGTAAGGTGAGGTGCGGATGATCAATAAACCAGTAGAGCCTCGTGCTCACTCACGCTGATTGTAACTTTGATTGAAAGCGTAAGGCGAGTGAAAACAGAAGGGTGATTCGGAAAGGGACCTGATTTGGATCATTACGTTCTCTTCAAATGTGATGGATGGTGTGCAATCAAAACCAACGTTTGATAGATAAGTCTGGTTTTGTAGTGAAACAACATCGGGTTTTCAACTAACAATAGAACAAAACAACGGAACAATACAATAACGTTTTCAGGCCAGAGTATTTGATCAATATTCCTGTGTTAAAAATACTTGTTATTGTAAATTATTAAATAAAATGGTTGGTCTATCTTCAAAGACAAAGTCACTTTCGAGGCTACTCATGTACTAGCAGTAGCATTGAGATATCTTTTTTGAAGAGTGGAGGCCCATTCAATGGAATTTCCAGGTCTCCCGATGGTCCCTAATGCATTTCATCGCTGCCTCATCAATGGTAGGTGAGTAGTATTTAATCATGTGCAACTTGAAATTCTCGTAAGTAGATGGTCCTCTGACCAGGTGCCTTATGAAGTTTAAGGTAATGTACACAATTTAATTACCAAGGATGGTATTGAGGCAAGAATGACAAAAATCTAGCTTGAAAGTAATCCGATTCAATTCAGCCTCCCACCAAAAAAAAAAAAAAAAAAAAAGAAAAAAGTATCATCACTGTATTGCGTCGGTTAGATTGATTAATTAATGGGGTGTATCAATCGATTCTATGTGACGGAAACTATTGAAAACGATACCAAAATCGTTTTTTGATGATTTGACAATGACTGACGTCAGTAACGACGAAGACGTTGTATTGTCTTCTAGGACAACTTTTATAGTATTAATAGAGGTTTCAGTGTGTGTGGCGTAAACTATTGAAAATTATACAAACTCGATTTTTGGCTGATATCACGACTATCGCGGTCGCTACCATCTAGTTCCTGTCGTCGGATCGTTAGCAAATCTATACAGCCAATTCCGAAAGACCACCGTCCGTCGTCCGAAGGTTTTCCCCAAAATTACTGGAATAAAGGTTGTAAAATTTGTCTCAAGACACATACATTAGCCGGGGATGTGCCTGTAACATTTGCATCAAATTCGATCAATCCTAAAGGATATGAAGGATAGGAAGGAATGAAGGGCGGAAACATTGAAAAATCGAGATCTCGAAAACTTTCAAGGTAAAAGTAATGATTTTTTTTTTTTTTACTTTCTCATTGATCAATATCATCCCAAAGGATCGAATAAAACCATCCGGAACGCCTGGAAAAAGCCAATGGATTTAAGGGCACGAGAACATGGAGAAACCATGATCTGCTTGCGAACCTTTCAATTAGCAAGTCAATCGCTGAATTCCATTAATTTACACAAGAGAAAGGATTAGAACACACAAAACTTGGATTGTATCATCTGATATATATAAGTTTAATGGAATTATCAGCTAATATAGTTCTAACGGAATTATAACTTTGCGAAATTGAGTTTGCCAACTTTTGTCCGTGCGGATGGACTAGTTAAACATTGGTAATTATTAATTTAAATATAAATTTTCAGTTGGTAGGTACCTGATTACTTTAATATCGCCATATTTAGGTCAGGAGAAATTCTCGTATAGTTTAAATATGTTATGGCGTTAATTTCCCGTCTGCATGTGTCTATATCTACGCAGGCATAGATGACAAATAATGGATCTGCAATTTGAAATCGAGCTCTTTGTGATATCTAGGATTCAATATCAGTGCACACTGATCAGCTGAGGGGCCTCTGACCCTAATTTGTATCACAATTGACTTATCATGCTGAAACCTGAAATTTAGTGCCTTTTGAACATCTAGAATACAACAAATTACAAAGCATGGATGGACTCTGAGCAGCCTCGAAACTTCTGAAGCTAATTTATTTTCTGATCGCCTCACGGTGCTAAAATTTAGATAGAGCTATTTTTCGACATCTAGAAAATAATTAAGAGGTACGCGATGATCAGCTTAGGACTCAAATATCAACTGTCAATATGTAAGGTTTTATTTACGGTTGACATTAGAGTTAATAGAGAGTTCCTGGTTACCTACTGCGGTTACACATCACACGGTGCACGTGAACCATAATCAGCTGATCTGGTAACAACCAACAGCTGATGAATCGCGCGACGTGAATAGGATACCGCTTGATTGACAACGCAAGATCGAGTCTTAGTACGTTCTCGTTACCACGTCTTCAACACCACGCCCGTAAATGTATAAGCACGAGGAAGGTTTCAGTGATAAGCATGTTCAATTTTTATATTAAAATTTATACTAAATGTACTTATTATATTATTCTGAATATAAATTTAATATATAGTTATATTAAAATTTACAAAATTTATTAATATTCATCTTATTTCCACTCGATGCGGTCCACTCACCGAGTGCCCAAAAACATCGTAGTCAACAAAACGGAGGATTTTGTCTTGCCGAAAAACGGATAAAATCTTATCATTTCAATCATATACTGTACCTTATTCAAGATACAAACATTAAACTACTAAAATACATTTATTATTTTACTGTGTTTCTCCATAAAATGCATAACATCTGTATACTTATAACAACCTCTATACCTATATCTTCATACACCAACATTCCTACTACTAACAAAGTTCAGCTAGAACTTACTTCAACGATCGCCTGTGTTCCTGACGGATGTGTCTTCAAGATACACCTAGAACACATCGTCGAGCTCGTCTCTGCTCAATAAACTTGCGTGATATATAAGCCAGCGAAGTCTTCTCGCTGAATTTCATTACACAAGTAAAACGGCGTGTGGACGGACGACGGACTGATTCGATTTTGGAAATCTAAGTATCTTGAAACGTATAACTTGTATCTTAACTTGTACTTTTATCTTGTAACTTGTACTTTTATCTTGTAACAGATTTTGAGGAGGGTAAAAAAAAAATTTCTTGGCCGATTACAAAGGTTCATTTCGCAAATATCTCTTCAAATTGAAAAACACACATTAAAACAACGCAGTGATAGATGAAGGGAAATGGGAAATCAGAATGAAGAAAAACAAAGTCGGAGCAATAGAAGATGTTGTCGAATGTCGGAATCAGAGTCAGGCTACACAATATTTGACAAGATTCGACGTGTAAACACTCGTGAAACATCAAGCGAGTACCGTAGTAACAGCCAGCGTGTTAGCGAAATTTGAATTTTCCCTATATTCACGTACACACCATGGTAGCCAGGAACTCTCTATTATTTACATGCTAGTCTACGTAAAGCGCTGTGAAGTTCTAAACTGTAACACCAGCCTCCTCCGAATCGAGGGCTGCTCGGAATCGCGCATAAAACGGGCTCAACCGAATCAGTCGTCTTGATTTATCCTTATCTGCTTGAACTCGGGCACGTGACGGCAGCAACCAACTTCAACCTACGACCTTTCCACTCACTATGAATTATTCGATGCATGCAAATTTCTCAACGCTTCGTTTACCTACTTACCTGATATATTATGTAACTGAGGTTTCACGGTATCAACCATCCTCCCTTAAGGTAGAGTGTTTGACTGAATATTCATAACCTCAGTTTAATGTCGGCTGTACACTGTACACTATCACGTTTCTCATATTAGTGAGACAGTCCAAACTTGCTGGTATAATACGTTGCCTGCTTACTTTAACCCTAGAATACCCCCTTACACTTTTGCCCAAATTTAATAGGTACGACATTTTGGCATTCAGGATCATAGCCCACAGCTGGGTACTAAAGGATTCTCTTTAATTCGTTTCCTAGAACAACCGATTCAGTCCCGTCCCTCAAACTGAACGTAGCCTTTTCATTCCGACATTCTGATCTGTTCTTTCGGAGCGAATAAGCGAGCTACTTCTACTGGGTTAATAATTCGTTTCCAACATCAAAAGTCTAAAATTTTCTAACATTTTAATGAAAAATGAGCTTAATATGCCATTTTTTAAAACCTCGTATATAAAAACCTCTTATGTAAAAAGTATAGATCAGTACTCACGTAGTAAGCCACATGTTGACCGCATTTTCTTTTAATTTGTTTAGTGTTTCACGAGAAATGACGAAATAAGAATTTCGGGGGGACGTCCAATTGGGAGCATTGTTTTCACTCAGCTGATTCGAGTGGTTCGGCAGGTGAAAATCATTTTCTACCTGTCACATAGAGGCTCTGTTCCAAATTTCAGCTTCGTAGGATAAATAGCATATAAATTAGCATCAAGAGCTGATTGGTGTGGTTCGGCAACTGAAAATCATATTCTACCTATCTCACAGAACTAATAAAACCCTAAATGGACGTTAACTCAATTTTAGATATAGTCTTTTACCTAATCACCGGACATTTACAATATGCCATAGCACTAATTTAATTGCCGGATCATGAGTGCTCACTGCTCTAATTATATGCCAGACCACTAGGGCCCGTATATTTACAAAGTTCGCCAGACCACGAGAGCCCTTATCTTAAAATGGAATGCTAAAAAAGGGTGAATTAAAATGATGAACTTAAAAGAGGAAAATAATTTATGTATAGCACAGAAAAAGAAAGAGAACAAAGCCAAAGTGGTGACTGAGGTTTGGGTTAAGCCGGAAGAAGAAGGCAGTTGTTGGTAGGTAGTATTTATATCAGAATAAATGGAATGAGCCCAGAAGTCGCGAGCAACAATATTTAAGTGGACTCTCCCACTCTTGATCTTCTCTTTCCTGTAGACCCCCTCTCTGTTCCTTGCTTTCCCCTCACGCTCTGATCTTGTTTATTTGGTAAAACTATAAGATACAAAGGTTGGGTATGCCAACTCTCATTAACCCGTCTGCTACCAAGTGGGGTAACAGTTACCCCCGTAATCCGAATTTTCCAAGTTTGGTAATAACGCACGTCAAAATTTGAGCAAGCTTTTTTGTATTTGTTCATGAGCTCTCAATTCGGTCCAGAATATAAACTTGAGACCACAAGATGAAACTGGAGTTGATTTCTTTTCTTATAGTTTTCGTGCATTTTGAACCTGTTCACACTGCCACTGACAGTTACTAATAGGACTATTAGGGCCCAAGTCCATTTGATTCAGTTTTCTCCAGTCTGGACCCCTTCAGTCCAGTTTTGTATCAGATCTCGATAGTGAAAAAATTTTTACTAATAATTAATGAAATAATTTTTTTGAAGAATTTGGAAGCTGATATGCAGGTATACAGACATGCATTTATTATTAAAAATTCATTATTTTAATTTTATTAAGTTTTATTTTTTCGGTGTGTAAATAATTGATAACAACAATTTTGACGAATTCGTTATTGTCTAGAATAATAGTTATGTACTATTGGAACTCATTGTTCACCTACTCGTTCCGTCACTGTTCTTGGTACTGTTGTTCGATTTTGGTTATGTGTATTTGGACTTGACTAATGAATTCAGGGATTAGGCTTAACTTTGGTAACTTTAAATCTATTTTCATTAAGGTCTTTTCGATCTCCTCATGAAATTCGTAATCTAGTTCATTAATATATATTTTAAAAAACTTGAAAAAAAAAAAAAAAAACTGTAGAAAACAAATAAAAGCTCAGCCCTTTGGGCCTCACAAAAGGGGCTCCGCCCCCTTAATCCCCCGTTGCTAGTTACTTGATGCAGTCGTCTTAAATGATTGAAAACATGCACATGCTTTAGTCATACTATTATTACATCAGTTTACACTATTACATAATATTATTACATCACTAGGCTTCTAACAGACACCTACAATGATTATTTTAGGGAGAAAAAGAAGACATAAATTGCCATTATGTTTACGAAGCATTATTAGTTAGTAAATCGGCACTATGAATCAGCTTCCTTGGACACTACAGCGGCTTAGGAATCATGACATTTTGTAATAAATTGAGAGGTTTCCAACAAGTGGCGAACGATTATCGTGGAACGATGACTAAGGGAGTTACACTTCCCTAGCAACGGAATGGTTGTACGTCGGAATCAATAGAAAACTCCGCGCTACTTTCGTGACATATTTTGTGAACGCTTTTTCCTGTCGTTTTCGGAGCGGAGACCCATGGCTAGAGCATGCGCATGCTGAAAATTGTACATACCTACACATTTATTGGTGTTTGTAGAGAGTTTTCCAAATAGGGAAACCATTCGCCATATAATAGAAAAAGTCAAGTAGGGAGAGGAGGTATGAGGCCGATTACAGCACTTATCTTCGACCCTTCAGGTTGTTAGGAAAGTTAAAAAAAAGGTTGTAGCTCTTTTAACCTAAAGAAGGAAATGAGGGTTTTAGGGGTTCGGGACACTAAAAAAAAAAGAAAAAAACTTGATCATCAATCCCCGTCAACGGAAAAAAAAACATTCAATAACGTTGAAATTGTTCGTCGATTTATCGTCTCGACTCCTGAGCGGTATTGAGCGGTTTTCATCTTCTTCCGTTTGACGTTTGAAAAGGTGGAAATTCGATAACGATGGGGGGAAAAAAAATCCAGGTAGCGAAAGAAAAATCCGTCAAACCCTGACGTTTGCTTTCTAATCAGGAAACATTGGGTGCGGGCGATATTTCAATATTAGCTTCGAGTTTTGTTGGAATGTGAATTTGTTCCCGAACGATTGTTCCTTGGTTCATCACTCATCGTCTGGTTGACAAATTACTACGAACTAAATCACTCGCGGTGAAGTTGTGGAAACCCATGTCAAAACGGAATTTAGTGAAAAACGTTGTCTATTTCTGCGGAAAATAGAGTTACAATGTTAAATCGATTTCGACGGTTTGGTCGTCATCATTAACAAAATATAACTGAACACACATTAGAAAAGTACCAAACTGGTATTTTATAAACTAAAAATGTTCTTGTGGCCACGAATATTACGGTCAAACTCATAGGAAATTTAGGGAAAGGACACACGAACATGAGGAGGATTTCAACGAAAATAAGGGTTCATCAATTCATTAAGTTTTTCGATTGACCTTCTGTGGTAAGCCATCTCACATAATCTGATGGGTTGTAAAAATAAAACAAAACCTTTAGATTACCACTTATATTTAAATAATGACAAAGCTTTTCTCTCAAATTCTGAGCATCTTCAGGTCACAAGAAAAACTGTAGTAAATTTATATTATTTAAATATAAGTGGTAATCTAAAGGTTTTGTTTTATTTTTACAAGCCATCAAATTTTGTGAAAATAAGGGTGTTTTCATTAGCAAAAATTCTTAATGAAACCAATCATGGTTACAATTTTGATTTGGCAGGTAGACAGTTTGTAGAATTCCTTTATTTTTGTCCAAAGGGTGGTAGGTATGTTGAATATACTTGAAAATGTCGAAATTTTAAAAAGTGACAGATCTTTTAAATTGTTAAGTAAGTTAAGTTGCTAAGTCCATTTCTATATAGCTTGGAATTATCTTTTCACACTGTTAAAGTCATATTGAATAATTACTCCCCTCCTTTCACTTCACCTGATTAGCTATAATCCCCTTCACTTGGCTCGCACTTAATTGGTTGTACCTCCCTGCTCTTTCCTTCCTCTCGACCAATGGGATTCAATCTCCCTTCATCTGTGACTATATAAGTTGCGTCCTTTCTAATGAGTGTTCAGTTATCGTTTTTCATTAAATTCCGTTTTCCATATTACTGTCCTAACATGTAACAGACTTCATCAATCTATAGGTATATCTAGGGAAAGTTACCAAATATGAAATACATTCGTAACATAGGGTGGCCCACTATACCTTCTGTCTAATGTTCCACCCAAGCGAGTTTCAACAGTTTCTGATGCATTTTTCCCACTCTCATGGAGGTACATTTGTTATTTCCAAAATGGGATGTCCCTGTAATGTTCTCAAAGGTGATTCATTTGATCACTTTTTCGATAATAAAGCATTTTGAATAACCCAGAAGAACTCTTTCAACGTCCACAAAAAGTATTGACAGATTCCAAATAGTAATGAAAAAATTCGTTCACCAAATAGGGCCTTGGAACAAAATTTATGAAATTTCTAATCAAGTAGATCAGTGCTCACGAAGTGAGTCACATGATAAAGCAAAGTCTTGTAAGAAGATCCGCGTGAAATGGCTTTGGAGCTCACTGAGTTGATAAACGACCTCTCAATTGTCTTCAGCATTCTCCCTTGAGCCTCCCTCTCAAATTTCAGCTTCCTGTGTTGAATAGGAGACAAAATGACTTTGGAGTTCACTTCACTGATCAATGACCTCTCATGCTTCAGCGGCCCCTGATACATATTTTTCTTTGCCATGTTACAGATTACGTCCATACCAAGTTTCATCAAAATCGGACCTCGGGAAATGACGTTTAAAACTATTTTAAGAGGACATACATACATAAATAAATTTTATTTTATTTTAATACAAATCTCCCTCAAAGGCTGAGTGGCCTATCATTAAATTTGAAAAATAAATAAATGAATGAAATAAAGTGGGGAGGACGCCCAGGTTCACCCGACGCCGGCTCTAGAGATGAAGGAAGTCGCAGGAGAAGGAGGAAGAAGAGAGGGATGAAAGAAAGTGACCCTATAAAATGACCACCAGATGAGGTAAGAGCCCCTGAGGACGCTAGTGGTGATACCACGGAGTAATCCTGCCGAGATGCCCAACTCGAGTAACTCCGTGGCGCTTTTCCCGCACCACACCCCACGCCATGACATGGTCGCAGCCATGACCTTGATGTTATTGGTTGCCACTCCTTTTAGCTCAGATATCGCTTGCCGCAGATCATTCCTAACATATTCACTCATCTTAGCCCGCCAGGTCTGTTCCATGTCCACGCTGCCACTGACAACCTGGACATCCAGGATTATGGCAGACCCATCCGGCTTGATCGCAACGATATCTGGCTTCTTGCCCCGGTCACTCGGCATGTGATATAGTCTCCCCCTTTCGACATCCCAACCGCTAGATGACAAAGCACATGCTATCTGCTTGGCAACCGCATCGTGACGTAAAATGCGGCCACCGTAAGTACGAGGACATTGCTGCACCACATGATAAAGATTCTCATTTTATACATACGTACATACATACATACACCAACGGACAAAGTGAACACAATAGCTAATTTTCCTTTTTCTTTAAAAAAGAAAATGGGCTAAAAAATAATATTCTAATTTAAAATAATAAACCGTTTAATATTTTGCAGGATATTCACAGGTGAATGGTGATTTTAGTCCATGCTAAAAAATTACTCTTAGTCCAAGCGTGGAGCCCGTTTGTTCCGGCTTCGATTTGACCCGGTACCGATCTTTGTTAGACCCCTATAAGGGTCCACAAACGGAAGTAGAACCATTTCAAAAGCTTTTACCTTCAGATAAACGATATCAAAGGTTTGAACTGCTTTTTACCCGGCCTGCAAAGCAAACTACGGCCAACTATGACATTCCCCCGTTTCTAAGTTCACTTTGAGGGAGCCCGCTTCAAACTTTTGAATGCACAGAGCAGTAATCCTACATTCAGAAAACCTCTCCTATCTCGAACAATCGGGAAGCTAATGGCCTCCCCCTGGGGAAGGGTCTTTTTGGAAAATGGAACGGGGCGTTGAAGGTTGGTATTGGTAAGGTGAAGCCCTGGGCTGCCAGGGTATATTTCAACCGCCATCTGTCTAAGACGAGCTAATGGTGCTAACCTTCTTCCCACCCCTACGAGCTAATTGTCTGAACATTAATTCTTCTCAGTCTTATAGCTATCCGTCCCCGTATATAACTCTATCTCCTTAACTCACGCGCCGACACCCGCAGTCCCCCTAACAGCTCATTTAATTTATCTCAACAAAGAAGTATTTCTCGTTACATCAGTCATCGCCGCGAATTAGTTCTTCCGGGCCATCTGACGACCTTTATGCGGCGCACATTGCCGGGGAAATGTCGCGAATATTGTGACACATCTGGTTCAACGACATCCGTCGTAATATCTTGCCTCAAGGCACCGCCTCTAACCGCCTGACATCACTCATCTCATGCCTTCTTGATTACTTTTCTGGCTTTCAGCAAAATTTCCGGAGGTACCAGGTGCATTATTGCTTTCTGAGGCTGTTAAATTGTTCGTTTAATAAGGACTAGAATATCCTTCAATCAAAACAGATCTTTCATTGAATACAGTGAGAACCTAACTTTTACTACTTCTTTGTGAGGTTAAGATAGATCAGCACCTGCACTAGATTTGCACTAATCAAACAACTCTGTTTCTCTGTGACGTGACATAGAAATCCTATATGGACGAGCCGAATTGCCAAACGCACTAATAGTTCGATCGGTTAATAAGTTTTTTCAGATCTCTTAGCGCGTTACTCACAATTCTGAACGCTTCACTTGAATCCACATCAGGAATCAATAATAACCTTTTTTAATATTGGTTGTGTTAGCAAATGGAGAACATCAGTATGTTGAGGTTTTCATGGAAATAAAAATAAATCATGATACTGAATGGGTAATTGTGAGAAAGGTAAGATGAGGTGACGTGCTAGCCGTCATACCCGCCAGTCATCTAGAAGGCATGCGCAGAATAAATAGTTTTAACGGATACTCAGATCCTATAGAACAAGTTTTTACCAGTTGGGGGCAGTATCGAACCGTGAACTATCGGTTCTGAACAAGGAAATAAAATTAATTAAAAGGGCGAATGGCGCATGTATCAAGTTTCCCACAACACGTCTATTATCGAGAGAAAAAGAGAAAGACAAAACACCTAACTCGGCCATTAATGAACCATAAACATCACCATAATGCGAAATACTTTTTTAAGTTTTTTTTTTTTTAAAGAAACATATCAGAGAAATATATGTTGTAGAGATTCAAAATGCCTCTTACGATCCTGGTAATATGGTGACTAAAACGTTCTTCCATACTCCAGAACACAGCGAACCCTTGTTTTTGGCACCACTGTGTTGCGGCTGAGGAAACAACTAACTCGGGCATTCCAGGAAGTTAATCCCTGATAGTTGCCTGTAATGCATTATGAAGGGTAAAACAAACGGACCTGTCACACTTATTTTCCTATTAAAGATAACGAATTTGACCACGTATTTCGTCATAAATTCGTTTCAAGTACGAACTAAATCAATCTCGACAAAGTTGTGGAAACCCATTTCAAATCGGAATTTAGTGAAAAAACGTTGTCTATTTCCACGAAAAATAAAGAGTTACTATGTTAAATCGATTTCAACGCATCATCAGTAACAAAAAAAAAAAAAAAAAAAAAAAAAAAAAAAAAAAAAAAAAAAAAAAAAAAAAACTAGTGGCCTATGATAATTGACCAATGATGGCCTAACCGTCGAAATCGATTTAACATTGTACATAACTCTTCATGTTTCTTAGGAATAGACAAAGTTATTTCACTAAATTCTGTTTGGTTTCAGGTGGTGAAATCCCAACTTCAAAATGAAATCACTTCCTTCATTTCACAATTTAAATGAGCTACCTAATACATCATACTGCCCCCATATAAGTGGGAATCGATTCGGCGAATACGTAGCGCTCCCAGAGAAGCCGCAACCGGCGGCAATTGTTTCACGGTTTTTGTCACCCCCTGGTCTCATTCGATAGCCAAGCTTCACTTGTTTGATGGGATTCCTCCCTGGGAATTGAATTGGGTAATCCCTCGTACTTAGTAGTTCGCAGATAAGAACCCCCAACCGAGAGCCGGAAACTCAATTCAAATATTGGCCCTGTCTCGGACGGATCTACCTCTGCGGGTTAGTTTCAAAACGATCGGCTTCCACCCCCCTTTTGCAACAATTCAAACGCTCTCTCTCAAACTCACTCTCTCTCCGTATTCTCTCCCTCTCTCGCAAACACTCTCCATACTACAGACAGCGTGAAACTTGCGCGTTCCGCGGAAGTCAGGAATGTCCCCTTTCCCCCTTCCGCTGATCCCGAAACATTAGGCGAGACCTCTACAAAAACGGTGGGAAAACCTCAAAACACCCGCAACCCTTCCCCCGGCCTTTCCATGCACTTGCCGAATACCCGCAATTCCGGTCCGGAACGTAATTTGTAAAGTTGCGTCAAGGGCATGACAAATTACACTTGATGGGATTCACTGAACGAGTTTTCCTCCCCATTCATTTTCCCCCACCCTATCCCTCTTCCATCCCCACAGACCTTTTGGGGTAGTAAGGATTCAGATGATTTACCGCTTCAAAAGGTTTACATTACTCACAGCAATAGAACCATCCGTTATGCGGGTTTTTTTTCGATTTAATTCCCTTGTTTTATCCTCTGGGCCTTTCATACATTATGCAAAAACTTTTCTCAAGAATCATGTATGAGACATTATCATACTGATATTATACACGTACTTACGTCTGAATCAGCGTTGGGATAATCGTATAGATTTTCAACTACAATTAACTGTTCCTATACTGGGTGGTCACGACTTATTGGATCACTATCTTTATCTCCGTTAATATGGGGGTTAGAAAGAAACCTCAAGATGTATCCTCCCATTTTTTTTGCAAGGAATTCAAATATCACACTTTCGCGCACCGCGCATGTGCGCAAAAGCGTGAAACTTTGTGATTTCAAATGAGAACCCGCACTTTTTATTGCAGATTAAATTCTACGTAAACTTTCATCAAGAAATGACCCATCATTCGATTTTTTAGGTAGGCGTGAACGGGCTCACTTCCAATTCCACTCTACATAGAAGTGATAAAATAGTGAAATACTGAGTTTTGAAGATATTCAATTGTCACATGTAATACATGATTTTGGGGTATTTTTGTGTGCTAAACCTCGTAATGATATTCATTTATTGATATTTGCAACACCAACTTGAAAAAACACCGAAAAATCGTCGAGAATTGCACTAATCTTACTCATTTCCACACAGCATAAAGCGTAGTAAAATGTAGTTTTATCGGTGTTTTCCCTAGTTGGTGTTGCAAATATCAATAAATGAATATCATTACGAGGTTGAGTTCGAAAAAATACCCCAAAATCATGTATTAAATATGGCAATCGAACACTTCAAAAACTCAGTATTTCACCATTTTTGCACTTATACAGCGGAACTGCGCACTTTTGGAGCGGAATTGAGCCCGTTTATGCGCGCCTAAATAATCGAGTAATGGGTCATTTCTTCATGAAATTTTACGTAGAATTTGAATCTGTAATAAAAAGTGGGGGTTCTTATTTGAAATAACAAAGTTGATGCGCGTTTAGCCCATCGACTGCCCTCCACTTCTCTCGGAAATTAACATTTAGATTCTGCATATCAGCACCCTCATCATCACTATTCTTCATTCATTTTTTCTCAACAAATTATCTAAGAAACCAACCGCTACATAGAATCCTCCGAAATGCCAATCTCTTGTTATCTTATAATCCCGATTATGTATCCTTCAACTCAGCCCTAAGGACATTGAAATTACTTATCGCCCCCTCTCAGTTTAGTAATTATATTTCTATATATCCTTTTCTTCATTTGTATATATCGTTTTCTTCATTTTGTATAAACTTGGTCTTTTATTTTACCTCATGTATAATTTCAGATAATTGTGTACTATACTGAATGTTATTGAGGTCGCCTGCTATAAATGAACAAATAAATAAAAATAAATAGATGGGACATGCCTAATATCTACGGAATGCACAAATCTCTCTATTCCAGGTATTTGGAGTGTGTAGGTGAGAAAAAGAAACCCGTGCATGTGATAACAAACATATATAGAAGACGAAATTTCTAATTTATACTCGTACATTCCATTGACATTCCAGTACCTACAAGACTCTAAATTGTTCCTGTATTTATGTTACAGGTGAGCAAGGCAGTACGTAGTCGTTAAGGGCGTTTGATTGTCGGGCTAGACAATCAAAATATCAGCTGATCATAGTAGCCTTTATGTTGACGGAAATTAGCAAGTACGATACTTGGTTTCATGTTTTTTACACTGATTGTCACATTTGAAATTCAGGTATCGCGTATTTTACGATATGCTGGCTTTCGAGGTTATTTTACCTGTTATTGTTAAACAACATCGCTCCAAGTGATGTTAAGATTGGTCATAAGAGGTGGTTGGTGTTAGTACCTACCTGGTGTAGTACTGAAACTATAGAATCAGATATTGGTCCCCATTCTGTCTATTGTCTGTTCTAGCGTTAACTCTGGAATTGGGTTCCATAGACGCTATTGTGGAGCGAAGGAACAGTTTTCACCCAACATCACCCTTATTTCTCTTCCTTGTCAATCAACGACGACGGTCTCAAGCTTCTAGCTTGCAGCTACTGGACGCTGGAAATAAATCAATTATACACCATGAACTTATATATACACAAAAAACTCAGAACTCAATTGATGCTTGAAATACATTATGAGATTGGAAATTCTGAATTTACAAATAGTCTGAAATTTAAACTTCTCAAGTAAAGAGTGTAACAGCCATTGATAACTGTTACGGTAATAGAACGGCGTGCCAGTTGGTAACCCCAATGCACACGGCTTGCTCTTAATCGAGTCCCAACCTCGTGAACGGCGAGTCTCTCTCTATTTCACTTGTGCTTATAGCAATTATTATAATATAAACCTTCATTGTTCATACTAAACCTAACCCGTTGCTATCCCACATACCTCTCTCTTCCCGGCGGAGTTTCTTTCATCTTTAAAAGACGTGAATATAATAAAATATACAATCGACAGGCTAGATAAAAGACCTCCCTGATTACCTTTCTTTTGGAGCACCATGAAGAAAAGAGTACCTAATAAATTATCCAAGTGATTGAATTCTTGTTCTACTCATTCAACCCTAATCCCAAAAATATATCATATACATGCAAATATAGTGTAGATATCTAAGAATGTTGATCATGACATTCATTGGATTGTCATAACAGAAGTTTACAAAATAGTGACTTTTATTTAACTAAATTTTCATCACAAGAAATTTTCATAATTTCTTCGCTATAACATTCGCATAATTTAACAATGATAGTCAGATATCATTCTATACATCAGTACCCCTCACTCATCATTCTTCATAAAATCTTTGACTTAGAATCACGTCTTTTAATGAAATGACATTATCTAACTGCCTGGTTTTTATGGTGTAAATGCCATCGATTTCAAGGATGTATGGATACACCCGTTGTTAACACGGGATGTATGGATACACAGGTTGTTAACACGTTTTGTTCAAAACTTGTGTCCAGCAGAGACCACTCATCACGGCAGAAATCTGATGATTTGGACATTTACGTAGAAGCTGCTCATTATTTCTAGCTGTATAGAAGAACTAACTAAATCATGTGAAACAGATTAGTTTACTTGAGAACTGACATCAGTGTATATAGAGCTGATGAACGACATCAATGCATGCAACATTTGCTTGAGCGGTTTGGCAGATTGTCTGCAACAGGACTTTCCCATTACTTTGTGGTATTATGATGTGTAAGTGCTCCAACACGTGCACATACCCGCCCATCAAGGTGGAATCCAGATGAACTGGACATTTACGAAAGATAGCCTCTGATTTTTAGATGCATAGTAAATCTGTCAAAATTGCGTAAAAGTTACCATCTTACTAAAGAACTGATATCAATGAGTCAATAGATGATGAATGTTATCACTGGATGCATGAATGGATAGTGCGGTTTGTTAGATGGTCAACAGCAGGACGTCCCATGTTATCTATGCTATGTTATCTAAGCGACTTGGTCTACAGTACCACTCACTGGATGCTTAAATGGCTTGGGCGGTTTGTTATATGGTCAACAGCAGGACGTCCCATATTATCTATGCTATGTTGTCTAGGCGACTTGGTTACAGTACCACTCACAGGATGCATAAATTGCTTGGATGGTTTGTTTGATGGTCAACAGCAGGACGTCCCATGTTATCTATGCTATGTTATCTAGACGACTTGGTCTACAGTACCACTCACTGGATGCATAAATTGCTTGGGTGGTTTGTTAGATGGTCAACAGCAGGACGTCCCATATTATCTATGCTATGTTGTCTAGGCGACTTGGTCTGCAGTACCGACCCGTGTCCAGCATCACCCAATAATAGCAGAAATCGGATAACCTGGTCATTTACGATAAAAAGACCTCTGGTTTCTATATTGAAAATCACGTAACGCACAAAATCGTGTAAAACTGGCTAGTTTAACCAGGAACAATATGCCGATAAAATGCCGTTGAAGTTGAACTTTCTCTCTCTCACTCCTTCCCCCTCTCTCAAACACTATCACTCTCACTCTCTCTCCCTCTCTTCCCACCCTTAAAACGGCCTTCGCCCGTTTTTTATCTATAAAAGAGGGGGCTTCCCAAATTTATCGGACGGCTCAATCGGAGCGTTGAGAATTTTTTAGTCCTTTTGTGACGACGATGAGGGCGAGAGGGGTCTTATCTCCCTGTTTTTCCGCAGGTCGGCACCCCAAGGTAATTTCCACCATCCGCATATTGACCGGGCGGTTTTTTGCTCGTTCCCGGAGAGCGGGTTAAGTAGGAAGGAGACGGTGAGTTGGGTCCGCTAATGTGACCTTAGCGTCAACCTAGCGCGAGTATCTCTCGCCAGAAACAGAAGGTGCGGGGTTGAGAGCTGCGTTCAACGGGGTTTAGGACCTAACGACGTGAAATGTCTTGGTAGATATCTGTTATCCCGGATCTGTTGTTCCGGATAAATATCTTTCCGGATGAAAGGAACAGCTTCGGATAAGGAATGGTTCGGAAAACAACAATGCATTGCTGAGCGGTCATCGCTGTATTATTTATTCACATGTACAACCTGTGCTTGTTACGTCTACTTCTTTGTTTTAGTCTTAATTTTGTGTAACTTATTTTTCATGGCCCTGAATGTCTTAACCTTCATTATGATCGGAAATTTTTTAAATTACATTTCTCTTCACAATTTGGATCCTAATAAAACCTTTCACCTCCATAAAAATTAACAAATCTTGAGCGATAGTGAGGTGATGATTCCGTTAATTAAAACGTGAAAGGGGAAAATACCAAAACCTAAACAAATTGCTAAGTTTTCATAAACTGTACAGATGTAAATTTGGGAATATATAGGTACTCATATCTAAATATGTTTGGTCGCGCAAAAGTTGACTAGAAAATTAAATAACCTGAGTTCTTTGGTAAATAATTTGCACCACTTTACTATCATTGCTGCAACTGAACAACAATACAAACTTGGGTTCTATTTGACGACCATGAATTTCGCTATTCTAAATCAAATGTTCACGTGCCACTGTATACCAATAGACAAAGTCAGATCTTATTCTTCCGAACTGTTACAACGAACAATCTTTTAAATGATCCTCTAAAGAGGGCGCAAAGAGAGTTCAATCGTCTTGTGTACCTTTCGGAAGTTGTAGACGCGATGGGGGTCACTGAGGCGATTTTCAGGCAACGAGCCAAAATGCTTATGTAATATCACCGGTTAAACAATGATTTATTCAACAATTCAGAAACACGTCAGCTGGGTAAGGGATCGTTTTGAAAATTGTGAGGTTGGTGGATTGATTATATCTATTTTATGTTTTCTTTATATGATATTTAATGTATAGTATGCCTTGGTACTTTGAAGTTACCCTTTTAATTTATTTATTTATTTAAAAAATACGGGACAAACCCAATTACAAGAGAGAGAAAAAAAAGTGAACATTAAATTAATGTTAATCCATTAAATTAAATTAATTTAATCCATTAGTTAATGGATTAAATAATTGCTTTTGACTCTATTGTTGTACTTTTTTAAAATTTCGATGTAAATCGGGCGAATTACCGTGTTTAAATGAATGAATCAAATAAGTAAACTTATAGCTGAACATCGTGAGAATTATAGAAAGTTACATGCAGGTCATATCGAATCGATAATCTTGGGAAATGAGATGCCTAGGGTACGCAATAGGGGATGCTAACGAATGGTGGCGTGTCAACGATACGATCAGTGGTATCGAGATCCAGCGTCGTATAGACGCTGAGGAATACAGGATAATAACCTTCGTCTGAAGCCGTCATTACCTATCATTGAAACATAATGCAGAGGATCTCTATAAATAATGGCATATGTGATAAATATTTATAACTCCATGTGTTCATGGAAATGTATAAATACATAAATAATTTCGTGTGTTCAAAACGAGTTTTTTAAACAATAATTGAAGTACTGCATGTGGGGAGTTTGCATTGTACGCGTAGAAACTATTATTGATTTCAATGCGACGTGTGCGCGCAAACAATAGATTTCGTAATAATAGAATAATTTCGCAGTAATAGATTTCGCTGTGAACAGTATAAGTTAGAAAATCACACATTAATATTGTATGGATGGCTCACCAGACGATGCTCCTGGAAGATCCGATGAAAGAAGAAACCAATGAAGACATCTCACTCGAATTCTCTCAACCCGTGGTGTAATGAAAAAACATGCTGGTTTCGAAGAGTTGAGGTTCGCGCTTGCGCAGCATTTAATAATGATATGATCGTGACCAAACTATATTATATGGAACAATGTTGGGCATAATCTTAACGTCGAATACGAATACGATTGTAATCGCGATATTTATTCGTTGATTCAAAGTCAACAGCGATTATATTCGTATTCGTCTGTTGGCGATTACACGAATACAACCCAGTCTAATTTAAAACGGCTGATCTAATAACAATCTTTCCAACAAAATAAGACTATTACTTAGTAGCGCTGGAACTCACTCAGCTGATTTGAGGCTACCAAACTCCAAAATTCGTTTTCAGACTTCCGAAGGATTTTTCCATTTCAAATTATAGCTTCATTGGTTGAATAGCGTAGAAAGTGAATTCGAAGCTCACTCAGCTTATCCAGGGAGCTTCACAATTCTCAATTCATCCCTAGATCTTCCAAGGGCCTGGACCTGGACATGAAGTCTCCCCCCCCCCCCCCCCCCCCCCCCCAGGTTAGCTGAGTAAGATCCGGTGCTAATTTCTTTGTAATTCAACCTATGAAGCTGAAATTTGATATGGAGAATCCTTAGGACGTCTAGAAACGTGACATGAAGTCTAGGCCCCTCAGATTAGCTGAGTAAGATCCGGAGCTGATTTGCAATTCAACCGATGAAGCTTAATTTGAAATGGAGCCCTCTTGGGACATCTAAAAACGAATCGTAAAGCATGAAGCTCCCTAAATCAGCTGGTTGAGCTCTGGAGTTATTTTCTTTGCTGTTCAATCTATGAAGCTGAAATTTAGAATGGAGCGTATTCCGCGTTCCTCCAATGTTAAGCCGAGGCTCAAAGTGAAGGCAAAAGTGGGTCTGTGGTCTCCTCGGTGGTATCAAGGGGTGGAGACCCCTGCATGGCGCGCATTGCCAAGTTTTCGTTGCGTTGTTGGATAAAAATGACAATAACAATGGAAATTTTTGGCAAGGCGTTGTCCGTGAAAACGTATTCTACGTTAAAAAGATGTTGCAGCGTTCTAGAGGAATCATTTTCTTGAGCACTAACTCTTACTTCATTGATCTTTTTATTCTCCCCAGTTGCTTAGATCTGATTTAAACTTATTTTGTTCATTGAGACTCGACCTGTGTATAATTGGTATACATCCAAAGTATTGTATTCTTTTTGCCGTGAATCGAACAGGGATTATTTCGTTTCGGATCTCGATGAATACATGAAACGAAAGGGGATGTAGTGAAATTGGAAAACTTTTGGTTGTCAAGCGAACCCTGCATCCTACATTCCGATCGACGTGCTCGCAATTCCCTATGGACCATCCACTCCCCCCGCGGATCAGCTTCTGGATAACGTGTCCTCCATTTTGAGACGATTCACGGCGAGCAATAAAACAAAATAGGCGACGAAGCGCAAGTCAGGAATCCAGGAGTAGGCTCTATATATTCTGTCTCACGTAGATTGTGTTATTCTTTATCTCCTTTTGCTGAGGGTTTGGGTAGGATGAAGGGCATTCTTCCTCATACCGGAGCGGTTGGAATTCCGAATGGAAAGACTACGGGTTGACTGCGGCGGGTTTTTAAACTATTCAAGTCTTCCACACTGGGTGACTCCCGTCCTCATCAAATTAACATACGAAGAGACTCGGCAGGAAAATGCTCGCAATGGAAGTGGTCAGTTTATCTTACGCTCACTCTAATGAAAGACACAATTCAACTCAGTGGTGTAGCTAAGTCATTTCTTCTGGAGGGGCAACAGTCAAGGATTTCCTTTTATTTTATAGTTTTAGTATTAATTTCTAGTACTAGTTGTTGAATACACAAAGACTGTATATACAAACTGACAAAAAAAGAAAGAAAAAACTGACCACTGACTGATGTAAATGGCTTTTTGTCATCAAAGCACGTAAGCTTTCATATTCACAAACCTACCTATGGATTATTAAAGCGTAATATCTACTATTTAGGAAAAATACTAGATATCCTCATAACTAATCAGAACGTTATAAACTATGATAAATACGAAACCTACCGCATGAAATTGAGAACGAGAAACATAAAATTCAAATCAGTAATATGCTAGGTTAGAATAGAAATAGTGCTACACTAAATTATTTAAATCTTTTCTTTTAAACGATTTGAATCACCACTGTAGGCTTATTTTTACTGTACTTTTTGTTTATTCTAACTTGGATTTTCCATCATAAATTTAAAAAAAGCAGGAAAATTAAAAAAAAAAAAAAAAAAAAAAAACGGAGGAAACTGTTTTGGATTGAACAACCAAGCTTGGTCAAGTAGGCAGTGAAACGTAGGGGATGTCCGTAGGGGAATTTTGGTGGGTACTGAATAATGGATATTTTCTAGGGAAAAATCGCACATGAGCAAGCCCGAGAAGGTAGTGGGGATCGACTCGATTTAAGGAAAGCGATATGTGAAAAGGTATCCGAATCGATAGAATGATTTTTGAAAGAGTAGACACCAACTTTCGAGAGCAACTACAGACTTTCACCGATCAAAATGGCCATCTCCTATTAAATATTGTATTCCACTGGTAAGTTGAAGAAATTATATCATTTGACAACTTATTCGTATAAATCTATAAATGAATAATTTATTTGAGCAAAATTAACGACTATCGATTTAAAAAGTTCTTCCTTCTTGCCCCACTTTGGATATAGAAATAGAAACGTTTTACTTACATAGGTACCGTGGTTGTCGTATTGAAAATTTTATCAACCCCCGAAAACACAATAAATTAATCCAGTTTTGTTGTTTTATTTATATACTCATTAGCCTCGTAAAAATATGAGCTCCAGAAATTCACAATTCATAATTTTTAACGCAAAAAAACTCAACATAGCTTTTAATTAGGAATGGACAATGAGAAAGTACGAAACTCGGCGCTTCTCGCCTCTCCAGGGGGAGGCCTCCCTGCTGCTACATAAAGTATACGGCTAAAATTGCTGAAACAGGAAAATATATTCAGCCTCCTTTATAAGCGGTCCACATCGTCACTTCGTTGATAATAAAGCTTTATCATTTAGAATTATTTAATAATACGGTATTTCATGTAGACGTATAATTTTCGAGGTACGGCACCTGCATTGTGAAATAATCACTAAAATTCCAGGATAATTGAATAATTGAATAGCCGTATTCTTGTTCCTCGCTATTTATACAGTTGTTCTTAGTCAGCTATTAGGCATTCCAGTAGCATAGTCATTTCGATAAGGTCAGTCAATGTAATTTTAATCAGATTTTCAGTCAACATTACTCATTGACCGGTTATTTACTTCAAAGTTACCGACCTGAGCAGTCATTAAGCGTCAGTTATTAATATGAATATGTGTTTGGGCTAACTCATTCTAAAATTGTTTTTTGGCTCATTCAAAAATTTGCGTAACGACACCAAAATTTGTGACGACCCGGCACTTTAGATTATTATTAACTCGGAAAGTGAAGGCTAGGTAGAATTTCTATTGATTTTTCACGTACAACCAATGAGTTACTAGGGAAGAGTAACTCCCACAGTTTTCATAGTAGGAAAATCGTTCGCCACTTTTTGGAATGCTCTCATTTTCTCAGTTTCTGTGCGACAGTAAAGCAGATTAAACTTCTAGTATTGTCCATATCAGAGTTATCCTATGTAATTTATCAGGTTCTAACTTTGTTTTTTAATAAATAATTACCGGTTTAACTTATTTTTTCAAATTTGTTAACGATAAAAACTGTCCAAAACAATGTGAACCATGATTAAAATAACTTATAACCACGATATTTATGTTCAAAGATAATTTTTTCGCCACCCAAGTCCAAGAAATAAGAAGCTGCGATATTTTGAAGCCGGCCATTCAGGGTTCTCGACCATCAGTAAGGGCTAATTAGTTCAGAAGTAGTCAACAGGATCAACGTCGCAAGCCACGACATCATACTGCAATAGTGTTATTAGCCTTGGGGAAATTCAAACTTAATACAACAGAAGTTCAAATAATATTTTAAATAATAGAAGGAAAGGGTATATATAATGAATCGTATAACCATGCTTTATGTATTGCGGTACCAATTGGACTGTGCGGAAAGGGAAAAATCTCCTAGGTAAACTCGAGTACATAAACGGTAGACCTACAACGGTTTCCTTGTCTTTATAGTGGCCTCTCTCATTCCTAAATATTCAACATTAATCTAGAAGGCCCTTATTCTACGTTGGGCTCCTTTAACTTTTATACCACTCTTCCGTTCCGTACCTCTGACCTCATCCCTTTCCCATTCTTTCGGTTAAGACGGAAAAAATTGTCGGAAATAACCACAATATCGCATCCAACCATTATAATGGTGATGGTCCCAATTTATTAAATCCTCCCCATTATTCTGCGCTCCTTCTTCTTCTTATTCCGGCACAAAAGAGAGATTAAGGAATACCGCGCTGCGGGCTCGAGAGAAATGTACTTCTTCTCTCCTCTCAACGAGCGCTAACTTGGTCATTTTTCGCCCTCTTTCCATTTATTATTGC
This sequence comes from Adelphocoris suturalis, assembly GCA_030762985.1. Classification (NCBI taxonomy): domain Eukaryota; kingdom Metazoa; phylum Arthropoda; class Insecta; order Hemiptera; family Miridae; genus Adelphocoris; species Adelphocoris suturalis. The sequence continues at coordinate 84,169,959 of CM061043.1, read as the reverse complement.
ATCTCCTAGGCAGGATGAATTATTTCAATTATATTTAACGCGGGGCACTAAGGTGAGAAAGTGCTTCACAAAAACAGCTCGGTTTGTAATTATTAACCTTCGGGGCATGTAAGAACTAAACAATTAAAATTAATGGATACTCCAGCCTCTTCACTCTAAGTTACACACTACAACTAACAAAATTAAAAAAAAAAAAAATATATATATATATATATATATATATATATATATATATATATATATACCTCAAAATAATTAAGGGATCCCTTTTACTTGTAGTCGTCAAAGACCCCAGATCATCTGACAAAGTTCACGTTAAATATCTCATGATTAGGTACCTATTGGAAATGGAATGCACCTTGTTTTTTTCGTTTTATCTCGAATACTGAGAAAGACCAGCGATATCAAGTTCCGACTTGAGCCAAAGCAGAATAAAATCTGAGCATTTTTCTCAAAAGAATGAACCACATCCCACTAATTGTTTTCCACAATTTTTGAGATATTGAAGTGAAACTGAGAGCGCGTTTATGGGGTGCCTCATACTAAGTTTCAAGCAAATAAAATCAGAGAAATAATTCTGGAAAAAATGTTGGGCTAACCAAAGAAAAGAAGGGTTGGTTATTGGATACCCAGAAAACAATTTTTCCATTTTTTGCCAAGTTACACCTCATTTCAATATTTTTGAAATGGACATGCTGAACATGATCGTGAAGTCAGAATCGCGATATCTTATTCCGTTCTCGGATTAGAGCTGATTACCATAAAGAAGCGCGATTCATTCTGTGTTGGCTCAAGTTGGAGGTTTTTATTACTAGCCAGGTACTGTTACACCACAATAAATGGTATAAAACGCCTCCTCAACATTTTTGTCAAAAAACTAGTGAAAAAACCTTTTTTTTCCGTTTTTCAACAACTTTTTTTTCTCGGTGTGTTCACAAAAAACACATTTGTCGGTAGTTTTATTACTAAAAAACGTGTTGAGGAGGCGTTTGAGACCATCATTTGTGGTGTAAGCTTGATCAACATTAAATTTGATGGTACTGTAGGCCTGAGGAAACGGCCCTTGATGGGCTGTTCCCCTTATCGAACGTTACCATATCTTATCTATAGGCCAATTGTTCGGTAGGTAGGACGTGGTGACCAAAATCTGTGCAAGGACACATAAAACTAACTCTAAGAAAATATGGGAGCCGCCGACAGATCAATGGCTCGAGACGGAAGCCAACATAATAGAAGAGATAGAATCACGACTACAGTACGATTTAATGGATAAATTGAAAACTTGAAAATGAGGTATTTTTGACCTTTCAGGGATACATTATCACACCTCTAGGGCTGCTGTTGGTCTCATTCGACGCAGAAATAATCCAGTTAATAGCACAATCTTTTTCAGGTCGCCAAATAGTGTGATTTGTACAGAAATTTTCAAAAATCTTTGAAAATATCGTCAAAAATCTGTGAAAAAACTACGTTTTATTGGAACATTTCAGGGAAAGGCACGTTAGAGAAGCATTTCATACCCAGAGGTATAGGCGTATTCAATGGTAGATGCAAGAGCGGTAAACTCTAAGATTCGTTTCAGAATGTCTGAAAACGGATTCCATTAAAGAAAAATTTCGAAAATTTTGAGTTTAAAAATTTTGAACTCATAACAATAGCTTCATTTTCTACGAAAATTCGCTAAAAGTATGATTACCCATCTTCCTTCCATCACACGGATTGCTTCAATCGTCAAAACAATAACAGCACAAGGTTTTCAAATATGTAAGTATACGAATCCTGCAGAAACGAGCCGGATCAAATGCGGTTTCATTTTTTCAATTTCTGCCATCTTTTGTGGTTCTTCGTCCCTATATGTGCTGTCAAATAGTGTGAGAGAATGAATGTACTCTGCTAGGAGACGGCGATCCATTGGTTTGGCCCCAGTTGAACAAATTGGACATTTTGTGGCTTTTCATATTTTGTAAGCGGAGCGTCTTTTTGGGAAGATACACTAATATCTTTTTTGACCAGTTAAAAGTAGTTATGACGAATTCGGTTTTCCTCGGTAGCATATTTATATACTAGGTGGCTACTACAGGTTTGAAATTGAGATCTCAATGTATTTACCTCTTTTTCCATCTTCATTAATGATTCCTGAGACTGCACAGACTGTAACTAAATGGTGAAGTTCTGGTTCAGTCAAAATGAAAATATTAGGAGTTCTTCTTGTGGAGGACCTTTTATAGTATGTACGCGATACTCCACGAATTTCTCAATTAGTTCCATTATGTCCATTCAATATTTTAGGCGGGAACCGAATGGATCGGTATTTGATGGGTTTATAACTGATTTGCCTCGGAAAGCTAAAATGTTCAGGGTATTCATGCATATGACAATTCGGTCCGCACGGTTGAAAAAACAATTCTTTGTGCCTGACTGTAATGGGCGAATATTGAAATAATAAAAGGTTACGTGATAAATAACGTTGTTTTATATTGGAGCCGAGCTCGAGTGGATATCGAAGGCTTTGACGTCAATTGTACACCCTGACAGTCAATGGCCTGGAATAATCCGCTGGGGGTTCCCAACACGGGGTCGCAAACGAGGTAGGAAAAGCGATGGCTGTAAATATACTTCCTCCCTTCAAGCCTTGCGTCATCCCCTACGGCCCCCTCCCCTCAATTTTCCATCCCTCCATATCCTCCTTCACCCTCTCCTTACCACCCCTTCACTACACAATCAAGTTTTCCTTATTTAGACCGGCGATTTGCGTCCCACGAGAGGTTGAGTTAATAACCGCGAGCCCATCAGCTTCTCCACCTTCGTCCACCCTGTTCAGCGGCGTTACCCGCATCGTATCACCGGCTATGACATCATGTAATATGAATGGTTGAATAAATAAGGTGATTACGAGTAGAATATTAAGATAAGATAACACACAATAGACTTATTAGAGAGTTCCTGGTTACTGCGGTTACGGATCCCACGGTGCACGTGAACCATGATCAGCTGATCTGGCAACAACCGACAGCTGACGAATTACTACATTCGGGAGACCGCTTGATTGACAACGCAAGATCGAGTCTTAGTACGTCCTCGTTACCACGTCTTCAACACTACTCCCGTAAATTTACAAACCCGAGGAAGGTTTCAGTGATAAGCGTGTTTAGTTCATATTTATATTAAAATGTATACTAAATATATTAATTATACTATTTAAAATATAAGTTAAATATATAATTACATTAAAATGTACTAAATTTATTTATATTCATCTTAATTTCACTCGAAGCAGTCCATTCATCGAGTGCCCGAAAACAACTAAGTCAACAAAACGGAGGATAAAGGGTTGCCGAAAAACGGATAAAATCTTTTCATTTCAATCATATCTACATTTTTCATGATACAAACAACACAGTACATATTTCAGTGAGTTTCTACACAAAATGTATAAAATCTGTATATTTATACTGACCTCTATATCTACATAGACCAACATTACTACTAACATGGTTGAGCTAGAACTTACTCGAACGATCGCCAGTGTTCCTTACGGATGTGTCTTCACGGTAAACCTGGAACACATCGTCGAGCTCCTCTTTGCTCAATCAACTAACGTGATATATAAGCATACGAAGTCTAATGCTTCTCGCTGATTTTCATTGCACAAATATTAATGCGGAAGGACGGACGACGGACTGATTCGATTTTTGAACGCTATGTAGGCATCTTAAAACGCAACCAACAAATTTTGGGAGGGAGGTTAAATAAATATCTTGGCCGATCACAAAGGTTCACTTTGCAAAGATCTCTACGAATTGAAAACAGAACAATAAACCACACGATGATAGATGGTGGAATGTGAGATCAGGATGAAGGAAAACAGAGTCGGAAAAATACAAAATGTCGGATCTCGGAATCAGCGTCAGGTTACAAAATTCGATAAGAGACGACGTGTGAAGACGCGTGAAACTCCGAGTTTGCACCGTAGTAACAGCCAGCGTGTTAGCAAAATTTTGACTCTCCCTACATTCACGTACACCGTATTAAGACACCGTGGTAACCAGGAACTCTCCATTCTTTGATAGCGTAACAGCTTAGTGTAGGCCTAGACCAATGTTACCCTGCTCATTGTATTTCTATAAAAACCATTAAAGGCATTAAAATAGAGCCACTAGATTTTTGACATTTTCATGTCTTTTATATGGCACATAACAAAAAAATCGTCACGAAAAAAATTGTCCCAAGTGGCCACAACGATGATTATGACCATCAGACCATTCATAGGTAAACACATGAAAATGTCCCAATGCGTTGCAGACTCGTATGCAAGCGTTTCTGATGATTATCGCTTACAACCAAATCGTTGCTACGGTTTCATTAAAATTCTGCTGAAAAATACACATATACCAACTTTTCACAGTTTTCAGCCACTTTTAGTGACTTCGTGAGTTGCCTCTCCCGTTTGAAGGAGGAACCACTCTCTTCCCATCTCCTCCCGTTACTTCACACGGTAGCAGAGCGTGGCTTCGGACCCCCCCCCCCCATCCCAGAGCCCTCCTATTATATTGTCTGCTCTGTCATAGGCAAAATGGGCAATACAGCCAAAACTTTCACCCTTAAAATTAACATACTTTTACCCTTAATAAAACACATACCTCTGCCCTACCTATTTGGAGCCCACTTTCCACCCCCCCCCCCCCCCCCCCAGTTTTTCGAAAGCCCTGGGAGTGTTATGGATAGAAGTAGTTCCTCTTCCTCGATTCTTGCAAATGTTTTCACTTTGGTTTCCAAAATAATTGTGTATTTCTGTAAGGATCTTCAATCCTCTACAGCTACAATATTACTTCAGCTCAAAGAGGGGGTGCCACATTTCTCGTACAGGTCGAAATTTCTCCTATGGCTGGATATTTTGAACGTTACTTCAATTAATTACAAATGAGCTTAATTACTTCTTCTTTTTTTTCAAAGTTTGGCTTAAGGCTGAATAAAGTTTGTGGATAAGAAAAACCAAATTTTTTCTGAAAAGTAAAGAGAAGGGGTGACGTGAATTACACCACGTCACACCCAATCAATGAAGATTAGCTTTACGTGGAGAAAACCGTGCCGGATCCTCTGGCGACAGTTGATGATGAGTTGCAAAAGAGTGATTTATTAGTTAGGTGCTTGTACTGCGAGAATCGAGGATGCTTCTTGACCCGCTTACAGCATTCTCAGAACACATATCTGCCATTTCATCTAGAGCAATGCGGATTAGGTTAAGCGAAATACGAGATAACATGGCCATGCATCATGTATCATTACTACCCTCTACAGGTCGCTTGTACTCAAATTTTAGAGCTATCATTGATTGTTTGAAGCCCCTACTATACCCTTTGACTCTATTGATTACGCACTTCGCTTTAGCTTCACGTTTATCTTTGCGTGATTACAACCATTCTCGATTACCTGACGATAGTTGAATTTTAGTAGCAAAGGAGTAATTAATTAGGCAAGTGCTTGTACTGCGAGATTTGGGGATATTTCTCGATCCGCACACAGCATTCTCAGAACACATGTCTATCTGGAATTTCATCTGAAGTAATGGGGATTTCGTTAAGCGAAATACGAGAAAATTTGACCACTTATCATGTGTCATTACTACCCTCTATAGGTCGCATTTACTCAAATGTTAAAGCTTGCTTTGATTGTTTAAAGTCTCTACTATATATACCCTTGTACTCTATTGATTGCGCACTTCGCTTTACTTTTAGGGTTATCTTTGCATGCTTACAACCTTGCTGGATCGCTGGATCGCCTGACGATAGTTGTCTTTAAGTTATAAAGGGATAATTTATTAGGCGAATACAATCATGTACTGCGAGATTCGAGGATGCTCCTCGACCCACAAACATCATTCTCAGAACACATGTATCTCTAGGTAACCTAGAAATATAATAATGACGAATTATGATCGAGCTTTGGCGTTACCATGACGATAGATTGACAATGAACAAGTGAACAAATGGAATAAAGTGAAGCTTCAGAAATCAGCGTAGGTAGGTATAGTACAAAGCTGTACACATTCAATCAAATTACCTACTTCAATTATATTAATTTATAAAATTATTGATTAGTAAATACTTAGGAATTACTCTTAATTAAATCATTATTTCTATTCCAACAAGAAGGTTAATTACTTTCGAGTCTTCCAAGGTCGGAACTTTTTAGCCAATTTTTAAGAAAATGATGCTATTGCAATGAATCCAAAATTTCCTTCATGGAAATCTTTTTAAAATTCCTTGAGTTAAACGCTTTTTGATATGTTTGTGTAGAGTTTGATCAAAAAGTTCTAGTTCTTTTCAATTTGCGCGCAAACAGAGGGTCGTTGAAACTTCTCGGTGGTCTCAGCGTTACTCATTCTGAGTCACCTGGTTATTTTATCTTGTTGTAATATTCTCAGTTCTCGTATTATTCTGATCAGCTTCGGAACCTCCGAGGTTGATTTCTTTTCCAATCGACTCACGTTGCTGAAATTTAATGGAGCTCGTTCGAAAAACCTCAAAAACAATTACAGGGTTTGGAGGATTACTGAATAGCTAAGGCTAATTTCTTTCCTTTTCGACCTGCCGTTTTACTAAGTTATTGTTTTGACATTTTTAGAAAAAATTTTAACATTCACCTACTATAAACCGTATAATTGTGGGGTCCTGAGCTGTGATTTATCTTTTCGTTTTCGTTAGGTACGATTTGTTTACGGCCCAGTCGTCTGTCCTATGTCACAGCATCAGCTTAATTTTTCCTGTTTTTGTTCATAAGTTTCCTCCTTTTTTGTTTCCTGTTCATGAGTATTCGAAGTGTTATGGGTGAAGGTACGATGAATCCACTACCTCCATTGATAAATTTCATGGGAGTTCAGAGGGAATGGTAGTACCTACCCGCGAAATTAGATTCATTGGGTAATCGGATCGACCATTACGACCAACAACACAATAACTGCATATTTTAAAATGAATAAGTTTTATGACTTGGGTCGATCCAGAATTTGCGAAAGAATGTAGGAGCGTAAGATTCTGATGTTTCTCGCTTACAACGGATTCGTTGCTACGGAACCTCATTTTTGCCATCTTCCATCGTACAAAAATCGTTCACCGTTAATTGGAAAGCTAATTAATTTGACACATTGCCACATCTCACGCGACCGATTTCTCCCTCCTTCCCCTTTTTTGGAATGATACCTACGGGCTATATGATGATACAATATTAGTGGGAAGTGATTTCGTCATACACTTTCTGACCTCATAAATGTTGGTCAATTAAACTCAAGATGCTAATATTTGAATTAGAGTTTCTGTCGGACTGCTGGGTAAGAGGTAGAGAACCTACCCGATCAGCTGAGAGTGACCTGTGGCTAATTTGATTCCTATTCAACGTACGATTCTGAAATTTGAATTGGACCCTCTGTGGGACTGATGTGTAAGAATGAAAAGATATTTTCAGATGTTTCTAAAATAAACATATTTTATAATTAAAAGTAATTACATACAATCCGTTCAGCCTAAAAACTGTAGGACGTGGGCGAAATAAACACAACCTGATGCCTGCACCAGGTTCAAATGTTTTACCTACCAAAAGCTTCTCGGTGGACACAAGTTTCCTTTGTAATTAATTGTATCCATAATGTTTCGCAGTATTGAGTAGTATAATCTTTTAATTTCCGAAGACCGCTTGTATTGTGAAAGTAGGAAGAGATTAGTACCGCCCCTAGCCACCAGGCGCTCGTATACCGAGGTGCGACTGAACCTTACACCAGCCGCTAGCGCTAGAATCAATTTTCACGAGACCTATAGTTAGCAAAAGTGGTACGTAATGAACTAGTGACATTGGACTTTGATTTATTTTAATGCCACTTGATTATTCGGCAACATTAATGAAGGGGAAAAAGGCTTTTTCAGGGCTTATTATCATCAAAATCCTAAGACTTTGTAAATTCAAAACATAAACATTTTCTAAGAGCAACTAGGTATTAAGATGATGAGGTTATTAAATTTTCATGAGGGTCCCTTCAAAGCTTATGTTTTTCGTTAACAGATTTATTCAGATAAAAGCGCAAAAGTAATGGAGATAGATAGCTAAGTAGGGGAGATCATATGTTGATGTTTGCCGGCAGAAAAAATATAAAAGGAGGTGACGAAGCGATATTTGTCCCTGATGTTTCGAAAGACAGAATTTGAGAAGAAATTTTGTTTTTGAGGGTGAAATTTCAAATTTTTGAGGGAGTTCAAGCTGCTTCACTTGAATAAAACCCAATAAATGTGTGAAATTAGGGTTCGAGAAGGGAATGAAATTGACCTTATACTTAGCTTCTCCAATGAACTGCGATCTCGTATGGACTCAAGAATGGGATTCGCGACATTAGAGTCAGAAGTTATTTATTTGTTCAACCACATGTATACAAAATGAAACTTTGAATTCCAGAAAAACTTTGCAAATTTTCTTGCTAAAAATTGTTTATTATTGTATAGATACTATACCACTTAATAATTTCACATATTCTTCCCAGACCTCCTTAATTCGTACAGTGCCTCCTGGTACCAGATGAACATTGGTCTGATCTGATGAATGTCAACGATCCGGAATGGGGTCAGAACTAATAAAACGCCTCTATCACCGAGCTTTCGAAAAATATATTGTCTTCATCACATCCTGAAACCAATGAAGAAGAGTCTCAGCATGACGTTACAACAACATAATAAAACTAGTCAACAACCAACAAGCATAACACTCAAATCACAGAATAGGTAGGTAGGTAATCTTAATCCCCTCAACTGAGGCTCAATCCCATAATATCAAGTAACATACAACACTTATTGGACAACAACCAACTACTTCAAGGGCTCCTAGTGCTGATGAGATGCGCCACCTCTCATCCTCACAGTCATAACAGAAGAAGGTAAGGAAAACCAAAAGAAGAAGAAGAATCCAAGCTACAAGAAAACAACAATGCCTAGTTGCAATAAAATACTCAACAAAGAAACCAACTAGGTACTGATAAAAATGCTTGAAATGTATATATATATATATATAAACAATCCCCAAGCCTAATATCACAGTAGGTAACAAACCAAAATACTTGCCTGTTGCAGGTAATGTGAAAATGAAAATGAGCACCAGCTATCAACAACTAGTCAATAAATAAATCAACTATTGTTATTATTATTCAACAAAATATATAGGGTGTCCCATCTAAACGGGCCCATCGGGAAATTACAGCCTTACGGGGCGAGCTATCGAAAAATTGAACTGGACCTTTTTTATAGTATTTCAACTCAGCTTCACGATGCGGAAGTCCGATTTTTACTTTTCCATGTTTTAGGGTCTCAAATCATTGATTGAAACTGACGGTTTCCTCTTGACCCCCCTTTTTTATTGCATTTTAGGTTGAATTTGGGACAGAAAATGCCACCTTTAAATTTTCTTTTTGGGGCTTTGTTTCTGAGTTATTCCACTTTTTGGGGAAGTCCGATTTTTATTTTTCCATGTCTCAAATCATTGATTGAAACTCACGGTTTCCTCTTGACCCCCCTTTTTTATTGCTTTTTCCGATTTTAGGTTGAATTTGGAAGAGAAAATGCCTCCTTGAAATTCTCTTTTTGGGGCTTCGTATCTGAGTTATTCCACTTTTTGCTAAATACAGAAAATCGCCGATTTCTTTTAGACATTACCCACACTTTCTTACTATTTTTATCTTCAATTTTTGAGATGTTCACCACACTTTTGACTATCTATCATCAGACCCCAGCGTCCATAATCAACAATCACCATCAGGGGGATGACATTACACTTGAACCGCTTACGATTTAGAAAAAGTTTTCCAAATCGTCGTTTGAAGAAAAAAAAAAAAAAAACCCCCTCAAACTGTTCAGTACTATTACTCATTTATTAGAAGAACGAATGAGACGCCGTATTCTGGGCCGTAAGGTTCTTTAAATAATAAAGATCATAGTGTAGACTGAACAATAAGTGTCAAGAAGCTGTTGTTTTCTTGACCCTTGAATACAATTTGCTGGAGAAGGAGCAGAGGCTGTAGAAGGAGCAGGTGGCATTTTCGATTTATCACAACACTACTGACTGGAAGTGTCCTTGTGGTACATTTTTTAAACTGTATTCTGAACAGTGATTCTATGTGTACTGAACAGTTTGAGGGGTTTTTTTTTTTTTTTTTTTTTTCAAACTACAATCCGGAAAACTTTTTTTAAATTGTAAGCTGTTCAAGTGTAATGTCATCGCCCGGATGGTGATTTTTGATTATGGACGCTGGGATCTGATGATAGATAGTTTAATGCTAATTTCAAAAGTATGGTGAACATCTCAAAAATTGAAGATAACAATAGTAAGAAAGTGTTGGTAATGTCTAAAAGGAATCGGCGATTTTCTGTATTTCGCAAAAAGTGGAGTAACTCAGAAACGAAGCCCCAAAAAGAAAATTTCAACGAGGCATTTTCTGTTCCAAATTCAACCTAGAATCGGAAAAAGCAATAAAAAAAGGGGGGTCAAGAGGAAACCGTAAGTTTCAATCAATGATTTGAGACATGGAAAAATAAAAATCGGACATCCGCAAAAAGTAGAATAACTCAGAAACGAAGCCCCAAAAAGAAAATTTTAAGGTGGCATTTTCTGTCCCAAATTAAATCTAAAATCGAAAAAACAATAAAAAATGGGGGTCAAGAGGAAACCGTCAGTTTCAATAAATGATTTGAGACCCCAAAACATGGAAAAGTAAAAATCGGACTTCCGCATCGTGAAGCTGAGTTGAAATACTATAAAAAAGGTCCAGTTCAATTTTTCGATAGCTCGCCTCGGAAGGCTGTAATTTCCCAATGGGCCCGTTTAGATGGGACACCCTGTATATTATTAGGCACAGGCTTAAACAAATACCTACCTATTCTGTGATTTGAGTGTTGTGCTTGTTGGTTGTTGACTAGTTTCATTGGAAGAAAATGAATTTTTCGAAAGCTCGGCGATAGAGGAGTTTTATTAGTTCTGAACCCATTCCCGATTGCTGACATTCATCTCTCATAGTGGGTCGATTTTGACATCATTGGTCTGATCGGAAGAGCCACTGAACAAAAATGTTCTTTGTCAGTAAACGAGTGGCTTAAGTACGCACACAGCAGTATCATATTCACACTCATGTTGATTTTATTTTTGTGTCAACGGGTCGTCGTCCAGAAGGTCCTTTCCGATTTATATGACGATCATAGATGTCAAATTGAGCCTTGTCACCAATAAGAAAATTTAACCACCTCCCTAACGATTTCATTAATATTTGCCAAAAATAGATACAATTGCAAAAAAAAAAATCAAATATCTTTATGTATCTAATTGCCGAATATTATTTACAACGAGATTTTTTCCATGAAATTGGTAGTCATCAATTCCTTTTACTTAGTGCTGAATTTTTAAAACAATTTATGATAGTATATAATATGGTTTACGAAAATTCGCTCATACGATCATGCTGCATGACTGGAACTTTAGATTGAGCGAAATAAATTACTCGTGACGATGTTGTGGAAACCCATTTCAATAAAAAACGGAAGTCTGAGAAGAACGTTGTCTAGTTCCTCGAAAATAAAGAGTTACAATGTTGGATAGATTTCGACGGTTAGGTCATCATCAGTAACACACAATAACAGCACACACGCCAGAAAGGACGCAGCTTATATGGCTGCAATGTAGAAGCGCCAATCCCCTCTAATCTCCCTCTCAACGATGTTGTACAAGCGCCAGCTTTCTGTCACGTCGGCGAAATCGTGTTGTTGTAAAAGCGCGCCATGTATTGCAAAGTTCCAAGTGTAAACTCGAGAGTCCGTTTAGGTGGAGATGATATCATAAGTGAGGGCAATCTAGACGAAAGTAGGCTGTTTAGTAGTTCGGTGAACCCAGTCGTGGTTACTGCTATTAACTATGTTTCGCGTCACGTACACTAATAAAGGCGTGTTGTGCCTCGTCATGCAAAATTTTTTTTATAGACAGTTTCGGCATTACGCGGACGGTCGAATACGGTTTCGGTGTACAAATAAAAGTTGTGCGGCTTTCTTAGTGACTAACATTGTTGTCAATCAGATTTTCGTTCATAATGGGAAGTGTAATCATTGTGAGAATTCAGATCGTTTTGTCGAGAGGCACGAGATTAGAAATTCTCGCAAGTGTAAAGCCGAAACCCAACTAACTGAAAGACCAAGCAAAATCATAAGGCACGAGTTGCTTAATTCAAGGCTTGATGCTGATGCCCGAGCTATGTCTTTTGGTTTATTATTTCCAATAATAAGCCTATGTGATCGTATAGAAAAAATTTTTATAACCCCCCCTCAAACTTTGTAAGTAGAATCCAAATTTGAAATGTCCGTCCGCCGTTCGCCGTCCGGGCCATAAAAGGCCTAAGAATTGACTTTAAAAACCGGTTCTTTCGCACATAGACTCCATTTGGGGTCTAGTTGGTCCTAACGTTTAACCATCCCGATCGCTTTACTCGCATATATGCTATGGGCCTAATACAGGCGAAAAAGTGCCTTTTTCGAGACTTTGAGTGTTAGACTTACGCACGCACGCGCGCCTGGCACGCTTGGCAGGGGGCCACGGTGGGTGGTGAGGGGGGTGAAGTGAGAGGATGCGCCGCGGCACCTTGTGGGGGCTGGGGTGACCAGGGGCGTAGCAGAGGGGTGTAGGAGAATGGATATTTATTACTTTTACGTGTTATACCCATATAATACGCCGCGCCAACTTGAGGGGTTGAGGGGGCTACGGCATTAGGGGCATAGTAGAACGGAACATGGGGAGTAGCAGAAAGCATTTTTTGAAATCGAGGCGCTCTTGGTTTTGCGATCCTGTTCCATATCTGCAGACCGTTGAAGCGATGTAAAACCATAGAGGTAGAAGGAAAGTAGAGTTTTACACCCCTAGTGTGAAGCGCGAAACACAGATGTCGACGCCTTCGGTTCGACGAGCTTCGCGGGATTTTCATTGAATAGTGGCGGACTCGGAGGCCGCCCTCCCGTCAACCCACCCGCCTGTACAAGGGACCTGTACATGTGCAGGTAGCGGAATGATAACCAGCCTGTACAGGTCACCGGCCCTCCGTCGCTTGTTCAATGGGCGGTAGAACGATTTGGATTTACGGGCGGCTTACATTCCGAAGCCCTTCGATCCCCCTGCCGAAGCTGATCGCATGAATCCAAACATTCGCCAGACGCGAGGATAACAAACGGAGATACCAAACCGACGCCGTCGCTATCCATCCCAGTTCTTCTGGACATGTTTGTGTTTCAGCTTGTTCCTCTACGTGTTTCGCTTCTTTTTCTCAACGTTGGAAAACATCACTGATTTCCTCCAACACTGCGGATTTAATAAAAGCTTTTATCAATTGAATCAAACCATTTGCCGGAATAATTCACCCTTTTCCCAAAATAAATAAACCTTTTCCCGATCAGTGTTGGGCATAATCTTATCGCCGAATACAAATACGATTGTAATCGCGATAATTGAGGAGCTGACATGGAAAAGCAGTTAAGTCCAAAAATCAAATTTCATAGGAACTCCCTCTGAACTCTTATCAGATTTTTTTTGACATGATCTCTCCTCCATATGCAAAGGTCACACATTTATTCAGGGTACGATCTAGCAAGGTCGGGAGGACCTAAGGCCTTTGGCGTGACTGTTTACTTGCACTTCGACGAAAAAAAATGTTCTTTCGATTTTTGGACTTAACTGCTTTTCCATGTGAGCTCCTCAATTATTCGTTGATTCTGAGTCAACTGCTATTATATTCTTATTCGTATAATCGTATTCGTCTGCCGGCGATTACATGAATACAAGTCATAAAAATGCGTCATGGTCATCAATTTCAGTAGGGCGTCCCTCCTATAATATGCGAAGCCTTGCCAATATTACTTAGCTTCAGAGGGACGTCCTAGTGAAATAGATTCGAGACAAATAAGCTAGGCTCCAATCGCTGAATTCGCTTTATGGATGTCCCTCTGAGTTGCAACCGTGACGCATTTTTATGAGTTGTATTCGTGTAATTGCCGACAGACGAATACGATTACACGAATACGAATATAATCGTTGTTGACTCAGAATCAACAAATAATTATCGCGATTACAATCGTATTCGTATTCGACGATAAGATTATGCCCAACACTGTTCCAACTACAATGAATCTTTTAGCATGGAACATGCTTTAGTCTTAAGCTAACTGGTGAAAAGTGTCACGTTTTTTGGGTGACGCGGTTCGGGACGGAGATGTGTCACGAAATTTTAGCATGGAACATGCTTTAGCGTTGAGATAACTGGCGAGAAGTGTCACGTTTTTTGGGAGACGCGGTTGGGAGACGGCGATGTGTCACGAAATTTTTTCTTATGATTGTCACGTACAACCAAGCCGTTGCTGGGGAAATAAAAGTTCTTTAGTTTTCATCAGAGAAAAATCCTTCTCCATTCGTTGGAAAGCTCGATTTATCACGTATTTCTTTCGTACTTGTTCTTCTATTCATGTCGTAGTTTTATATTTATTTGTGTTGACATGTAAAATATGGATCCTCATATTTTACATTTAATAAAATTAAAACATTAACGGTTACTCATAACATAATGAGTTGCATTGCATTTTGATCGTAGATAGTTTGTTAGTAACTGGGATACTTACTCGTTGCTCTGAAAATCACTGGAATGGCACACCATCAACAGATGTCTCCTCCTTGTACAAAGTTGTTGCAATGACTTGCTCTTATTCAGGTTACATTCAACATATATAGCAGTTTTCAGTCAAATGAAACCTTCTTTTTATCAAGTGAAACTTCGTACTTACCAAATGAAACCTTGTTCCAATCAAATGAAACCTCGTACCTACCAAAGGAAGCCATGTACCAATCAAATGACACCTCTTTTCAACCAAATGCAACTTTTTTTCAAACAAATGAAACCTCATTTCATTCAAATGAAACTTTTCGATCCACCATATTGCTGATCACCGTGACAGACTGCTCCAACTTCGTGATAACATGATGATGGACACCCGCTTCACGAAATTAATTTGTAGTGCCTCTGTATTAACTTGTTTAGCAAAAATCTGAAATAAATTGTAATTTTTCTCTGGATGATTCGAAGAAGTTCGAAGAAGTTTCATTTGATTCAAATAAGGTTTCATTTGTTTGAAAAAAAAGTTTCGTTTGGTTGAAAAGAGCTGCCATTTGATTGGAAGGAGGTTTCATTTGGTCGGTACGAAGTTTCGTTTGATAGAAAAAAGGTTTCATTTTACAGAAAAATGCTATAGAAGAAATGAACCACTACTACCAACTAGTAAAAGGGCCCTATTGGCGATGGTAATACCCTCATGTTTCAAAACTGTCGATATTACTGTAAATTGGGACGTTTCTTTTGGAAGTGAACCCGAATTAACGGTGTTGTATTGTACCTATATAATCTAGCTATCAATTGTACATTTTGAATGAATCTAGTCAACCTTCAAAGAGACCTAAAACGTTAGAAGGTGGCCAACTGAATGGAGAATAGAAATTGCCAGAATTTGTCATTTTCTTCAACAATAAAAGGAAATGAGAGTTACGTGTCGGGGCAGCCCGAAGTCCCCCAGGGAAGGAAACTCCCAATGGAAGGAGGATAATGTCGTTTCATTGTGATCAAAAAGTCGTCAAAGTACAATAGAAGCGGGAGCCGCCGCCCGAAAGGGGGTGCAAGGTCGAGGGGGCGGCCGAGGGGTGGCAGCTCCGCCGCCTGTGCTCGAAAGGGCGGAGGCGGCGGAGTTATCAGGGGGGGGGGGGATGAGTTATCAGGGCGAGGGGGGAGTTATCAGGGCGAAGGGGGTTATCAGGACGTGTTTCTGCGCAGAGCTGAACTTCCAGAGGGCGGTCGAGGGCTTTCACCTGAAGTGTCTTCAGTTCTCGCGCACCGCCCGGCACCGCGTGACCCCCGCTGATTCCTCCCGCGGCTCCTCGTTGTTTACATTGTCGGACTATCGAGCTCGCATCAGGTTCGCCATATAAGCTATTCGAATTATCAACCTGTGATGAACGGATTACTATAATAACTATCCATAATTAATAATCAGAGAAATCTCGATAAAACCATAAAACTAAACAATATAAATATAAATGGTAATTTAAAAACAGGTCTTCAAAGACAACGTTTTGCTGTATTTATACATCATCATCAGGGCTACAACAAGATGAGATTCCAAAAGTCTATTAATTGAACAGCTGTTGTTTGACATGCTACATTATGACAAATAGAAAAATTAATAATAAATATACACATGCATAGTATTACATACATTGGAGAATTTAGGCAGGTTTCTACAAAGTCATTTCTTAGCTGACAGGACATGTAGTACATGAATGTACAAACTACATGTGCTATCAACTACGAAATGACTTTGTAGAAACCTGCCAAAATTCTCCGAAGTATGCAATACTATGTGTATGTATATTTACTATTAATTTTTTCATTTGTCGTAATGTAACATGCCAAACAACAGGTGTTCAATTAATAGACTTTTGGAATCTCACCTTGTTGTAGACCTGGTGACGATGCATAAATACATCGAAAGGCTGGCTTTGACCTAGCGGTCAAGAAACTAAACCATATTAATTACCTATTTAAATACTTCACTACAATGCATTCAACATTACATGAACTGTAGAACTTGAAAATTTACTTGTACCTGTCACAAGTATGCCCAATGGCAGTGGAATTTTGATGACCTTCATCCGAAATTTGGTTTGATATGTCCAAAAAAAAAAAAAAATAAATAAATAAATAAATAAATAAATAAATAAAAATCCCCCTGATTTTTTTTAGATTTTTTGTATATCAAAAACCTACGCCGGTAGCTCGATTTTGATTTTTGAAATAAGCTCTTTTTGCCAATATCAGACTTTTGATTATAACTTTCACAAACTTCTTTGTAAAATTGTGAAACTTTGTAGACTTACGTTGTTGGGTGTCACTGAACTCGAATATGCAGTCAACACAAGTCGACAGCAACAACTTTTGATAGTTTGGAATCTGAAAATCGTCGAAAAATTACAATTTTTCAAAATTCTTCGTAAAATCATGAAAATTCGTATTTTTAAGTATTTCCGTTAGAATTTAGATTTTTCTAAATTCGAGTTCTTCAGCAAATTCGAGTTTAGGACTCAAAAACATTACAATATAAATTTTCATAATTTTACAATGAATTTTGAAAAATTGTCATTTTTTGACATGGTTTTGACGATTTTGAGATTCCAAACTGTCAAAAGTTGTTGCTGTCAACTTGTTTTGACTGCATATTCGAGTTTAACAGCCCCAAACGTAAGTATTTGAAGTTTCACAATTTTACAAAGAAGTTTGCAAAAGTTATATTCAAAAGTCTGAAATTGGCAACCAAAATCGAGCTACCGGCTTAGGTTTGTGTCATGCAAAAAATCTGAATAAATTCAGGGGTAATTTTTCTTGACATTTTAAATCAAATTTAGGGTGGAGGTGATCAAAATTCCACTTTTCTCAAAATTGCGGGCACACTAATGCCCAAACTCACAACTTTTTTTAAAATTAATGATAACTTTTTTGTTTGTTTTTTTTTTAAGCTCAGATACATAGGTACGTTTTCAAACTTAGCTTCAACCTTAATGAATCTTTTAGAAAGTATGAATCACTGTTCAATTAAACGAACGGATTTAACATACAGTCATGACCTCTTCTAATTATTTTAGAAATTCAGATCAGTGACAACGATTTTTTATAACGTTTAATACGATTTTGCGGACACCTTGTCGAAAATTGACATCTAACAACGACACAGAACAATGACACGTAACAACGACATACCCAAGATGGCTAGTGTGTGCCTTGTGATCTCTGGAGTTAATATCTTCGTTATTCAACCTACGAAGCTAAATTTTGAAATGGAGGGGGAGAAGTATTCCATATTCATTACACTTTAGTGCAGTTCTTATTTATTTTTTTAAAATTTAATAATTCAAATTTTTATTAATTTATTTTTGTAGGAATTCCTTCACGATGACGCGAAAAAAGAATATCAGTCAGTAGGTACAACAAATGTCTTTTTTGTTACTTAATGGTTCGGTTAAGGTAACAACGATTCTACATTTATTTCAATTCTTAACAATATTTCATATTATTGAATAATAATAACACTAGGGTGGTGGGGCCAGTGGTTGACACCTTAAGAGGCATTTCGGCTTTGACAAGCAATTTAGTTATGTTTTTTCGTTTGTTCAAACTTGAAGATTACATCTATTGTAATGCATATTATGATGTCCTCAAACTGCTAGGTATTGAAAAAATCACTAATTAAAGCCACAAAACATCATACATTCGTTTTTTCAAAATTAATTTTTTGACTCAGAATTTTACAGTCACATTTTTTGTTGTACCTGTGGTTGACACCCTATGATTGACATAGCAGTTCTTCTGCAATAAATGATTCCATATATCAACAAAACATTTCCTTTCAACATTTTACAAATAAATTGAGCGTTTGAACTTAGTTTTATTAATCTAAATATAAAATGAATGTTAGTAGGTATTCATATAGGGGTCATTTCACGCGAACGGCCAAACTTTTTTTTTCGATATTTTTTAAAAGTCCTGATTTTCTAGTATGCTGTACCCATTGGTAATACAAGCTAGGAGCCAAATTTTCAGACCCCTTCTTCGCCCAGCCTTTTCTCTACAACTGTTCGAAGTTTAGGGGTGTGCGCCAAACACTAACTTTTGTTTTAATTGCTCAACCGTTATTGTGCCCAAAAAAATAAGTTAGGTGGCCAATTCTTATGGTAAATCGTCTGCTCTTTCTAGTAGTTATGTCTAAATTTACAAACGACTTAAGCTTCCTCATGAAAACTCAAAATAAAAACTTCTTTTTCACATTTCATCAATTCCGCATTTTTTGAAAAAAATTTTGTTGATCTTAAATCATATCTACCAGTATGTAGAATACGAGGTTAAGAGGGCATAATGGACAGACAAACGGTTTGTCGCCAGTGGTACTTAATGTACGGCCTGAACTCCCAAAAAACGTGAGCTTCCCCATAAAAACTCCACATTCCATCAATTTCGTATTTAAAAAAAAAAAAAAAAATCTTTTGATTTTAAATCATACCTACTAGTATGTAGAATACGAGGTTAAGAGGACGTAATGGGCCGACAAACGGTTTGTCGCCAGTGGTACTTAATGTACGGCCTGTACTCCCAAAAAACGTAAGCTTCCCCATGAAAACTCAAAATAAAAATTTCTTTTTCACATTTCATCAATTTCGCATTTTTTGAAAAAAAAAATTTTTTATCTTAAATCATACCTACCAGTGTGTAGAATACGAGGTTAAGAGGTCTTAATAGGCCGACAAACGGTTTGACGCCTGCGGTACTTAATGTACGGCCTGTACTACCAAAATAAAAGAAAAATTGAATTTTCATGATAAAATTTGCACCTATCTGATGTGCCGTCAAATGTGAAGTTAGTTCTAAGCAAATTTGATAAACTGGGGACTTTATAATGAAAACTCAATTTTTATTTTATTTAGGCAGTACAGGCCGCACATTAAGTACCGCTGGCGTCAAACGGTTTGTCGGCCCGTTACGTCCTCTTAACCTCCTCGTATTCTACATACTGATAGGTATCATTTAAGAGCAAAATATTTTTTTTTCTTCAAAAAATGCGAAATTGATGAATGTGAAAAAGAAGTTTTCATTTTGAGTTTTCGTGAGGAAGCTCACGTTTTTTGGCAGTACAGGCCGTACATTGAGTACCGCTGGCGTCACACCGTTTGTCGTCCCATTAAGTCCTCTTAGCCTCGTATTCTACATACTGATAGGTATGATTTAGGATCAAAAAATTTTTTTCCAAAAAATGCGAAATTGATGAAATGTGAATAATGAATTTTTATTTTGAGTTTTCATGGGGAAGCTTACGTTTTTTGGGAGTACAGGCCGTACTTACATTAAGTACTTCTGGCGACAAAATGTTCGTCAGCCCATTAAGTCCTCTTAACCTCGTACTCTACATACTGGTTGGTATGATTTAAGATCAAAAAATTAAAAAAAAAAAAAAAAAAAAAAGCAAAATTGATGAAATGTGGAGTTTTTATGGGGAAGCTCACGTTTTTTGGGAGTTCAGGCCGTACATTAAGTACCACTGGCGACAAACCGTTTGTCTGCCCATTAGGCCCTCTTAACCTCGTATTCTTCATACTGGTAGGTATGATTTAAGATCAAAAAATTTTTTTTCAAAAAATGCGGAATTGATGAAATGTGAAAAAGAAGTTTTTATTTTGAGTTTTCATGAGGAAGCTTAATAAGTCGTTTGTAAATTTAGACATGACCACCAGAAAGAGCAGACGATTTACCATAAGAATTGGCCACCTTAGTTATTTTTTTGGGCACAATAACGGTTGAGCAATTAAAACAAAAGTTAGTGTTTGGCGCACACCCCTAAACTTCGGACAGTTGTTGAGAAAAGGCTGGGCGAAGAAGGGGCCTGAAAATTTGGCTCCTAGCTTGTATTACCAATGGGTACAGCATACTAGAAAATCAGGACTCTTAAAATATATCGAAAAAAAAAGTTTGGCCGTTCGCGTGAAATGACCCATAGACAAAGTTGAAAATATCACCGGATGTTTCAGTACAAAATAGGTACATTGTTTTCTTGATACAATAGCCACAATACGATTCTAATGGTAAACTAGCAGCTTGTGAGTTGATATGTATTTATATAAATATAAAAAATAAAGAACGGATATAGATCCATATTGACAGCACTGTCAATCACTGAGGGGGAGCATCAGTTTGGGAACTAGTAATTGACATTTGCATTTTCAAATGTTATCTTTGATTATTTCCAAAAAATGAAAGCACAAATGTAATATACACAAAAAAACAGATTGAGAATAACCATGGAAACAGTTTGAAAATGTGGAAGGCATGGTGAAGCAAAATAAAACTCTTACCTCCTTAGCAAATTCACAAGGAACAGCACCTATGAAATTACAATACGAGGTTCTGTTGGATAACCTTCTCCAGATTTCACAAAAATCCGCCTGAAACCTTTTCCCGCCTTTATACATTACTGAGAAGGTATTTTGCCTCAAAATTCAAGTGGATCAAGCCGTAAAACACTTTTAATGACTTATTATTGAAACTTCTCGGTGAGGTGTTAATCACTGGGTCCCTGACAATCACTTGTCCCTCCACACTACTCAACAGAATTTAGGAGTTTGCATCTGGTTGGAGCTTGTCGGTTTCTTACGTTATTTTGTGTGCTAAATCCGAATCCGAGGTGTTTTTTGGTTTAGCTCGTTTTTCCTTAATATACTTTACTCGCAGCTTGTTTTAAATATTTTTTGCACAAACTTTTCAGGGGTTTTCATTGAACACACAGATTAAATGCCTTAACTTATCTAAAATTTATCTCTGATTCCAAATATCACCTCAATGTTTCTATAGCATTGCTTCCAAACCCCCCGTTTCTCAGAAAACTTGCAAAAAGTGTAAAAAAACCCCAGTTTTAGTAATTTTGTGTGCACATTTCATGAGCTAATTATATAAAATTAGGCCTGGAAAATTGTTGTTAGATCTGCATCATGTAGAAGACCTTCTGCTGCATCGAATGAGACCAACCGCACGTTTTTATGTCTGAAAATATCGGAGTCGCAATTTATTTTGTCAGACATTACAAAATCACGACCCTCCACGAAACCGGGTTCAACTATCTGCTCATCCTGTCTATTATGATTTGGGAATAAATGCACGCTATGTATGCTCAGACCAACCAAATATATATCTATATTTATGTATATATGTATATATGCAGGCTGCTCAAGTCGATTGGATAAATAGGATAACATTATTGAGGTTTGTTTACGTAGGTATGTGGTGGCCACTCGGCCTGTTATAGGCCCAAAATAACTATTTTTGATATTCGTATCTGCCGTCCTCATGCCACCTGTCGGTTTTGTTACTCTGGTCTGGTCAAGCCCGTATTCTCCACCGTCGATAGATTTTACATAATGGAATAACGTCACTGAACAAAATGTTATTGAACTCAAATTTCATATTTCGTAACTCAAAACAATAACAACACTTTCTGAATTTTCTAATCTTGTCAACAAATAACACCTGAATCGTAGATAACCAACATCCTTATTATATCTCTAGGTTCATTCGATTAATATAGAGTCACCACAATACGTTAGGCACCTTTGGAAGTCATTTAACCTGGAAGTGTGTTCAATGGAAAATCATGAAAAGTTTGTGCCCAAAAAAGCGAAAGCGAGGTATATCATAGAAAAATAAGCTTAAAAAATCAGCTTATCAAATAACGTGAGGAACCGACAAGTTCCAGTCAGATGCAACAACACCCCCAAATTTTATAAAGTAAGTAGTGTAATTTATAATTAGCAATCAGAGAGACCTCAATATAATAGATTTTAATAGAGATTTTAATAGGTTTTAATAGATTCTTTGGGATTAAACTAATTATTGACAAGCAAAAATTTGTTTCTGTTACTGAGAAAGTTTTCGAAATCTTGATTTTCTTAATGTTTATATCTTTAATACAACCCTTTTGGGTTGATGAAAATTGATACCGAGCTTCTAGAACTATCTAGACCCCAAATGTGATTTTTATCACAAGTTTCATATAGTTTGGTCTAGTATTTTCGGAGAAAAGCCACGGACGGCGGAAGGACGGATTTTTTTAAATTCGATTTTTGGATTCTACGCATCTTGAACGTAAACCAAAAAATTTTCTACGGGGTATTAAATTTTTTTTCTTTTGGTCGATTACAAAGGTTCATTATTGAAAATGATAAACCAAAATTCTAAACCAATAATATTAGCCTATAAGTACAATATAGGTTTAAAAATGGATTTCCATGGAAGTCCATTGACAAAGTGAAAAGAAATCAGTTCGACCAGTTCGATTAGTTCTTCAATTTCTTCATAAATTTTGAAATAAAAACTCTTTATAGAAATTTTAATGCTCATTCAAGTTGAATAGGTACAATATAAAAAGTAGTGTGAAGCCTCGCACCAGATTTTAAATTTGGATAATAATATCTTGTGATACAACATGGACCCAAAAGACGTGAAGTGGACATTTTCCTTAGCAATGTGGAAACCGTATGTTCTCTCACCCATCTTCTATTGTAATCTTTTGGACAGCTTTCGGTAAGAATAGGATAACATAATATGCAGTATTTCAACATAAAATGCCAGTATTTAAAAAATAGTTGCGTTTTATTAGCTTTAAAAACATCTTTAAATTAATCAATCCCTCTTTTTTTTAAGAGGAGTTCATAATTTGGTGGCATAAGACCACTTAAGTCACAGAATTGAACTTTAGTAACTTACTTCCTGTCCAATTTGAGAAACTTTGTAAGAACCGATTCAAGAAAACTGAGAGTTTGCACAATTATTCGTCAACGAACCGTTTGATTTTGCTGTACCCAAATTAAAGTTTGCAAAATCGAATGAACTGAGGTTCAGTCGCCGGTCCCTATCAAAAATTCGTTGACACAGCTGTGAGGGAAGGAGTTTCAAACGCGAAACCAACTAATTAAAAAGAAAAACGAAAAAAGTCGACTCATTTCTTTTGTGAATCGAGGCGTCCCTAAAAATCTTGGGGGAAGAGTGAAAGAAAAGTCTAAAATAGTTGGAAGAGACCGTTTGTTGAAAGACACGAGGATGGGTGTTCTGTCAGGGTTTCTATGATGGGGGTGGGGGAGGAAATTTTGCTTTTCCCCTCCGTTGACAAGAAAAAAAAAAAATAACAAAAAGGAAAAAACTTCACTAGGTAAATTGAAACAAGAAGATGAAAGAATCGTTTCTTTTTCTTTATAGAACGTTGTCATTCCCAGAAACGGAAAAAAAGCAGTTCCAATAAACGCGTACAAACAAGGCGATCCAATATTTAGCTTTCAGTGAAGGGAAATATTTTTTCTAATTGAATATTTACGAGAGCGCAATTATTATTTTGACTAGGTTGCGCTTTTTCGCGGAGTGAATTCGCCAGTTCAGTTTCCACCGTTCATCACAGGTTTGGATATGAATGTAGTTTTGGTTATTTAATGTTTTGTTTCCGTGGTTCTCCATGATGGATTGGTTATCGTGTATATTGTTGGTATATAATTGGTTCTGAATTATTTGAATGGAGTTGAATTGGGTGGGTTTTCGTAACATACCACTCTGTAATATACAATCAACACTTATTTTTTTTTCCTCAGAATTTTAACCCACATTTCAATCGGATGGTTTTTAGTTGGGTAAACCTGTACACTTACATTTGAACGCTCATTAAAATTGACGTCATCATCCTGGAGCTGTTTTTTTTCGCATAAAAACGCACGAAAATAAGTGAGATATGGTTGATTTTAAGCTCCAAACCGGCCTATCCTGAAGCTTTTTTGTTTGGAAACGCACACACACACACACAGTAAAATTACAGGACGACTGCTTTTTAGTTAGTAAAAAAGGAACAAAAAAAAACCATGGTCGGGAGCTAAAAAAATGCATTAATTTGGTGCGCACTGGTGGTGTGGCCGCCAGCAAACTGGCGTATAAAAATCTCAATACGATGGTAAAGGCTCTTTTGGCCAATTTGCATAGGTTTCGTGCTTTTGGGAGGCATCCCCATTATAATCTATGGTACATTGTAAACTTCCCTTACACGTCGACTCGGCATGTTGCTGCCGCCTTCCCTCCTCTGTTGCTACGCTTAATCGAGTATAGTAAGTATTTTAATCAGCTACTTATTACTGTAGTAAGTATTATATAAGGATGGTATATGGGGCTGGATTTGTGAAATAATAAATGCAGTCATTTTTTCAGTTTTTATTGCAAGAAACGATCAAATCCATGTACATTCAGGCTTTGATCTCTTGGCAGCATTAACAAAAGCTGATCCTTTGACATTCAGTACCTGAGGAAATACTTCATACTCGCGTAAGTGGCCTGTGATGCCCAAGTTTTTTTTGCTCCGCATCAAACTGCCCTACCTCAACGTGCTTTTTGTTAAGCTCGTATCACGCTTCCTTGTGTTGAAGCTTAAGATTTGTATTTTCGTTCGCAGCTCCTGCAAGCTCGAAACGCACACGTATTGGCCAAAAGAGCCTTTACCATTGTATTGAGATTTTTATACGCCCGTTCGCTGGAGGCCACACCACCAGTGTGCGCCAAATTAATGCTTTTTATTTTTATTTTCTGCTCTTAACCATGGTTTTTTTGCTCGTTTTTGTTAACTAAAAAGCAGGAATCATGTAATTATACTTTGTGCAAGTTCGAGGAGACAGTCCGCGAACGGATGCAGATGGCATTGGATGTCGTACAGCAATGGTGTTTGGAGGAGGGGTTATATGTGAACCCTGATAAAGTGACCCTTCTTCCGTTCACCAGAAGACGAAAGGTCGACATGCAGGTGGTCTGTCTGGGAGGCAGGCAACTTCCCTTCTGCACCAGGGCCAGATACCTGGGAGTCACCTTTGATCAGAAGTTAACCTGGACGCCTCACATTAAGAGAGCCGTGGATAGGGCCATCTTTGTTATGGCGTCGGGCCGACGCATGTTAGGGAAGACATGGGGGTTGAGCCCAAAGATGACCATGTGGCTATATACCACAGTGGTCAGACCGATGCTGACCTACGGGGCTCTTGTCTGGTGGACGAAGGTCAGCCAGGCAACGGCTGTGAGTAAGCTAGCTAGGCTCCAAAGGATGGCATGCATTGGGGTTACAGGCTCCATGCACACGAGTCCTACAGCTGCACTGGAGGTCCTTCTGGACCTTCCTCCTCTGCACGTCCATGTGAGGAAGGTTGCCTTCCTGCAGGGAGTGAGGTTGTGAAGGAATGGCTTTTTAAAGCGGGAATCTGGGCGTGCTCACCATGCCATCTTGAAGAAGATTGCAGTGGATGAGTCAGCGCTCAGTGTTTCCGATCACATGGCGGAGACACGGAACTTTGATCTCCCCTTCAAGGTCTGCATCCACGATAGATCAATTTGGTCAGAAGGGAGGCCCCAATTCGAACGTGGGGCTATAGTGTTCTATACAGATGGCTCCGTCATGAATGGTAGGGCTGGATCGGGTATCTTCGGCCCACGAACGGAGATTTCAGAATCTCTGGGAACAGTCGCCACCATTTTCCAGGCAGAGATATATGCCATAAGCTCCTGCGCTGACAGACTGGTGAGTCGTCAAGTGAATGGAGCAAAAATCTACATCTTATCAGGTAGTCAAGCAGCCTTGAAGGCACTAGCTTCTTTCACCATTTCGTCAAAGCGGGTGTGGGAATGCTTGACTAACCTCAAGACCCTTGCCATAAACAATAAGGTTACCTTGCTGTGGTGCCCAGGGCACCAGGGGGTGGAGGGGAATGAACAAGCTGACGCTCTTGCTAGGAAGGGTGCTGCTTCTCTCCCTGTGGGCCCAGAACCTTACCAGGAGAGTAAGAAGAGGACTGCCCACTGGCTTCACGTCAAGGGCCTGAGGCAGGCGAAACAATTTATTCACTTCTCTAGGAAGAGAGATAAGGAGCTGCTCAGTCTGGGGAGAAGGGAGCTACGTATGGTTGTGGGGCTCTTAACTGGGCACTGCCCACTTAGATACCCTCTTCATAAAATGGGCAAATCAGACTCCACTCCCTGCCGCATCTGTGGGGCGGAAGACGAGACAGCGAGTCATGTGGTCTGCCATTGCCCTATGTTGGCAAGAAATCGCTTCTTGAATTGGGGCAGAACCTCCATCGATCCCTGAGACATTAAGATGGGGGAGATTAAGACTCTCCTCGCTTTTGCCAAAACGTGGTGGGGAAGGATCGACTTCCCAGCTGTGGCTGGCTTTGGCGATATGGCGCCAAGCCAGACTGGGGCTGCGACCCAGTAACTTACCGAGTGTGGAGCACTCGGGCCCAGACAGTGCCTGATGGCTGGTAGGAGTGCCGGAACCAGGCAGATAGTGCTTGGTTTGGCAGGGCTGTCGGTATCGGGCAGACTTAGTGTCTGGGGTGGGGAGGAGGCACGGCCTCCTTCTCCAGCTACAATAGGCCATTACGGCCTCAGTGGCTTAAAAAAAAAAAAAAAAAAAAAAAAAAATATATATATATATATATATATATATATATATATATATATATATATATATATATATATATATATATATACTTTGTGTGTGCGTTTCCAAGCAAAAAAGCTTCAGGATAGGCCGGTTCGGAGCTTAAAATCAACCATATCTCAGTTATTTTCGTGCGTTTTTATGCGAAAAAACAGCTCCAGGATGACGACGTCAATTTTAATGTGTTTGAATATAAGTGTACAGGTTTACCCTACTCAGTTTTCCTAGTATTACCCTCATTCAAGGGGTACATATTTTCCATGCATTTATTTCTCGCATTTTCTCATTATGTGACTACGCACGTGGACCCATAGAAAGTTGAAAACAGAACAAAATTTATATGTACATTAGGGTGGAGCGTTAGAAATAAAGGTTATGTTGGACCGTCAAAAAAGTTTCTATTCACTGTCAATAATGAGTGGTTAGAATTAGTATTATTAATTTTTTTTATGATCAAAATTTTAGTGTGGTAGGTAGTTTTGCTTTTTTCATTCGAAAAAGCGGTACATCTACTACGGTTTTACGCTAATTTCTCTTCAAACTGTTTGCCTCAATCGAGTCAGTTTGTCATAAAAAGCGACCTGGAGAATTTAAAAAAAAATATATATACCTATATATATATATATATATATATATATATATATATATATATATATATATATATATATATGCTTTCTTATGAACAACTGACCCGATTTAGTCAAACGGTTTGACGAGAAATTAGCGAAAATACCGTAGTAGAAGTACCGCTTTTTCGATTGAAAAAAGGAAAAAATACCACCCTAAAATCTTGACATAAAAAAAAAAAAAAAAAAAATCTTTCAAACCTGTTATTATTGACAGAGAATAGAACATTTTCTGACCGGTCCAACATAACCCTAATTTTTGAGGCTCCACCATATGTACATATTTGAAAATTATAATTCACCAAATTCATACTACTGTCCCAATATTCTTCAATATTTTCTATTGTCAACACTGATGACTGGAGCATTGAGGCAATAGCGCCATGGCGGAATTACCCTGAATTTGATGTGGCGATATAGCCCCAGTAAACTTTTCTAGATGAAAAATCATTAAAAACCACAGGGTTAAAAAAAATCATGAAGTGATGGGTGGAAATTAAAGCTAAATGATTTTTCTACGTCGTCATGCTCAACAATATACGTAAACGTATGAGAAAAACGATTACTTAATACGAAAACTCGACGACAGTAAAACGAAAACGCCAAGCTTCAACAACTGTGAACTCGCTTATCTTTGATGAAAACAAATAAATGACCCCAAACCACTTTTCCATCATTACCTACTGCTGATCTAAAGAAGACGATATTTAGCTACAAGATTTGTCACTCAGGTGGTTAAATAATTATGTGGGGTGGCGTATTCCCAGACTTGGAGGTATTACCCCACTCTCCCCTACATTATTTTATATGTTTTCCATGCCATCGCTCGCATTCTTCGAGTCCGTTCACCTTTCTGTTCCAAGTTAATCCTAAGTTTCTCCGAACCGCCCTTCGGGGCACAAAAGAAAGGGAAAAGCCAAGTTTTTGCGTTTCGCCCCAACGCCCCGACCGCCCATCCCGGCTTTTGTATTCAGCCGACATGTGCAACCTCATCAAACTGCCATCAAGGGATTCCCGAACTTTTCCCCCGTGAATTACGACCAACTTTTTCTCCTCTTTTTTTCAATGAAACCGTCGGGAATTTTTTAAGGTTTACCTGGAGGAGAGATTTCAGAAACAAGTTCCAACAACGGGCAGCTTTTAGCCGTTCGCCACAAAGAACTGAGTACATGGCATGTATCGATTCCGGCATATGCGTATGGGCTCACCTGAACTGAGCACCAGCGTCAACTAAACCACCTGGGGCCTATTTCATAAAACAACAAGTTACAAGTGAACAGGTTAACAAGTACAGGTAGGTACTTGTAGTGCACGGTAAACTAAAACCATTATTTCACCAAAACAAAGAGTACAAGTAGAAAAGTCACACTTGTCGAAGCTAAGTTTACAACTGTAAAATAAAATAAATATGGCGTTTGGGGACAAATGAAATGAACAACGTTAATCGGGATCCTGATCTTGAAGTTTTTTCAGCAGTGATTCATAATATAAAAACGGTTCCAAGTACACGATAGGATGTTTATCGTACATGACAAGATGTATTGATTGGAAGACAGACAAATTATAAACTGAAAAGTGGAGAAAATGTGTATTTGATTTCAGCTTATTCTGATGGCTGACATAATCGGATTTTTCTCCTACGTTCAGCTGGGTTAGGAATACCATCTGTAACATTGAGATGATCTTCACACTTCACTTTGTTCTTCAGTGATGGGGAGATCCTCAATATCCGATCAGGAAAAATTGCAGAGGGTCAAACAGCATTTGAATCTTTCACTGGTCTCGAAAGAAATCCTAAATCTCTCGTTAAACTCAAAAATACCCACAAAATGAGAGTTTATTCGTGGCCGAAAAAATCTTTGGCGTCTTCTACGATGAATGGTTCTTTCTTTTCTGCATTTTTCAGCAAAAGATGATTCCCACACATTAAACACCGAAAAATTGTCAATCACAATGTTGGGAAAATAACAAGTTTACAGGTGAACGGACTTAGGTTAAAAATCGGCCATTTTTTACATCTGTAAAACAATGACTTGTTCAAAATGATGGGGAAACACTTGTAACTTGTCCGAATTCGCCTGTACACTTGTTAATTTTCACGGCGCACTACAAGTCTACACTTGTACCTTCATGAAACGCTTGCACACTCATGTTTTACAACTTGTATTTGCACACTCATTATACTTGTTGCAATCGGCTAGTAACTTGTCACTTATTACTTTATGAAATAGGCCCCTGATCTGGACACTACCTACTTCATGTTATGTATTTTTTAGATGTGAGAATCCAGACCACCAAACTATACACGTCATTCTGACATACATGTCCAACTAATCAAGCATCCTATCTGTCCTCTAATCAAGCATCCTCTATATCAAATCCCGCATTTCATATTTTTTCTACTCACCTGAGTTGAAACTGTGTTTCGTCCAAATGGCCTAATCACTCCAAGAAGCAGGTTGATGAATATATAGGTGTAAGGCGAAAAAAAATAAGAGCGATCCATCACAGGTGAACAGGAGGCAGGTTGGTCCAGATGATGAAGCCGAACCGGCTGACTGAACGGTGGAGGCGGTCAGAGTCTGCAGAGGCTGAGGAAATGAGTTGAAGGGTTCATTTCCTGGGGGGAATGCAAACACGTCACCTCATCTCTCTTTCTCGCCTCATTCCGACCATTTCAGATCCTAGGGCCGCATTCGCCTCTCCATCTGTCAAGTTTTTCTTCCTAGCTTCATATGAAACGCACATGAAATTCGTTCTGAAAATTATTCATAATAAAATGATGGTTAGCTCTTTAATTCCATTTATTTAATTTATAGCATACTTGTTAAAATCTAAATTGAATAAATGATGAAGGCTAAATTTCAAATTTCCCAAAAATTTGAATACAACTTTTTTTGGGGGGATTTAGAGAATTAAAAACTCTTCATACCAACACCCAAATATTAAATCTAGAGTTATTCCCAAAATTCGTTCATGGCAGGTTGAACGGCGGGTGTATAATAACTTACTAAAACTAAAATTTCTGACGTTAGGGGTTCTGACGGGAGTTCATTTGCCCTGACGTCCGACCTGTAAGACCATTGCGCTCTTGTGATCCTAATTACGGGAGGTAGCTCAGGCTCGGTCGCCTCCATCAAGTTAGATGTGAGCACACATGAGTTTTCGGGTTGAGAGGTTTTTCACATTTCCGCACAACCGAAGCAGCTGCAGCGCTGGGGTAGTTTTGACATTTTCGGGAGCTGGCTACAACGGGCCCTCAAAAGCTACATAATGTAGGAACTTGTTGTGCACTCTCCCCAGCTAGTAAATATGACACTTGTAGAACGGGCTCCAGACCACAGAAGTATACTCCAGAATTGGGAGTACTAGTGTCTTGCAGAGAGCTCTTATGGCATGCACGTAGTTGAACTCCCTAGTGTTTTGCTTGATGAAACCCAGCACACACACTGCCCTGCTCGAGAAAAAATAAACGTGATTGGCAAAAGGTAAGCTGGTGATCTAGTATCACGCCAAGATCCCGAACTGAGCACACTCGTCCAAGCAACGAGGCTCCAATTGTGTAGTCTCGAATGAGTGGAGCAAGTAGATAGTCATACTACTTAATAGAGGGAACCGAATATTTTTCCAGAATTGAGTTTTTGCTACTATGCCTACTCCTGCGTGTCAAAATCGCTCTAACATTATCAGTTGGACGGCACGGCACATATAGGTTCGAAATGGTCGAATGCATATTGACTTGGTAGTGATTTGATTCAACTCGGGAAGTAAAAATACGTTAGTAAAGGAAGGCATTATGTGGAGAGGGTGTTAATTTTTCTCCACATGGCTGATTACAAATGTTAATTTTTGAAAAAAGTAAACCAAAACTCTTTTGTTCGATGACTAGTAACCAATGGTTGAACACAAGGAGGGATCCAGATTGTTTTATTCTACCAACACAAATTCAAAACGTATGACCGATTAAATGGGCAAAATTTACTAGTTGCTATAATCTGTTCGCGCATAAAGTTAAATCAGGGAGAACAATAGGTAGGTACTTATTTTAGTTCATAAAAAGTGTTGAATAGGTGGAAAACATGACTATGATAAGGGTAATCAAAAAGATTAGGTGCAAATGAAAACCTTTGACCAAAGATTGCTAGTGTAAAATGTAATAATGTATTAAATTACTCTACTGAACTTCTTAATTTTAAGACTATATCTTCATAATAACATATTCAGATTATACTGCCATACAATACAGTTGGTTTCGAGGCATAACCCGAAGAGCAAATGGTTTGTTACACATAATAAACATTCAAAATTTAATTTCCTCGAGATTCAAATGAAAAAAAGACCTTCAAAACGTAATAAAGACAGACAAAAAGAATAAAATACTTGTGAATGAGAAAAAAAGATACAGAAAAAAACTCTTTTGTTGGTCTCTCTCACAAAAAAAGTAAACATATGACCCGCTTCAAAGCTACGCTGTTTCAAATAAAACTCCAGAGGCAAAGGGGCGAAGGCGAAGATATATAACTGGTGGTCATTTAAAGTTGAAACAACGAGGGATTTTCGTTGTTGGACGTCGACCCTAACTGGATGGAAGTTATTTTCGCGGAATCAAGGTCATTCAAAATCGATGGACTGGAGATTCACTAGCACAGTGTCTCCCGAATGGCGGGTCGCGACCCACTGGTTTGTCGTGTAGAGGTCCCAGCTGGATCGCAATATCGTTAAGAAGACAACATTTTAATGGTGGTTGTTTTAGTAATTAGGTACATACTAAAGTAAAATAAAGCTGTTCCCTTTTGTTATTAACTGAAACTGTCCGCCACAGAAACCGATTGTAGGTACTCCAGCTTATACTCTCCTTACTTAAGGCCTGTTTTCCTAGCGACAGGTTTTTTGCGCCGTTGTCAACGTGATACGCCGGGCGTTCAACGTCGACCACTGATTCCCTTGAATTTAGTTAGGGTGTTTTCCTAGAGAGCGCATCAAGTCAGCGCAGAAGGTGTTGCGTTGAAGCGACTGGCCCGACTGCTCGAGGAGGAGTCAACAGCGCAGTACGCTGGCGCGATTCCCTTGAATTCCGGTGTGTGTGTTCCAATTTTCGATTTCCGAGGTTTTCAAGATGTCCCAAAACGGGACACCTTCTTGGGACACCCCAAACCTTTCTCTGGTCAGTCTGAAGTATCTTTGGAATTTCTCTTCATAGTCAAGCAGATGATTTTTGACTAAAACGCTGAACATTCCTTAATTTCTGTGATTTGAGAATACATCACTCACACGTTTCCTTACTTTGGCATATTTTGTCAATATGATCTCTTCTTCTTCGTCACCATCTATCATTTCTTTAATTATAAATGCAGCCATTACATTTCTCTTTCTCATCATATTCTTCATTTCAGCAGTAGGTAGGTAAATGTTTTCACACACAAACACGTGCTACCTTCAACACTATTCAACGCCAATTGAACAGATAAAACACGCCGCTAGGAAAACACTTTTACCCTGCGTAATTTACTTCACGCTCCTGCCGACGTTTTCCAGGCAAATTCGGTTCCTGCTTCGCAAAAAACCTGTCTCTAGGAAAACAAGCCTTAAATCTACTGGCAGAAATCCACAGAGCATCATCCTGGAACATGCATACCTAACCTCTCCCCGAGTTTGAACTGAATCAGACTAGTAGATCATGGGCAATTAATAAAATGAGAAATCAACGTTAGCGCATGCGCTACTATTGATCAGATGGAATTGAAAGTTATAGGGGACCGTCTAAGAACTAAACAGCAGAATCCCTGAAAATTTCATCATAATCGACTAAAAGTTTGGGCGTGGCAAGGATTTACCACAGGCACACAGCTTGTCCCAGTGGGGCATTGGTTAGTGCAAGATTCATAGACGCATTTTATTTTTTTACAAATCTCTCATTAAAGGCGGAGGGAGCACACCATTAAATTAAAAAAATAAAATAAATAAATAAAATTAAGTGGGGAGGACGCCCAGGTTTACCCTACGCCGTCTCTAGGGATAAAGGAAGTTGCAGGAGGAGGAGAAAGAAGAGAGGGATGAAAGGAAGTGTCCCTATAAAATGACCACCAGTTGTGGGGTAAGAGCCCCTGAGGGCGCGAGTGGTGATACCACGGAGCACTCCCGCTGAGATGTCCAACTCAAGTAACTCCGTGGCACATTTCCCGCACCACACGCCGTGCCATGGCACGGTCGCGGCCATGACCTTGATACTATTGGTAGCCACTCCTTTTAGCTCAGATAGCGCTTGTCGCAGATCATTCCTATCATATTTACTTATCTTAGCCCGCCAGGTCTGCTCCATGTCCACGCTGCCATTGACAACCTGGACATCCAGGGTTATGGCAGACCCTTTCAGCTTGATCGCAACGATATCTGGCTTCTTGCTCCGGTCGCTCGGCAGGTTACATAGTCCCTCCCTTTTGACATCCCAGCCGCTAGATGACAAAGCACCTGCTATCTGCTTGGCAACCGCATCGTGACGTAAAATGAGGCCACCATGAATACGAGACAGACTCACACACACACACACACTCACACGGAATCAAAACTAAACAGCAAGCTCTGGAACGCAAAAAGCAGGTAGAAATTTTGATTTTGGAAGACAGAAATTTTGTCGACTTCTCAAACGTACACAAAGCTTACATTCCACTAAATTTTTGAACTAAACACAGTAGCCAGATTTTTTTTGAGTAGTTTATTAATTACCATATACGTGTAATATAAAAGTCGTTTCAATGAAAACATGATAGAACGAAGCAAAACGGCCTTAAAAAGTAGAATTTGTTACTTCCACTCGGATACTCCGGAATTTCACTGTATTTTATTTAATAATTTATTTACCTATTTACAAATTCATGGGGTAGTTGGTGCCCAATTTAGGATGATACAATCAAAACAACAGAAAAATGACACATATACATACTGTTGCATACATTCACAAGGCTCACTCAGTTTCTCTTTAATGTCCTCTAACTTGCTATAATAATTAAATTTAAAAAAAAATCGGATCTAAGTACTTATATAAATTTTATTTTATTTTACTTTTAATACTATTTTCATTTATTTATTTTTTGTTTGTTTTGTTACACATCTAGTGACTTCACTTCACTCTTCTTCGTTACTTCTTATATGGACAATATCTATACCACTCACCACATCACTTCAGTGGGCTATACTAGGCCCAGAGGTTTGGTCCTTTTCACTCTCGCAAATCTCGGCTGTTGTCCAGCAGGTTCAGTACTTTGACATTTATGTGCTTGAGGAGATGGGTTTCGTGATCCGTAGCTCGATTGTTAATGACTTCCTTACCATCTTGACTTTAATGCCACGATGGAGATCATCCTTTTTCTGTTAAACCAGGGAGCATTAACTATACTCCTGATTATTTTTTTCTGTGCTATTTGCATGATTTTCAAGTTGCTCTTCTTGGTGCAACCTCAGTCATGAGTTCAAAAGGGTTTGATCACTTATTCGTGCAGTAACACTTTGTGGTGTATGGACAATTGGGATTTTCTTCCAATGAGCCAGTACATCTTCCAGAATTTGAGATTTATTTCCTTCACTTTTCTCTTTATATGCTCATCCACCGATGCTTGGCATCCAGTGTGATGCCGTGGTACTCGGCTGTATCGGCATATGGGATGATCTGGGAGTTTATTACTACGGGTATTGAGGAAATCTTCCTGTAATTGAAGTTTATGTGCGTTGACTTTGATTCGTTGAGTTTTATTCTCCATTTTCTGGTCCACTGATAGATGCTGTTAACTGCTTCTTGTAGCTTACTTGTGGCTTCCTCTGCAGTTGAAGAACCATCTCTTCTAAATAAAGTGTGATTCGACTCTCAAAAGCATATGAATCACCATCCGGTCGATATCCAGCTCTCAATAATAGCCCCCGCACCCCCCTTTCAGATTTAAAGGGTATAGGAACCGGAAAACCCCATTTTTCCCGAAATTTCATTTTCAGGCATAATAATTTAGTTAAAACATTCTCACAATCTTCACGGGTGGTGAACTGCGGAGTGAAATTCAATTTTCGGTATCACGTCCTCGCAGAGGGTTCGGGAATTTAGAGAACTTGACGGCCTGTCGCCCGATCCGAATGGAACCATTTATCTTCAGAAATGAATCGTTTTCGTTTTTCCAATAGATTAGCGAACGCGCGCGGATGCCCTATGCGGGTGAAATCGTCCGCACTGCAGGGAGGGGTATTTCGTTTGAATAAAAGGTTTCATTTGAAAATAAATTGGAAATATTCAATATATATCAAGTCCAATAATCAAACAGAAATGCCAGTCAGGAAAACGTAGATACTGCACTAATTCTTGTTTATTTTATGTATGATAGATGTTGTTAAGTAATTCATTTACTTTGAAGAGCTTTAAGTCTAGTCTTCCTGGAAAGTTATAAAATTATTTCAAGGCTACAATTTGGTTTTCAAAGGTTTTTCTTTCTTTTTTTCTTATTTTATTGGCTTTCTTGTGATACAGTCGTTACCAGTACATTTAAGTATGTATTATAAATCAATAATCACATAGTCACATTAAATAATTTAAATTTAACATCAAACAAAACCCACATTAAATCACAAATTAACATTAGTGCTCTTCAGAAAGTCAAACAATAAATAGTACAATTCTATTTTGGAAGATGCTTGTACTGAATCAAGGTTGAATGGATTTTCAATTCTCTTTGAGATTTCTGCTAATAGGTCCTCTCTGCGATTAGAGTGGGAAGTACATTTTAGGATTAAATGCTGGTTGGTTTCCGGGTTTTCTCCACAAAATCTGAATTGCGACGACTGTACCACATTCATTCTTTGCAGGTGTGCATTCGAGCAGTTGTGTCCACTTCTCAACCTCGTGAAAACTTTATAAAAGGATTTTTGTATGGGATCCTCAACAATTGTGTACCATTGCTTCCTGTTCAGGGGAAACAGTGATTTATACCTGTCCCCCGCATAATGATTTATGAATGCGGCCTTCCAATTACTGAAGAACTCTAAAGCTAGGGACCTCCTCATATCAGTATGAGGAAACTCAGGGGAGGGTAGTGGATAAGGAAGTCAGATGGTAACCTTGGCCTCACGATCTGCGGCTTCGTTTCCAGTGGATCCCCTATGTCCTGCTCAAGGTCTGCAGTATATTATGTTCAATGAGAGTGAGTTTAGGTGCGATAGTCATGTTTTTTTAGTTTGGTGGTTGCATTCTTCGAATCTGTAGTTAGGGTACTCCTCTTCGATGCGTATGTGGAAGCGTACTTCCATAACCTGAAGCTTCCAGTTTCAAAAGGGTTTGAGTACGGAGGTTGCGGCTTTTGAAATGAATAAACTGATAACTCAGAGGCTAAATGAAGCGTTCTATGTTTTCGCCTTATTCCTTGATATTAAAAAGTGGTTCGACTCAATATAACAGGCACCCTTGATTAATAAATTGTATGATGTTGGTATTTGGGGTATTCCGTTGAACGTTGTTAGGCGTTACTTGTTTAGACATGTGACTTGTGTTGAACATTCTGAAAAACTTTCGTTCCGTGTCTGTCTGTTTGTGTGCAGGCCGATCTCGCTCAGATTCGGAGGGTA
Source organism: Adelphocoris suturalis (assembly GCA_030762985.1). Classification (NCBI taxonomy): domain Eukaryota; kingdom Metazoa; phylum Arthropoda; class Insecta; order Hemiptera; family Miridae; genus Adelphocoris; species Adelphocoris suturalis. The sequence goes on along the minus strand of CM061043.1, from coordinate 84,132,593 downwards.
GTTGCGTGAAGAACATTTAATTATCCCATATAAATTTCAACAAAATGCCATCATTAGTAGCTACTACGCATGCGCTAATGTTAAATCTTTGTAACAGGCATAATTAGCGAATTTTCGTAGAAAATGAAGCTATTGCAATGGCTCCAAAAATTTTAAAATCAAATTTTTTGAAGATTTTCTTCATTGAAATCCGTTCTGAGACATTCTGAAACGAATCCTAGAGTTAAACATTTTTTCGTGAAGATATATTTATTTATGTATGTATGTGTCCTTCCAGATGATAACTCTCCTTAGGAAAACGAAAGGACGAGTTCGTTGGGTAGATAATTTTCGTAAATGATCGTATTATGTAGCAGATGATTATTGGGGAACGAGAGATAGTTTTGGGACCCAAAAAATATTATAAAACCAACAATTTTTGGACCCAATCTTCGTTTTTTTGTTCTCCTAAAAAAAAAGCCTTGATAAGTTAGGCTCCTATTTACGGTCACAATTTAGTTCTCAGTGTTCGATGGGATTTTGGCTGGTAACATTGATGGGGTAACTGCAGACTAATATGTGTGACCGTGCAAGGGTGCTTCTTGCCAGAGGTAAAATCTGATATATATATATATATATACACACACTCCGCATTCTTCTGAACAAAATCGTTTTTTTTTAAATTTTTCTATCATTTTCCAATCAAAATTTATAATTTTTCAAAGTTTGAAAAAAGCAGGCCTGAAAATTGGAAATTTTCAGCCGGTTCCAGCAGATTTTCGGCAGACTTGCATGAAAAATGTAGGAAATTGATGATTATTGATCATCAATGAGTTTTAATGATTATTGGGGAAAGAGAGTTAGTTTTGGGAACCAAAAAATATTCAAAACAAGTCATTTTTCGACCAATCTTCGTTTTTTCGTTCTCCTAAAAAAAAGCCTTGGCCTGTTAGGCTCCTTTTTCTCTTGCGCGGTATCAATTTAGTTCCAAGTTCGATGGGAGTTTGGCTGGCAACATTGATGGGGTACCGCAGACTAATATATATATATCACCTAGGTGGTGCTTAGTTTCACGATATCGAAGGTAAGAAGCCAAGCTACAGTAGTGCAATCCAGCCAATGCTCTTTGCACGGGTGAAGAGCTACATAACTCAGTTCGGCTTCACGGACCCACATTGAGATTTACTAAGCTTCCGGACCCGGAGTCTCTCCTCAATTCGCTCTATGAGCCGAAAGCGGATGGAGTGGGGTCCGGGCCTCGACCGTTTTCCAAGGGAAGTGCCAAAGGGCGCCCCCACATTACCAATAGCCCGTTTTTGGCGCCCGTTCAAATCCCCTACCATCCTCCCCGAATATGCCCCCACCTACCACATTCGCAGTGTTCCTGATTAGTTCTTATCAGGCATCACCGGGGATTAACTCCCTCTCCCCGCCCTTAAACTAATTGTCGCAACAAGAATTCCAATAATGGGGCAATCCAATTAGGTTGGATCCGGTTCATTCGGTATCAGCGTTGGTTTTAGGCCTGAAAACGGTTGATCTGATAGTTGATATGGTTAGGGCCTATTGACACTCGGTAAATTTCTCTTGACGATTCACGTAGATTTACCTCTCCACACCAAAGGCTTATTTCGTAAACTCAGTATATTCTATGTCACCGAAGAAACTATTATTGGGTCATAGAGGACTTTTAGGCCCATTTCAGACTAGGGAATGAGTTTAAAGCTCGCGTGAGCTCAGTCACAGGCAAATGGAACGCTTTTAATGTGAAAAGAGGAGTCACATGAAACACAAAGAGGCATAGACGGGATTTAGTGTAGTATCTTCAGTACAATGTTGGATTACACCGAATGTGGCATTCTGATATGAATCCTAGATTTGAACACTTTTTCAAATAAGTACCTATACATCAAAATGTATACTTACGCTTCATTCCAACCGGTTATTCTCCCTCCCTTCAGTAGTACGGAGGAAGAAGCTGAGAGTTAAGGAGTGAAAATCGTCGGGCCCTTCAGCCCTCAAAATACCCTAAAACAGTCATAAATTTGTTGTTATCTTCGAACATTTTTTTCCAATTATAAACGTTATTGACTTTGTTGACATGCGTATAAGATAATATATTAATTACATGTTACATGTCCGAGGTCCTACCCTCTGACTGTCCTAAACCAAAAATTTTATAAAGGTTAATAATAACAATATTAACAAACAAGGAGTCATGGGGTCTTTTCCTTTTGTGTCGCTTCCGGTCTCGTGGTGGAGGTGGGTTCTGTAAGATATGGAGCAATCATGGAATTGTTATGAAGTGACATTCTATCTTCTGACTTCTGTTAGAGCGTTGAATTAATTCTTGAACGGTTTGTATGCCGATGACGTAATGTATTATGGAGTTGTGAACACACCAGGGTGCCCCAGAAATGATACGGAAAATTAAATTTTGGGTCACTTGAATTCTGTTTGTGGTACTCAAGTCAGCAAATCCCCCGTCCAGATAGGACGTATTGGGGAAATGTAGAGGAGTCTCTTTATCTACAAATTTAGTGGAGAACGGCAGCCTAGAAGAGAGTGAAAGATGTAGAGAAATTCTTTGCTTTGTATTTGTTATTGTTATATTTGTTAAGTAATTTATATGAGTTTCTCAAGTCAACGTCATATCAACAAAATTTTGTTTAATTTTAGAAATTTTGTGGTTTTGGAAATTGTAGCAATTTACTCAGAATCAAAAAACAATTATGACCACACATTTTATGTTGACAATCATTGTAAGTGTAATTAACTGACTCCCAAGAAATTTTGTTTAAACCTGTTAGCCATACCCCACATCATCTGTAACATTGTGGGAGTGTATAATACCGCTTGTAATATCTCTAAATTATTTTGCATGAAGAAAGTGGTAGTTAGATTTACTGTTAGTTCTAATGTTGAACTGATCTAGACGGTCTGATCATCATCAGTACCAAAGGTAAGCTAAGCAAAAAACGCGAAAGGGAGCTAGAATTCCATTGGTAGAGAGGTAGGAAAGGCACCACCAATCAAGATCAAACAAAGTGAAAGCTAATCACAAGAAGTGAAGGGGAGGAGAAGAGGTTACTCAAGCCAGATTTTAACATTGCGAAGGAGTTAATTTCAAGCGTTATAGAAATGTAGTTACTCATAATGGTGGAATATATTGAGGAATATCCCTCATTTAGACTTTCAGAAATACATCTGAAGATATATATTTTTCTGGAAATAGACAACGTTCTTCATTAACTTCCGTTTTCATCATTGAAACGAGTTTTCACAACTTCGTCCCGAATGATTTAGTTCGTCTTGTTAAGCACAGAAGATTCGTTGACAATTATAAAAATTAATTTAATATAAATGACATAATTACGTATCCATCAGAATGAATTAGTAACTCAAGATTTTTTTCATCAGCCAGTATTACCTACTTGGAAAGTCCGTTTGAAGAGAGTGTTCACAATTTATCAATTCAAGATCAAACCGACCGAACGCGGTCTCAAGGACAAAGTGCTACAAAGCTGGGCTGTAAAGCTTTGGCCTCAATGTATATTGGCCGCGAGTCAATTTGCACTGGACAAATCCCGTTTGACTGGAGCAACCTGTGCAGGTCCTTGATTATTTGCCTCCGTTTTACGCCCGAACTAAAACTAATCTCCGCGTTTGACCTGGCCAACCGGTTTCACCAGACTTTCAGTCTGTTTGAATCCTGCAACAGTAGCTAACCAACGTTGGACTTGGTTTCTCATAGGCACTCATAAGCAGACACCAGGCCCAAGCGGAATAAAATAGAACTACAATGATACAAGATTTCAACCAAATTCTGATCAGTTAACCCCCAGTTAATCAGGGTTGGGATTATTATATGTTCATCCTGAAACCTTCGAAGGTCGTTCCAATTTTCGTAGGTTCCCACTGTTTTTGCTTCCTCACTACCGATGGTATGAAAACATTGTGATCCTGATTGAAGTCGAAAAAAATGTTGTCCTCTAAAATTAAACTGTTCGCTTGTTCTTTGCGTTTCGGGGCTTGCTGATCAACTTTGGTTCCCTGTCTGTCTGTCCGATGTCAGTCTGTCTATAAGTGGTAAATCCTTGTCACGCCCAAAACTATACCAAGTTTCAGTGATGACATTTTTGGGGATTATGTGGGATATCTTCAAGACTGTCCCCTAGTATTTTCAATGCCGCCCGATCAACAGTAGCCTGTACGCATGTGCATACGTTAATTTCTTATAACATCGATTTTTTATCATATATTGGTCCGATTTTGTTCAAACTCGAGAGGTTGGTGGGTCCAGGGTGATTTTTGCCAGGGTATTTTATCGCATCAGCTTGAATAAAAGGTGAATGATTGATCGAAAAAACAATTTAAATGTTAGAAAACTACATGAATGAAAAGCACAATATGAGAACGGTGTTAACAAACGTAACTTACCTGTCATTATTGAGCACAAATAGTACCTACTGAAATGTAGTTTTTCTGCGTTTTTCCAAGTTGGTGTTGTAAATATCAATAAATGAACATCATTTTGAGGTTTAGCATGAAAAAATACCCCAAAATCAAGTAGGTATTACATGAGGCAATTGAATATCTTCAAAAACTCCGTATTTCACAATTTTGGCACTTTTAGAGCGGAATAGAGCACTTAGGAGCGGAATCGCGCCTGCTTGCGCGCACTTAATAAAGATCGAGGGATGTATCATTTCTTCGTGAAATTTCACGTAGATTTCAAATCTGCGATTAAAAAAAGGGGATTCCTGATTGAAATAACGAAATTAGTACGCAAAAGTGTGATAGTTGAATTTCTAAAAAGGATGGACCATTAACTCGCGGACACCCTGCATATTTTTTAAATTATTTTATAATTATTATTTTTTTTAATGAGCTCATTATTGATACGCCTACTTTGGTTTGGCGTCAAACTTGGCTAGCTACTGATAAAGCAACTATTGAGTACAGCGTGACTCTTATATGAGGGTGATTTGAGGAAAATCTATACTGCACACTCACTTTTTCTTCTACCATCAAAGACTCATTCCGAGCGCGGTGAATTATTGAACATCAAAGCTACCCAGTGATCCGGCAACGATACCGCTGAGTTCAGCAATAAAACGCAAAACACGCCGCATTTCCCAGTGATTTCTTTCCGTTTATTCCATTTCCGTTGCGTCAAAAGAGGAAATAAAGGCCCTACCGCAGAGGAACTAGGCAAAAAGGAATACGAGGAGGCGCCCAAAGGGCAAAGCGTTTCCCACCAGAACATCGATACGACTGGATACCGCGGTCGACTTAAACCCCCAAACAGTTCGGCAAACACTTCAGTATTTTTACGTGACTCCCTACGAACAAAAGTCTTGGCCGTTCTCCTTGTCACATTTCGTTCTATAAAAATAAAAACCTCTCTCAGCCGATCGGATCGAATCGTTATTTTGCCACCTAAAGGCCCCCGTTTTCTGAGTAGCGAGAAAAAAGGGGAAACTTGACTCTTGAAAGCTTTCAGACTAAGCTGTTTTTTCACATGCTAAGTGCATCAATGTCCCTCAGTGAACGGGATTCGGATTGCTGTTCTTTCCAATTATACGGTTTGTCTCGATGGAGTTTTTTTCATCTTTTATGGTAAATAGCGTGTTTTCTTTGTGACTTCTACGCAGATGGGGTGAAGCTGACACCGTCGCTTCTAAAAGTGATTGAAACATTAAACTGTCGACTTTACTACCTAGCGAATGCGTGACAAGTGAAAACTCGTTCCAAATGGAATTAAGAGCCTTCTCCCTCGCAGATGTCTCGTCTTAGATGTTGCTGTTAACCTTCAACTGGTATGCTGAACACCTCGATGTATCAGCAGTAACTGGTTAGGGTAGGCATAGAGCGAGATACATTTCGAAGTTATACGAGGTGCATTATTCCCTTCTCTCTGCCTTCCCATTTACGTTGGTCTAAAAACAAAAATAATAATGAAAAACAAAACAAAATACCTAAATAAATTTAAAAAAATGTCTGCCAAGTTGGGTGTGGCACTAGCTTCCTCGTTTGCCTATCATGAATGTATAGATAATTGAAAAGTTTTGAATGATCTTGAAAAATTCCATAGCGGAAAAAAGTAAAACAAGAAGTAGCATGAAATGTCATAATTGGTCAATTAAGAAACGAGAAAATGATACTCAATGTAATTTACGTTTGTGCAAGCGCAGAATGAACTGATGAATACAATGAAAGGTACGGGAATATCTACAACCTAAGCCGCGCATTCACTGACAATTTCATCAAAATCGGCAGCAGCTATTAATGATTCAATTGTGTTGAAATTGATATGAGGTAATCAAGCCATCTTCTTCCAACTATCGTTCAAATTTAAGCGAAATTGAACGACTAAAGTGTGAAAAAATGGAGCATAATGGAATTTACGTTTGAGCACGGGCAGAATGAAGTATTGATTTGGCAACAATGAAACTGATAGGGGACCATCTACAAGCTAACCCAACCCACGCATTCTCTGACGATTTCATCGAAATTGGATGAAAACAGTGGAAATTAAGGTCGTTACATGGATTTCACATAGGCGCATGTGCAATATCTATGAATGATACAATCATGTTGAAAATGATATGGGATGATCAAATCGTCATCCTCCAACAATCATCCAAATTTGAGCGAGATCGGACGACTAGGGCGTAAGAAAATTATGCTTGGTAGAATTTACGTTTGCGCATGCGCAGAGTGAGGTATTGAGTCAAGAACGATGAAAGTCATAGGGGACCGTCTACCCCCTATCAGACACATTCCCTTAAAATTTGATCTGAATCGGATGAAAACTGTGGAAAATAAGCTCGGGACAAGGATTTGCGGACACATGACTGACATACAAACACACAGACAGACAGACAGAGAGACATACCCGGAACCAAAGTTGTTCAGAATGGTCTAAAACGTAAAATGCGAGTGGAAATTTTGATTTTGGAGACCAACAATTTGTTTTCTCCCGAAAGTGAAAACAGTGCTTCCGCTACCAATAGGTAGTATTGGTAAGCAATGCATAGCTTATTGGTAAGTAATGCATGCATCACAGGGACGTCCCTGAATGGATTGTATGTAATTTTGGTGAGAATTAAAATAATGTAAAAAAACCAAAAGTATCATGATTTCTCGGTAATCCCCACCATTTAACTCCTTTACCGCCAGTTAATTTGAAACTTCCGAGGTTGCATAACTGGACTAAAATCTGGATCGAACAAACATTAAAAACAGTCACGAAATGTCTGATGCATATAATAAAAATATCATGATTTATCGTTATTACCCCTCCATTCACCCCCTCTCATGATGAAATTTGAAAATACTGACATACTTCCGACTAATATATCGCATTCATAATGGAACAAAATAAAAATCACGAAAATTTGTAGAGGGGGGCTGCGCTTGAAAAAATCGGTAATCGGGATCGAACAAAATGAGAATAACGAAAATCGGTTGACAATCGTAGCCTGGGTAGCGTAGACAACATTTGTTGGAAAAAACACGTTTTTGTTACCCCTCTCCCATCTTGAAATTCAAAATTTCCGAGATTCGTTACACAACTAGATTAAAATTGGTATGCAACAAAGAAAGAATCTTGAAAATTAGTTGAGGATTGTGGCACGGGCAAAATTTGTGTCACACACACACTTATTTTATTTTTATTTTATTTTTTTTTACAGATCTCCTCTTAAAGGCGGAGGGGGCACACCATTAAATTTTTAAAGAATAAATAAAATAAACAAAGGGGAAGACACCCAGGTTTACCCGACGCCGGCTCTAGGGATGAAGGAAGTTGCAGGAGGAGGAGGAAGAAGAGAGGGATGAAAGGAAGTGTCCCTATGCACACACACACACACCCACGTCAAACACACAGACAAACAGACCTATGGTTTTTTTCACGGATTCGGTCTTAGAAACGGATTTGTATGCAGTTATTTTGTTTATTTTCTTTCTCTCATGCTTGTCCCCTAACCTCCCGGCTGAATCAATTCCAACTGGTCATCCATCCATAGACAAAGTCTAGCCTCAGAGGGACGTCCTAAAAATGAAATAATAGTCCGATTTTACATAAAATGTGAGTGAACTGATATGATCCGTCAGTAAAGTCAATAAAGTACTGCACGTTACACCTAAATTGTTTAGGATTTATCCAACCTATCAGTGGCCTATTGCAATGCCTCGATCTTAAGCGTGTCTTACTATTTAGTTCCAGTTGAAATACAAAAATTTCCATTATGAAATATCCCGACCTGTTAGGAAATCGTTGGTTGACAGAGTTTGACATCATCAGCCATCTCTGATGGAAGCGAAAGGTACGGTTATGATGGATAGTTATTCTGCAGACGAGAGATTTAGCACAATATTTTCCTTGCGGAAACTTTGATACTAAAATTCAGGGACAGGTTCCTGGGAAACTCTTTAGTTTAGGAAACTTGGCAATTCATGAAGGCATAAAGTTTCAAATTTATTAATCTAAACCGATGCCTAAACTTTTTCGTTAATGAGAGAAACTTCTTATCAAAGTTTCCTGCCGTGCAATGAACGTACTTCCAAACTTTGATTTAAACTCCATGCTCTGCCACTGTGTGTTTTATGAAGGATGTTGTATAAATTCATGCTAACGCTTTGGGCGTGCGAAAAATTGAGGTTGGCTATTCAGTTGATGGAAATGGGATTTGTTGGAGGAGTAATATAAACTAGGAGTGGGAAGTGAAGGCTTTATCGAGAAATCAGTCAGTCTCCCTTCAAGTTCAGAGCTCTCGCTATCAACAATCCATCGCTGGAATCGTAGTTTCCACCCTTCACCGCTCGCCGCGCTAGGCTCGATCTCTTCCACTCCCTTATCAATGAGATTTCCATTTCATTTCCTATGGGCCTATATTAAGGGTGGGCTGGGGTCAGGTTGATATTATGGTCGACCCGGATTTGCGGAACGTTCATTTCTCATACATAAGTACCTACCCACCATATTATTCGTATTTCCGCAATTCTGTTACTTGATATAGTTTAAATTGGGATGGGAGGACGAGTAATAACTCGGCATCCTCTAAATACGGTATTACGAACGTACCTTTAATATACATTTATGAAGATTAGCTCGATAAATTATTAGCCATACGGCTCGGCCTCAGAAAAACGTTTAAGATACCAACTTATTTCAATCTTAGTCTATCAGTATACAACGAGATATTTGGATATATCGAATTCATTTATGTCTATTCATTCGATTTATTGCTTTCGTAAATGCGGATTGTTTAATCTGTTTAATGAAATTTAAATATCAAGGCCGAAAATAGATGTTGAATGGTAGAGACAGTTAAGGGGGTCCAAGTTTGGGATCAAAAAGCAAAAGGATTGGGATCCTGACGAAACACTAATTTTTTATTGCTTAAGTACGCAAGTAGTCAGAATTTCAGAAATCGGAAGATCTAGATTGGGATGGAAATTGTAAAATTGTTTGTTAAAATCTCCGAGAAAACTCTCTGCAGCGATCGTAGTTCTCAAGTTGGTCTCGTTTGGAACCTGTGGGGGAAACAAGCTGTCCTCTTCGATGTAATTCGTATTAAAGTAGTACCTAACTAAATGCTATACCCTGTACGGAGCAGTATGCATTAGAGTTGTAAAGGCACTGTACACAACTTGAGGAAAGAAAGCTTAATGCAAATAATTTTTGAAGCCAGAGCCCCACTTTCTGAAAAGGCTGAAATGGCAGCATTTTTGAAGTCCACGTGCATTACTGCGATTTGTAAATCTACCTTGGGATGCGACAAGCACATCATCTCAACACTAATTCAAAATCCGGTGTATTTTCTTTGAGTGAACGGTCGGTAACAGAGTGTGAATCTCTGAATCTGAAAATACTACATCTCTTCACCTGACAAAACAATCCCAAAGTCGTCGCCTTTTTGGACCTCTTTCGCAGCTCGTGATCCCTTAGCCGCTACTGCCGACGCACAGTGGAGTATTTATTTATTTATTTAATGAATTTGAACATGTTTGTTCGTTTCATTCGAGAATGCTTTACAAAAAATACATAATTGAAACAGTTGTAGTGTAAACATCATTAACGTAATGTTTTCAATACCCAGTTAAATCAACTACAAGAGTACACAATTTAAAAATGTATCGTGGTGTCCAGTTACATGATTTACTCACAATGATTGATAATCCAATCAGTATTACAGCGTTTGCAGAAATTCCCAATATTTTATAAATTACAAATTAATATAACATTCATTATTAATTCAGCTTATTCTCTTAACCCTATAATTATTGGAAACATCAATACAATAAAAAACACAATGAACTTCATAAATCATTTCAAAAAATTCAATCAGTTAACATAGGCAGTATAAATAAGCGAGATGATCCTTCAGTCAAACAATCATAAATTTCTCAGTTTGCAAACTTCACTTTACACCCCCCCCCCCCCAACCAAGTCCGAGATATATCTTTTTCTGATCCAGTTATAAAAGCGCACAGTGGAATTTACTCTCAATTCCCTCATTCCTAGTTGAAACCTCAAAAATCGAAGTTCACCTAACAGAGTAATTTTAATATAAGCCCTTTGTAAAGCACCAGTATAAACATGATCTCACTCAACGGGCTCCTCCTAGTTCTGTAAGTGTTCTCATTCCAAATTGCAATCTCGTGGTTCACACGCTTCCGCCTAGACGCCCAAAACACCTACTACTATTTCGTAATGCAACATATTCGTATTGTGGTTTAAAAAATTGTTTTCATTATGGAGACTGCCCATCAAGTCTAGTGAAATAATGGATAGCTTTCAATTTTACGAAAGGCTTGTTTTTCTAAAACATACCGCTTGTTGATTTCAGCTCTGTTTTTCAACTAAATGTTTTGTTTTTACGTTACTGTTAGTTTCGACTCGAATGCGATCGAATCAAGATTTTTATTGGTTAGTTACCATGTGGCCAACATGTACCTATTGCGAAAGAAAAAGATGTTCAAACTCTCCCCAAATCGAGATAGGTATATCAAATTCAGTTGATCCCATGATGGTGAAACTATTATGAAATCTATCAAGATAGAATGAATCGATAGATGATCGATCGATGATGTTTTGTTGATCTAGAATGGATCTGTGCTCAATAATTGTTTTTCTCCCCTCAACCAAAACTTCAAGATAATGTTTCTCATTTATCGTAGATAATGTCCAGTAAAATTGGTCGTTTTGTAGAAGACGATCGACACAGTCGTTCACGATTATTACACTTTTTAATCGAATTGAAAAAATGAAAAATAGATTGCGCATACGCGAACAAAACTTGTTTCATTGAAGGTAAAAAAGGAGAAATTGCATTCAAAAATTTGTGGAAGTCTTCACGAATAGATACTAACATGAATGGGTATATGGAACCAAATACTTTTTCTTTCTCACCCATTAATATCTTCAACTCACACATTCCCTCGGCGTAAAATACTAGATAAATATCCCAAAATACTCTGTTAACATGGTGACAACTGCCAATGAAGATCTGATTGATTAATCATCTTTCAAAGTTTCTGAGTAAATTGGTCTTATTAAATTTCCCGCTTGAGTTACTTTTGTTCCCCTAGCTAATCTTCCTAACCTAACTTTATCTTAACCTAATCTTCTTTTCTTTTAATTTTCTTATACATACTCGTACCTTTTTATTAATTCGCAAATGATTTAGATCAAGGGAAAGAAAAGATCATGTTCCCAAATTCTCATCAAACTTTATATTTGTATACAGGGTGGCAGGGGATAAGTGACGAAGATTTTTTCCTCTTAATTTGCATAAAAAATGTAGTAAAATCCCGCCAACCGCATATTTTTATCTCAATCCGTACTTGAGACATGATTTGAAGGGTTTTTTAGGAATACCGTGTTTTTTAATTTTAAACTCAAATTTCTCCACTTTCCCTCATTAATTTCAACTTTCGACGTCATTTTCAGTATTAGCATCAAATTTCCTATAAGAATAATGTACTTGGGTTCCTAAAAAGTACCATCCGAAGACCCTCACATCAGCTCAAACATTGACGATTTTGAAATAATAATATTTCTGAAAATCTTTGAAACTTTACTACTCTTCCGAAAATAATCCTGGAAACTGGAAAATCTCTGGAAAACTGCTTCATCTAATATTATATTCAATGGTATAATCAGTTTTACTTTTATTTTGTTATGTAGGGAAGAATATTATGTTTTAATGTTAAAAATTGTGGGTTTTCCAATGAAATTGTTGGTTTTCCGGAAAGATGACCCCCCATGAACCTACGAGTATGGGGTCGGTTTCTATGTATTTTTTCACGCTGTATCAAATAGTAACATTTGTAGATCTTTTCGGTTCCGTTATAACCGAGTTTTACACTTGAACTCACAAATTTTTAGTTTGTATGTTACGCTTAAATCTAAGTGTTATGGAGTAAAACTAGTTAATTAAAGTGTAAAACTCGATTATAACGTAGTTGGAGAGATCTGCAAGCGTTTTCATTCGATCCAGCTAGAAAAAATACATAGAAACCGACCCCATACTCGTATGTTCATAGAGGGTCATCTTTCGAGAAAACCAACAATTTCATTGAAAAACCCACAATTTTTAACATTAACACTTTATTTTCTCCCCTAAATAACAAAGTAAAAAATAAAATTGATTATACCGTTGGAAAGAGTATTAGATGAAACAGTTTTCATGAGATTGGCCAGTTTTCAAGATTTTTTTTGGAAGAGTAGTAAAGTTTTAACGATTTTCAGAAATTTTATTTTTTTCAAAATCGTCAATGTTTGAGCTGATGTGAAGGTCTTCCGAAGATACTTTTTAGAACTCAGGTACATTATTCTTATGGAAAATTCAATGCTGATTCCGTCAAAAGTTAAAATTAAATGAGACATAGTGGAGAAATTGGAGTTTCAAAGAAAAAAATACGGTTTTCTTGAAAGAAAAAAAAACCTTTAAAAATCATATCTCGAGTACGGAATGAGATAAAAATATGCTGTTGCCGGCATTTTAATACGTTATTGATGCAAATTAACACAAACAATTTTTCGTCACTTATCCCCTGCCTCCCTGTATATGATATATAGTAAATAAACTATATTCATCAAATTATGTGCCAGATTGTCACTATTAATAATTTATTACCATTCCAGACTCGAATGAGCGTGTTTTAAACCAAAATATTTATTTTAGAGGTTTTACCAGAGATTTGGATCATTTACCCCACTGTGCGACGGTTTGATATTATTTGTGAAGATTTAGTCTGATTTGAGTAAGAAAAAATTTATCTGTTATCTGAAAAATTATAAGTATTGATTTAAAGTGAAATGAAGATGTACAACATTCCATCAATAGTGTCGTAATCTGTCTGAAATAATTTCACCCTCTTTCGAAATTTATTTAAGTGCACCATAAACCTCACCGAAGTACCATAATCATTTAATGAAACTCTTCATACACGAAATAATACCTTGGTATGAAACTGCCACACACTCATGAATAACGCACACCCTATATACCTACCATGAATAAAACATTGTATAAATATCATGATATTCGAAGACATTCTTATAGTGAAGCGGTTGGGAAGTAAGAAAAATGGATCCACATTTTTCCACCTTCGTTGAACCGAATGAGCATCACATTACTTCGCGTTTCGCCCCACACAAATCATTCGATTTTAGATGGGAATTGAAGAGAAAAATCTATCGAAGAATCTATCTCTTGCGTTTCGCTTTCAGTTTTCTCGAGGGGCTAGTGAAAATCGGAGTTATCCTCGAAAATAAGGTGCGAGAGAAAAACTAGTTTTCCGCCCTAGAGAGGGACTCTGGTATTCATAGGTTTATGAGAGCCGGTGGAAGACCTTGGCATGTTTACGTCCATATCGATCCGGTCGGGTTCCGTGAGAAAGCGTCGGGTAGGATAAAACTGTCTACATAGAAAGTCGCGGGAGTGTGAAATTTTCCGTAAAGGGCACTCAGGTATCAGGCGATTCCTTCCTCTCTAGTTTCTATTTTCGAACTACAGAATGACGTGGGTGAAAAAAAGAAGCACGTCGGCATTCATTTGGAACACATCAAGAAAATTCCACTAATGAACCAACCAACCGGGGGTGAAGTGAATATTCCTTCAGAAACTCGACGGTCGGTTCACATCGATATCGACTTTGCTTTTACGATCTACCGACGATTTCGGAACCCTCAAGTGAGTTGCCACTACTAACCACACTAGTACTTTTATCACTCCTCCAACACCCTTCCGTTTTTGAGCAGATAAGACACCCTGGGGTCCTACTAAATCACGTTTTCTTAGTTTTAAAACCATTTATTGCTTCCGAGTTTACCTGAAGATAGCATTGTTTTCACTATCGGGAGAAAAAAATTGTTGGTCTTCAAAATCAAAATTTCCACTCGCATTTTACGTTTTAGACTATTCTGAAAAACTTGTGTGTCTCTTCGGATATTCTCCATTTCCCTACCTAAGTCAAGGTCATAAATCCCCGTCATGCAACCCGGGCATCCTGTGGTTTACCAGAGAGGGTGGCAGAATGACCCGCTGGCGTTTAGGGGCGGGGGGGGGGGGGAGGCTCGTGTCAACGGGTCTCCCGACCCTTAATGACGCTTCCCCCATTATGGAAAAAACTTTAGGAGAGCCTCATAACCACCGCCAGCCAATTGGCACGGGGGTTTTGGGGAAGGCGCTCGAGGGCGTCCCAGACAGGGTCGTCGGTCTTCCTCTCCCTATTCTTGGTCCTCTTGTTCCTATCCTTCTTCCTCTTTCAATGCCCCTGGAGATGTCTACCAGTGTGCCCACTGTGAGTGAGCCTTCAGTTCCAAGCGTGGCCTCAGCGCCCACCTCTGGCAGAAGCATCCTGTACAGGCCAACGCTGCAATTGATATAGAGCGAGAGCAGCCAGGTATGCTTCTGAGGATTTTGCGGCGAACGGCAGCAGAGGAGGCAGAGGCTGTGCGTAATGGGGTACGCAATATAAATGTATTCTTGCAAGCAGGTTTTCTTATGCGCACGCTTTCTGGCATCCAATCTCTTCGCCTGAGGCCCCACTATAAGCAGCTTGTCCAGGATGCAATCCTGGCAAATAGCAGTGGGGCCTCCCCTGCATCTCTGACAGGCGTGGGACAACAGCCTGCCGTTCAGCAATCCTCCCCTGGGACCTCCGGTCTTCTTGAAGATTTGATGACTGAAGTTTAGACGGCGGTTAATGTCTTCTTCGGATTTTTTGACTTTGGAAAAAGATTATTGGGGAACTTCTGGAGAAGGTGAGTAATGGACTGAAGGTGGTTCAGACCATTGGTAAGACCCTAGCATTCAATCATCCCTAACCATCTCTAAACGTTACCAACCATCCCCTCCCAATGGCTAAACAAATCCGAAAAAAAGGCTCCGCTACTCACGACAAAAAAGCGATGAGACAGATCGATTCGAGAAAAAAAGTTTTCTCACTCGCTAATAGAGTGTGGTGACGTCGAGGGGTCGATGTGTACCGAGGGTTTGGTTTTTACGAAAACCCGAACTTTACATATTATATCTCTCATGCCACAAAATTGTATGTAATACGGACGATTTTGTTTTTACTTTTTTCATCTATTTTTTCAAGTTATTTTCTAAATTTGATTTTGTAGATGTAAATACATATTTGTAACTTTACAAAAAAAAAAAAAGGCCTTTCTGACCTTCAATAGGTTTTTTTTATTACGCAGTACATATTTGTCTCTAAACTGATTCATTTTGAAGAAATTTGAGAACTCATTTTCCTTGGTCTTCTTCATTGAAGAGATCCACTGTATCAAGTGAAGTTTCATTACTGAGTATGTAACAAGTTAAAAAACAAAATAAAAAATAAATGAAATAATAATAATTTAAAAAATAGTCGGTTTTTGTTGTTGACGTTGAGATAACCTTTGGTCTTTTGTCCATGTTATAATTAGGAATATGAATTAGGCGCCCCATCACCACTCTGAATCAAATGTTTGAAAAATGTACGAGGTAAAACATTACTCAATTAGCTCCATTGTTCAATTCAACAAATCAATACGACATCCGCATAATCTATCATCCACATTCCACATAATTCGGAGAATTTGATAGCAACCTTCTCTTTCGGTTCATAAAATACCGTCCGTGTAAATCAATTCCTGAATATTGAAGAATTCAAAAATCCAATAAAATCATGGAGAACCGCGGGGACAAAATCTCTCGTAGTAAACAATTTTGGAGCGAACAAAAAAAGTGTGGTTTTATTTTAGGATCTATCGCCGTTCTCATCAGTCGCAGTCAATATGAGCACTGTCAAGGGAATGTGAAGCATCGAGAAGGAAAAATATTATTTCCAGAAGCAGGAGGACGTGCCATGGACCAGTTTCATGGCTGGTGGATCTCAACTGTCGGATCTGCAGGATAAGCAATCATGCTTGAAGTGTTGATCAGCGTATCGCACTTTGCAGGTAAGATTTTTATTTATTCAACCATTATAAATGTAAATATATGAATATTTTGATGTATTAATTTCTGGAAAGCTGAATTGTAACTGATTCGCCTGTATATAAAAAAGTTACTGCATGCGCATTTGTTAAAACAATCAACGCAACGAGATGCATAGGATAGTATCCTGAGACTCGTACCCAAGTACCAAATTGGGTACAAAATTTGAACAAAATTGGATCAATAATATATAATGAGAAATTGGGACTCACGTTCCTGATTTTGAGCCTGAAAACTTCATCAACATCGTTCTATTAGTCTCGAAGTTATGCCTTTACCAATTTTATATTGACAATTGTTATTACTCACGATAAATTCATAGAGCACCATCGTGAAATCGGATCAAAAAACCGTAAAATATCGACGTTCTAGAAAATTCACGTTTGTGCTTGCGCACACTATTGATCCGACGCCATTAAAATTGATGGGGGACCGTCTAATTATACCTATGCGATAGTCGGGTGTGAATGAATCTCATTGCCAGGAAATCGGGGTATCTCCGATCTAACGTTACCGCTGTGTCAATTGAGAGAAAATATGTGGCTGTACAAGGCGTTTACGGTCTCTATTAAACTAGAAATAAGTTAGCTTGGGGGTAGACGTTACTCAAGAATTCAAGTTACTTCATTGATCTGAGTTGCTATCAAAAAGGGTTGTGGAAACCAAACTCTATGGTAGTGTAGAGGGGTTTCTACGGGGTACTTTTGGCTGAGGGGGAACAATGAGATTGCTGACAAAGCTTACAATAGTAATAAAAGCACTTACCGTATTCGGCAATCAGGAGACAGCGTCACTAGATATGAGGCGTTGCTTCTACCTGAAAAGGTTATACTTTCAATTGTGTCACTCCGATGAGCCGCGAGTTGAAGACTCTTACTTTTGTCCTAAACGTTTCCTTATCAATCACTTGGGATTGTTCAAGAATAGGGAAATCCACTCAGTTGTCTCTGTTGGTTGTTAAGGGCCCGTTTGGGGGGACCCCGTGGAATAGGTGGAGTGCTTGTCCTGCATGGAGCGAGATGTTAGAGTGGTCCTTGTATTGCGGCAGATTGGGGTAGAGGCCTTCTACCGCCAGGGGCAGTGTCAAGTGAGGGAGACTCACTTTTGATAGGGCGTTGAAGAATTGCACGTTCCTTAAATTATATATATTCAAACTATGATTTATGTTGTTTCAGTAAGCAAAACTTGTTTCACTTTTTAAATTGCATGTAAAACTTGCCCAGATATTGTTGTTTCAACCACCTCAAACATCTATATTATCATTCAGTGATTAAATATTGTAATTTGTTAACTTAAACCAATGGCGTGTCCAGGTATCTCGATAAGTAATTTCAACATGTTTAATGGCATGGACTTTCGGAAAAGCGACAAATCTTGAAGGCTGCTTAATTTTCTGAAGAATAAACAAACGCTGAACAACTCCACATTGGTTCATGCGATCGATATAAAACGACAATGAGTTTATAGAAGTTCTTGATCTAGAAAAATGAAGTATATAAATAATTGTGACTATTGGGTTGGCGGTATGTAACTTTCCTTTAGAGCCCTTCAATAGAAGAACATTACAGACTTTTGGTTGTGGATGTGAGTGAGAAATAGAAGTTATTGGTTACCATTAAAAGAATGACTTTGAAAAGAGCAAAAACTTGTTGAAGGAAGATACTAGAGTTGGAGCAAACTTCTGGCAGGTAGTTCTTTGTAAAGGTTGGTCTATTTGTAACTTATCTTCAAAGGAAAGACCATAACCAGCAAACGTTCTGTGCAACATTTATCTACGTCAAAGGTGATGTTGACTGTAGGTGCAGAAAGCAGGTAGCGTTAGTCGTGTTGAAGTGCTCGTCAGGTGAGAGGGAAAAAGCGTAGAAATCGCCTCAAACTGGGAGAAAATGACGTCTGGGCGGAGCTCTCAAAGTACCAGGGGAAAAAGTGTTGAAAGACGAAGAACATCACTTTGAACCACTTAGAAAGTTGACCTCTTCCTCCTCCATCGCCTTCCATTTCACATCTCTCCCATCTCAACTACTTCCCCTCCAACGGGAAAAGAAACTTTTTTTATAACCGGATCCTGGAGAATAAATGAGATAGATAGCGGAACCCAAGGGTCTCCCTGTTCCTGTGACCGAGGAAGTAACAGTTTGGCTTGGAACTGATGAGGTGGGGAACGGGTAAGTGTCAAATTAACGGCTCCTGCCTCACTTTACGGTTACTGGATGGTCGTAAAAGTTTCTCGGCACCTCGGGGAGTCCTCAATGATTGATTCCCTCATTTATTCACGTGAGAGTAGTTTGGAAGTCATGTATTAGAAGGTTTCCAAGTACGTGACCCTCATTCATTTCTGTTTGTTTGGGTTAAATGTCCATACTTGAATGAAATGTACTGCAACTCGTGGCGGATGAAGGATCAGTAGGGAAGTGAAGTTGATAATAGTCGCCTCTATCGAAAAACCTGAAATCGATTATTTCGACATTTTCTAGATATTCTCGATGATATGATCAGTCTTCTGCCCTTTTGAAGGACTTTGGTCGGAGTGATAGATTAATATTCTCATCCATCCGATGCGATGAGGCAATTAAACCTGTGATTCCAAGGCAATCATGGTGGTCAGGCAGTTCCGATCCTAACTGCGACATGGTATTTGTACTTACCAACCAATTGACAAATCAGAAAGAACTACCAATTGGGGTTTTGAGAAAGAAAATGTGTGGGAGGGATAGGTTGTTAGTCGAATTTTTTTGTTATTTGCTGTTTATCTGATGTATCTATTTGTGATCTCTGAAGCTACTTCGATAGTTAAAGAAGTTACTGGAGGCAAAAGGCTTCAGATGCCGGGTTTCTGATAGTCTCTTGAAGCGTGAGATTTGGTTGCCCTTCTTTAAGGTTGTATGGATCGGTGTGATTTTACACCTTTGAATTGAGATCTTCTCTCAAGTTAATAAATGGGATGTTTTTTCGTCCTTCCATCACCTTGGAGTTCTTCAGGATTTCAGAAGTTTGGGATTTCGGGGTACTTTTTTCGGGACCAAGGCATGTGTGTGGGGGTAGATTTTCCTTTTGTAGCTCCAAGTATTTGAGTCCAGCGTGTCTTGACCATAGGTGGGTAGGCTATGAAAACTATTGCTGCACCTTCTCATGAGAACTCGGGGCTTTCAAGTTGAAGCTTGTAGGATTTTGTTCCGTCAAATCAAGACCAGTGCTGATCCAGGTGATGGATTAGACTTCAAACATCTTTCTGGTTTTTGGGAGGCATTTGATCACCGTAAAATCCACTCGCATCCTGGCACATTACTGGGCTGTTCTATGGACATATATCGAGACATCTTTTTGGTATTCTGGCTAGTCCATCTTGGTATCTGTTTTTTCTTCAGGTTGCGAGGAAGATTTGTGCTCTGGTGATCCCACAATGCCTTACGTAGGTAATGATTTGGGTGAATGGTGAACTGGAAAGCGTGTTGGTGGGTGTTTGATCACAAAGGGGTAGGGAGCGCCAGGATCGGTTGTTGCTGGTTCCTTCCACAGTGCACAAACTTCAGTTTTTAGAGGAATGTACTGAATTCATTTGGTATTGCCTTTTGTGGAAAACTGTAAAGCTGGCTTGCTCTGTAGGTACTATGTTTTTCTGATAAAATATCTGAATAAGCAATCAAAGCACAAATTCTGCATTATACTAAACTTCATTCTGATATTTTTATAGACCTCCCCTCCACTGACAGGGTATCAGGAGAAATTGTATTATAAACTTGATACGTGACATAAGATTGTTAGTTAACCGTATTGGCTCCTTCTGCGAACACAGTGGTTGATTGACTTTCGGTCTTAATTCCACGTATTTAATGGGGTTAAGTCTCAATTCTCGATACCAGAAAATAAATATGTAAAAACTGATGATGATTGCTATCAATAGTCGGTTAAAAATTTGCAGAGCCTTCCTACATGCGGGGTATTACTGTTTTTCTTCTAAGACAGAGTTGTCCACATCTTACTACTTCCGAGGAGCGGTTTATTTGGATGTAGCGGTTCACATACTTTTCACATGGAGTTATTTGAAAGCGTTTTTAAATTAAATGTTCTAGATAGTCCTAGCAATATAATATTATTTACATTTAGCCATAATATTTACATCTTGAGAGCAATATCAATAATTCAACTTCGACAAGTCTGCCTAATTTCTTAAACGAATATGCTGTAATCGTGCAGATATATTTATAATCAAATTGGAGTAAGCTATTATTGTTTTATTTAGAAGGGCTTAGGAAATGAGAGAGAAAATAAATTTGCTGATGACAATTCAACTTTATAGGTGTTACTCGAAATTTTAAGTTTCTATACACCCTGATCCTGGTGTAACCCTCTAAGAGATTCAAAGTGGTAATGCTTCCAAAAGCGATACGATTTTGAAAAAAAATTGTCCGTATGATCGAGAAATACAATTATGCGTTTGTTTAAAACGGTGAGCTAAACAAGCCAAGTTGATATTAAATGATTTATTTTATGAAAATGGAAGAGTTCCAAAGGTTACTTGGGACTATATGTTAACAAATAAATAATGTGTGACAAATATAGCAGGGTGAGAACATCAATTAACTGGAATTTGGTTCCACGGAAACCATAATTCCCTGTTGTTGAATACCATCCAGCGAAACCTCAGATGGGTTAGGAGTTCCCCTTAAGAGCTTTGGGTTGTTGCCTCGATCAACATTCGATTGGAGGGCGTACAGTGTGCGGTACGAACAGATATACCTACCTACACAGATACCTACACGCCATAACATGGAACCAACGCAAATATTACTGTTGGCCTGGAGTTATTTGCTTCCACTAAGCAGCCTTGAGAACTAGCCGATGTCAACAGAACCGCAGGCATTGAGGCTTCTAGTTGCTCATATCTTGGCGGCCGGCGCTGGGCGTATTGATGTGGACTTGGCGGTCTCATAAGGACGCGGTATTTCCGTAAGTCGCAGCATTGACATTACTAAGCAAAGCTTACTCCAGAGGGATCTGCAGATGAAAACTGCTATCACGTGAAAGAAATTAAACTCTACAATCTCTCTTCACACGTTCCGTTTCATACAGCGAATTAATGTACGATATCTACAGTAATTACTGTAGTAGTAACTACTATAAGTATTCTTTCCGCAAAAATGTTTATAAGTAAATCTCCCATAAATTGACTGCAACTTTTGTTCCTATATTCTCTCACTAAAGGATCATCTCGTAATTGGTTTTTAAATTATTCAGAGTGCAAAGCGGAAAAATGCCAGATTGAGAGATTATCGCAAAAAACGTTCTAGTTTTCGGTAAAACTTTTTTTACTTAATTATATTCAGCTTTTTAGATAGGAGCAAATTTTTGAATTTTAACAATTTTTCAGTTTTATTGATTTTTTAAAGTATACTATGATTAAATTGAAGTACATTTTGCATAAAAATAAATACGTGTGAATGAATTCTCTAACGTTCTTGTTCACAGTTAATATAAATTTATGTGTAATATTCTGTGTAATATATATAAACATATATATGTATTAGTGGAATTAAATATTCTTTTAATCAATCTCTAGCTCTCAAGACGACTAAAAAAACTAATGCTTGTTTTATTATTTTGCAGTTTTCCACAATTTTAATGAACATTCATTTTTCGAAATCAACCCCGGCCAGTCATTAAAATTTAAGAAAATATGGCATCATATACCTCACTAAACCACATCTCGGTGGATACCCTTCATCAACTATAGGCAGGGTGGAAATAGATCTTGAGATCGCAGAACTTTTTGCGCGGCACTATGGGACCTGATGGTGTTCCTAACATTGTTCTGAAGGAATGTTCCTCCAACCTTTCCTACCCCCTAACACTTCTCTACAACATGTCACTCGGTTCTAAATGTTTCTTGACTGGGTCGCTAGTTATCTCACAGGGCGGAGTCTTATGGTGCGAGTCGGAGGCGTTCTATCTTCTCCTTTCATTGCCACTCGTTAATTAGGAATTTTTTACTCAGCCTGTCATTAATGCCTATAAATTGCTTTTTTTAGTGTTCCAAAATTTTAATAATTATAATCACTTGAAAAACTTTTTAGTCTATTTTTCGAAATGCACGTATTCTTTTCTGCCACAATATGCTTTATTATTTGACATTTGTTAAGTGTTAATTGCATTTTTGAGGATACTGTCGTTTTCTGTCAATGTTGTTTCCTCTGCCTTAAACTTTGAAATTAACGACATACCTAAAACCGAAAAATCGTGATATAACAAGCTTACTTTAGGTATTCCGTATTGTAGCGCGGTGACGTTGATAACTTCACCCTTATTAAATATTGATTTACATTGGTTTGAAGACAAATTTAGGCTGGTCTGTCAACCCTTTTGTTATTTGAATCTTAAATTAGGACGGCAGAAACCTCAAGTGTACACAGCCATTAGGTTTAATTTAGAACCCCTTGACGATACCGCGCGTATATTCAACGACGGTGAAGGGAGTGGTGAAGACAACGATCAAAGGTGAGGTCAGATTGAATGCCGACCCAGTTGGATGTTGTGAAAAAGTCTCAGGTTTCGAGTCAAAGGACACCCCGAACGTGGGCGTCTTCTGAGGATTCTCTGTTTACCAATATACCAACATTCCTTCACAGCCTCTTCTAGGGGTATTCCAACTTTGGTGGGTTATCTTACAACTCTTATAGCTGAGTGCAGGTGTCATCCTTACAACTCTGATGATTCTGACTAGTAATGGTGTTTCAATTTGCTTTGTGAAGTTGAATATTAATGGTATATTCAGTATATACTATATTGTTAATCCCTCGTTTGTCGGTAATTAGGAGGGGGGAAAATGCAATGTCATATTTCATTGAAATAGGACCATAAAACATCTAATCAACGAAGTACCTACTGTAGGTATTATCTTTTATGAAGTTTATCCCTTTGATCTTTCATATTCAAAATAATAACTAGAAGAACCATTTCATCATACAAGCTTCACCAGTCACACGTTTTAGCTAATGAGTAGTGTTTGATGCGTGATGTGTGGGGATTTTTGTAACTAATAGTTCAATTGATTCGTGGTATTCTGTTACTGACGCAAGAATTTGGCCCGTTCATAATTAACATTCTTATGCGGAATGAAAAATTGTATTCACAACTATTTTATTCACATAATTATCAGTCTTATACTCTCTTAACTTGAAAGAGAGAAAAATTTCCTCAGCTTTTTCCTCCAGATGAAATATTAGAAAATCCACTTGCCTCTTCCCACTTTCTTCTTCCAAACCAGATATTGACTTAAAGTGTTCATACCTATTCTCCCATACAATCCATTCTCGTGGGTTAAGGAAAAATGTACTGAGAGCATTACTAAAGTGAATGTGCATGGATGGAGGAGTTGGTTTCCAGAAAAATTCTTTTGCTAGCGAGTGGCTTGGCGTTGATTCCAGAGTTATTGCGGCTTCCTTTGATTTTATCTTCGGCTTCGTCATCTTGGTTTTTAAGCCGCTACCACCATGTCTTATCTTTTATGAACTTTATGAGTTTTATTATTGTTTATATGCTTGAGTAAGGATTACACCAAGGTCGTCGAATTAAAACAGAACTTTTAATGTAGGTACCTTCATCAGTAACCAAAAACAAGGCAATGGGCGCAGACCGGATTCGAATCGCGATCGCAGCGAACCAGGCGGTATGGAGGTACGTTTGGCCCAATTTACATTAGTTGATTTGTATAGTTTGGTGGTCTGGATCTGGATACTCGCAAGCTCGCATCCCAAAATTGCATTATATCAAGTAGTCAATCCCTTAGTAAAAATTCAGATTAGTTGGACGTGCCGCCAGGTTCGCTGCAATCGCGATTGAACCCAGCCTGCTCCCATTGTCTACTTAGCCAAAGTAATAATTTATAATAAATTACCTTATTTATAGTGAAATGGCTAGCTACCTACTAAACGCCTATCATATGTTTTCAGGGTGGATTGACACTATTATTATCTCTGTATCACATACAATTAAATACTCATTCGTCATTTAGCACGAATTTTCCTTTATTTATTTAAGTTTTGTGTTTGATTCGACGTCAAGTTCCAGATTCCAGTTCCAGTCTTTGGATTTAGCTTTGATACTAAGCCTCTGCGCACGCTTAAACATAGAACCTTCGATATATCACCTTGGTCACGCAATAATGATCAATATCGTGCTAAGCACATTTCGATTCGGTATGGCTTTGTTATCGCACTATAAGAAAACCACTCTCGTTGATTGAACACGGAAACGGGGTCAATAGATTACGAGAATTTATTATGCAATCCACTTCAGATGTTGTCATGTGTAAGTACGAGAATTCCATTAACACAAAAGAAAAAAAGTTCGCGAAGATGGGTCAAATTCGTCAGTATAGCTTCCTCATATTGTAACATTTAGTTGAAGAACAAAGTGATATTATGCGTAGGCATGCTATAATTCATGTTTTCACATGCGCATATAGCCTAGAGGTTTACTCGCACAATAATTGATATTTTCATCAAAATCAATGCATTATTCTTGGAGTATCAAATAGGACTAGTTATGCACATGCGCAGAGTTATTACTTAACCATTCACGATAAAATATCCATCCTGGACAATTTGTATCCAACCGTACCCCGTGTTTGAACGATATCTGTCTGATAGATCTTAAGAAACCGACGTTATTAGAAATTGACGTTTGCGCATGCGCACAGACTACTATTATATCAAAGGCAATGACATTTATATTGGGCCGTCTAGGTGATAATCCATACAACCCTTGAATATTTCATAAAAATCGGGTCCGAATTGATATACCTGATGCAAGACGTGATTCATGAGGAGATGAAGTTTGATGTCTTCATCCGACAGCACACCTTGGTCGTTCTTGTCTGGGGTTATCCTGAGAAGGAAGTCCTCAAACGTCTTGATTCAGTGTGACAACGTTTTTTCGGAATTTGGCGAGTTAGGACTCTCTTCAAATTTATCCGGCTTGAGAAAGCGGAATCGAATAAATTGAATAATGAAAGTAAACTTTTGAGAATATAAATATTAAGGCTTTAGTAGAGTTGAAACTTCACATGAGAATGATAAATTGGATTAACAATGCGTGTAGGTAACTGAGGGAAAACATAAGTTTGAATACCAACTACTGTTGAACTATCACAGGCGTCATAACGAATGGTGTCAGAGAGTGACTATTTTTGTCAAAAGGACACAAATGTCTTCCTAATCGAAAGAAACAACGTAAAACTGTTATTGATCCTAGTTGCCCATGAGCACCAATAACAAAAGTTGTTAATGAGTGACGAACAGTCGAAAAACACACAAGAAAAGCGATTGGTACAATGTAGTAGGTGCGTGTCTAACTTAGTTACTCTGTTCTTAGACGTAATACAATAAGCGTGTCTACCTGCATGCATTGGCCAATGGGAAAACAACACTACTCACTGAGTCGCAGGGCGATTGTTCAGGATGCAGGAAGAACAGCAGGGCCGTGTCCACGGCGAATTGACTGGTCATGGGGTAGTTACCGAGCAAATGGTTATCACTCTGAGGAGAAGTTAATTGAAAGAATTACTTCAAATGCGAAAGTCGATGGGGAGGAGGGGGGGGGGGGGGTCGTCAGTACGAACGGTTGAAAAGAATCGAAACGGGGAGTGAACACAAGCAACGCCCTGCCTTAATTACGTGGGTCACACGGCGCAATGGAAAACAATAAAAACAGTTTGACTTTAGTGTCTTGGGGCCCGCTGAGAGGCTCCCTTGTCAAGTTTGGCTGGCTTTGCCGATCCACTCGGGATAGCTCCAGTTCAGGTCATCGCGTCTCCCGCTTGTGGCTCTGTAGGCGGGAGCCTACTCCTATGTCAATCAATTCTATGATAGAGGTGTTGTCGGCGGGGGTTTTTTTTTTTTTTTATGGATCTTATTTTTGGCCCTTTAAATTGATAAACAAAATATTGTTTCTCAATACGATTTTCCCAAATGAAATCGTTTTGGCTCTAGCCTGGCTTGTTGGCTCTAGCGATTTTATGAGATTTATAAAACCTCCAGTTTTTGACACTGTCATCTTTGAGGGCAAAGTTTTTAACCTATCTGATGATGGTCACAGAATGGTGATCGAAACGTTATTACAATACTCAACAACATTACAATACCCACTACCCTATGAAATACGACATTACAATATCCAACTACCCTATACAACTACCCTATACAATACGACATTACAATACCCAACTACCCTCTGAGTTTGAACGAAATCGTAGCAATACCATGACAAGAAATCGACGTCAAAAGAAATTAACTTTTGCACATTCGTACAGACTACTATTGATCCTGCGGAGATTGCAGTTATAGGGGGCTTTATAGGAGTGGACCCGCACAATCCCTAAAAATTTCATCAAAATTGGACAAAAACTTGGTAAATATAGTTTCGGGCGTGACACGTTCTAACCAAAGACAGTCAGAAATCAGACAGCAAGATCAGAAAGTCAGCAAGTCCAGAATCGCAAAAAGAAAGTGGGAATTTAGATATTGGAAGATAATTTTTCGGTTTCTCACACGAAACAAATCTTCCCTACCTTCGGGAGTGAGGATACAAAAACCTTTGCATCTACGAGAAAGAACGTTGGTAGGTACAACGCGGCGCACCAATCTACCTCTCCTTCATGACCGGACGGTAGTGCGTGATTGCCTATTCTTCCTTCAGAAAACTCAGAGGTTCACAATGGGGCTCCGAACATGAGAAGCTCGAGATAGAGCGCAGCACGTAAATATTACCCTTACCTTTTTCTCGTCATATGTTGCCTTTGAACGCAGAAGTGTCGGACACAATGAATGTTCCGTATCGAGACTGGAAGTAGGAGAAACGGAATCAAGTATCTATACGTGTAATGAGTAGGAACATTATAGTTACTTACTATGTAGTAAAAAAGATTACTTATGCTCTTACCTGTATTATAAATTTCCTGCATGAAATCGCCAGGGCGAAAATGACTCCAGCACACCTTCTTTAATTTGTTAACCACAAAACACTTTTCCCGGTGGATTGCAACAATCCACCGTTTTCTCTAAGTTTCATCCCTTGGAAAACGTACGTTACCAGGTTTATTACAACCAAATACGCAGCACATACCCATCATGATGAACTAAAATCTTTATTACATATTATACTCAATAAATAAACGCAGTGTCGCGATGGAACCAATAATAAACAAACTGCTTCTTTGATTTGGTTACTGAGTGGTCTGAGGTCTCTAATTTTGTTGTCGAGGACCTCTGTGGAAAACAGTGTGGTTGTTCTTGTGCAGTAGGTATCTACCAGCCGGTTTTTGTTTATTATTCCGTTTTCATTGTCTGCATGTGTTTCTTTATTATAATTATTAACTTATTAATAATATAATTTTCATTTTTGAGAAGGATTGATGGGGTTAGTGGTGTGGGGAAAGAATTAGAGTGAAAAGGGGCGACACAAGGTCCGGAAACGGGAAAATCATGTCAACGGCCACTTTCTTTAGGGTACTGCCTCTCTAGCGCTCCTAGCTGTGGAGTTTGTTAGTTCGGAGCCCCGTTAGATGTGAACACCAACAACCTGTTACAAGTTTACGCGTATCCCTTAACATCCAATCATGGAACCCTATTGGCTTGTGGAATGACAATCAATAATGGCCTGTGGTCTTAAAAGACAGTCAATTACTATAGTAGAAGTCGTAGTTTGAACAAAGGGCTGAAATGTGCAGGATGTCGTAAGGGAAAAGGTGAGACAATGGAGCGTGTAGAGTTATGCTGTGTAAAGTTTCGTAGTTTGGCATTCAAAATCGGAGTCAGGGCTTTTGATTTTCCGAATAACTAATCGCAGTAACATCCGGATAACTTGATAGCCAATCCAGAAGCCCCACGAGTCAGCAGATAATTTATAATTCTGAACAAGGACCAAACGTTCAGAGGTTAGTTGAAGACCTTGTGAAAGGTCGGGACGGCATTTAATATTCTGGCATTCCGAATTGACTGCCCTGCTTTTTATAAACGTGACTCGCAATAAAAGAAATCTGCGAACGACTTGAAAGCCAATCGAGGTGACCTTGTGGACAGAGAATCATCGAAGAACCAATCATGAATCACTGGTGTGATTTCATTTGAATTGAACTGGTAGATAACAGCATGCATAGCATTTCCAGACCAAATACAACCTTTTCCAGACCAAATTAAACTTTATCCAAATCAAATTAAACCTTTTTCAAATCAAATCAAACTTTTTCCAAACAATATTAAACCTTTTCCAAACTAAATTAGACTTTTTCCAAACCAAATTAAACCTTTTTCCCAATCTTTAAAAACTCACAAAATGACCAGCATGAATATAAATTGACATAAATCGTTGTGTTATGAAAAATGTTGTGTATGGTGACTTAATATGTTGTCTTATAGACGTATATGTAGACTTGAAAAAAAAAACAAAAAAAAAACAGCGCTGCTGCAAATTGTTACACAAAGGTTTATTATTTCTGTATTAGATAGCCCTTCTACGCAGATCATTGGTCTATAATTATTATTAAGATCCATATATATGCTGCGAATGATCAAAACTTGATGCATCGTGCCTCCCATAAGAGGTCACACCTCAGGACCCCACAATTTTACAGCTGATAGTCGATGAATGTTGAGAAATTTTCTAAAAATGTCGAAACAACAAAACAAAAAACTTCGTAAAACGGCAGGTTGAAAAGGAAAGAAATTAGCCTCAGAGGCTTCATCAGCTATTCAGTGATCCTCCGAACCTTGTAATTGTTTTGGAGGTGTCCCGAATGAGCTCCATTAAATTTCAGCAACGTGTCGATTGGGAAAGAAATTAGCTTAGGAGGTTCCGAAGCTGATAAGAATAACTCGAGAACTGAGAATATTACAGCAATATATAATAACGAGGTGACTTAGAAAGAGTAACGCTAAAAGAACCAGAAATTTTTGATCAAACTCTACATACACATATTAAAGAGCGTTAAACACAAGGAATTTCAAAACGAATTTCCATGAAGGCAATTTTTGATTCATTGCAATAGCCTAATTGTATTAGAAAATTGGCTAAAACGTTCCGACCTTGGTATACTCGGAAGTTACCTTCTGTTGTTGGAATAGACATAATAATATAACTAAGATTAAATCCTAGGTATTTACTAATCATTAATTTAATAAATTAATATGCTTGTAATTGAAGTAGGTGATTACCTACCTACGCTTCACAAGCCCAATAGGATACAGAAGTTATAATAAACTCGATTTCGGGAAGTCAGAATTCCTTTGGAATTATGTTATTAGCTGATACAATTGACGTAATTTTCAAGTCAATTTTGATATACTTTACTAGTTAAGATTCACTCCCGTGTTGATGGCTTTTTTCTTGTCGATGCTTTCGCCCTTAGGGAAAGCAAACCAATAAACGCATAGCGACCGGGGTGGTTTCTTTCGATTCTTTGGGCGAATACCTATAAATGAAACTCAAAAAATCATTACTGTTACATATACAAATTTCAAGATCTTGATTTTTGAATATTTCAGCCCTTAGATTCTACCCTTAGTGTTGATCGAACGGGATGCCAATTTTACTGGCCATCCCCAGCCGATAAATAATTTTTAAGTCAAATTTTTTGGAGTTTGGCCCAATACTTTTTGAGAAAAGCTTTAGACGGCGGACGGACGGATTTTTTCCTTTTTTTTCGATTTTGAATTCTACACATCTTGAATTGTAAACCAAAAAATTTTGAGGGGGTCAACAAATTTTTTTCTTGGTCGATTACAAAGATTTATAATTGAAAATAATAAACCTAAACCCTCAAATGACAAGCTTACATAATGAAGTAAATTTTTTCTAAGTGAATTAAGTACCCGGAAAGTGTACCTACCGTTTTTGGGATAGTTTAATGTTGATTTCCCTATATCGAACCGACATAATTCGACAAACTTGCCGCCTACCCTTAATTCACTGTTAGAATAACTTATTATGCAAGCTTGTCTTGAGGATTTTACCTTTTTTTTTCTACTTTTTTTTTCTAGTCTACATTCGTCCATAACTCAACATTTTAAGTCACCATACACAACATTTTCCATAACACAACATTTTAAGTCAGCTTGTTTTCATGCTGGTTATTATAAGTCAGTTTATATTCATGCTGGTCATTTTGTGAGTTTTTAGTAATTGAAAAAAAAAAAGTATAATTTGGTTACGAAAAAGTCTAATTCGGTTTGGAAAAGGTTTAATTTGGTTTGGAAAAGGTTTGATTTGGTCTGGAAAAGGTTGTATTTGGTTTGGAAATGCAAAATACCTACCAATCAATGAGTTTCTCTCTTTAGGGATACCTAGTACATTTGAGTGACTAATTCACTTATTGACGGAATGAATCAGTACAATGTACGGTATTCGGAGTTTTAAATTCACTCAATTATTAAATATTTGTTTGTACGTTGATTCCACCTTCAATGTGAAGTTTTTTCAACCTTTGTTCTTCTCCCCTTTTTTCATTATCAGCACTAATTTTTGAACGGCTGTTGAATGGGAAATATATCCTTTTGAAAAATATTCCTTTCAGTATTCCAAGTTGACCTTTGGGGGTTGTTATGGCCTAAATGATCCGACGTTGCTTAGCATCACGGGAATGTGACTAGGAAGCGAGGTTAATTTTCCGCGTAGTTACTCAACAGATGGCATTGTTGCATCTGAACCTACAGCCCTGGCAGTAATTGCAGCTGTGGAGAATTCAGTGGTTCAAAATTCAGTATCTCTGACTTCAAAATCGTGTTCAATGTTCCAGAAATCATCACAGTGACCCACGAATCGTGAAGAAGCCAATCGAAAAATTCTCGGATCATCAGTTTATGCCTCGTGGATAGGCTGGAAACTAGAGCGCACTGTCGGCGAAAAGCGGCGTAATGGTACCCCCCCGCACATAGTTTTACTTTCTTCACTGTCAACCATCTACTTCCTTGCTTTACGGAAAGTTTTCTTTCAGCTCAGGTTACACAAAGAATGTGTCATTACACTTAAAATTGGCAAAAGAATAACTTAGATATAACAAAACTGTTTTCTTAGTTGTTGTGTTCAATAGAGACAGTGGACCATAACCCACTTGATCGCTGTGTTTTTGACTGAATTGAAGATGAGTTGTTTTTGACTGAATTGAAGATGTGTTGTAAGATTGTTTTATAATTACAAACGCATTTTCCCGATCACATTACCAACGTTTCGTTCGAAAAATGAAAAGATGAACAGAAAGAAGTTATTGTTTGCAGTTCTTTTATTATAATTATGAAAGGACCGTATTTGGTTCAGCTTTGCGGTTGACATGTATGTAACGATGAAGCAAGGCACCTAATACTGTATCGTTAAGTACCTATATGCAAGTGCCTTCCATAATACTGAAATACCGTCATATACAAGAAACCCCCATAGTAAAGTTTTTAACACAGAATGTGTTTTAGCCATGGACTAACTAGCCGAAAATGGAACGCGGGATGGTAACGAAATGTGTGACGGATGATTTTCACGTACAACCGAGTCGTTGCTAGGGAAATGGTACTTCGTCGTTTTTCATCCCACAAAATTCGTTGACCATTCGTTCGAAAGCCCTCGATTTATCCAACAATATTATGTTAACTACTGCGAAGTGCGTGTCCAACAAACTGAGTTATGAGCATGGTTATATAAATAATTGTTTACACACAGGTGATCATTCTCAATAATTGATATTGTGAACATGATTGCAACCGCTTGTTAATTTCTGATGATTTCATTGAGCTTGTGTTTCGATGATTTGATTCATAGCAGGTGATCTGAGTATTACGAAAACGGTTTGATTTGTGAAGCGGAGGTTAAATAATTTGAATAGGTAATTTCAATACTTTACACTCTAGGAAGCTGTAATTTCGTTTGTAGCCTCTTTAGGACATTTACTTGACGATGCTCAGGGTCCGGATCAGATGTGTGGCTCTTAAAGCTAATTTCTATGCTTTACACTCTAGGAAGCTGTAATTTCGTATGTAGCCTCTTTAGGACATTTACTTGACGATGCTCAGGGTCCGGATCAGATGTGTGGCTCTTAAAGCTAATTTCTATGCTTTACACTCTAGGAAGCTGTAATTTCGTATGTAGCCTCTTTAGGACATTTACTTGACGATGTCCAGGGTCCAGATCAGATGAGTGGCTTTTAAAGCTAATTTCTATACTTTACACTCTAGGAAGCTGTAATTTCGTATGTAGCCTCTTTGGGACATTTACTTGATAAATCGCTCTTGATTTATCACGAATTTATTTCGTTTTTTTTTCTTCGTAGTTTCATACTATAACTATATAAATTGATGTTATAAATGAATAGTAAACAATGACGCTT
The DNA here is from genome assembly GCA_030762985.1 of Adelphocoris suturalis. Lineage (NCBI taxonomy): Eukaryota > Metazoa > Arthropoda > Insecta > Hemiptera > Miridae > Adelphocoris > Adelphocoris suturalis. The sequence continues at coordinate 84,099,749 of CM061043.1, read as the reverse complement.
GTTTGGTTGTCACTTGGTTGCGCGACAACGCAAACACATTCTGTGTTTCAATAATTTCGTCCGAAGTATGTAAATAGAGGTAACCGGGGGTCCAGGGGGCTTGCCCCCTGGCGAGGCGCGGAGCGCCGAGTTGAACATATTTTCTTCATAAACAAAGATATATACAAATCTATACTTGTTTATGTAGTCCGCGGGGAGGGGGGGCACCATGAATGAAAGGTAAGGCCCTTAGACTTTCTTAAGGGTTAGTATTCTCAATAGTAAACCTTTGTAATCGACCAAGAAAAAACAATTTTAACCCCCCTCCCACCCCACCCCTCAAAATTTGTTTATTCACGAGCCAAGATGTATAGAGTCCAAAAATCGAAAGAAAAACACACCCAGAACAGCTGATCCACCTTCTCCAAATATCCACTAAGGCGTACTGCAAATTATTAAACAAAGGTTTATTATTTCTGTGGTATATTTGAAGTTCAATCTCAGAAAGTCGAATGAAAACATCTGGAACGTTGTAAGTTAATCCTTTGCTCTCTCCCAAGGGCTTGAATTTCTAGAAAAAGACCCGAAGTAAATTATGCTCTGGTAATGACTTCTTTGAATAAACTAGTAAGTCATTCGCTTAACTCCATTAATGACCGATGGAGAGTGTTTGTAAGATTTGGACACATAAAGCTTGCCAGTCACATAAAAACTTGTATCAGCTGATATAATTCCAATGTAAATATCAGCTGATATAATTCCAATGGAATTATAACTTCACGAAATCGAGTTTTTAACTATTTAACCACTTTTGTCCTTAAGGAAGGACTATAGTAAAGCGTTGGAGAGTGTTTAGTTTTATCTATTAAATTTTCAGGTGGAAGGTACCTACCAACTAAAACATCGTTGTACTTAGATCAGGGGGCTATAACGTATAGATGAATTAATTAATTGCATTAATTTCTTCACTGTGGGTGCCTATATCTACCTAGGCATACTGATGACAACTAGCGGATCTGCAATATTTTAAATGGAGCTCCTTTGTGAAATCTAGAATACAATATCAGTGCACGTAGACGGACTGATCAGCTGCGGGACTCAGCCTAATTTGTTTCTTAATCAACTTTTGCTAATGAAACCTGAAAGGGAACTCCTTTAGGATATCTATAATGCAATTGCGAAGTATGGAGTACTCTGATCTGCTTTGTAACCTCTGAGGCTATTTTCTTTTCTAATCGACTTGTGGTGCTGAAATTTAGAGGGAGAGTTCCTTTGGGTTACCTCGAATACAATTACGGTATACAGAGGCGTACTGATCAGCTGAGAGGCCTCTGGGGGTAATTTCTTTCGTTTTCGACCTATCTTTTTTCTCGAAATGTTTTTTACATTTTTCGACATTAAAATGCGTAAAATCGTCGGGGTCTGGAGCTGTAAAGGTAAGCGCCAAGTTTTGATGATATACTACGTATTTACGAGGTTTTCATAATTATAATTCCTTGAGTAATAATTTTCAGCGTGTTCCGATTAACAGCAAAAATCCGCTTCTGCCTTCGATTTCTTATGACTTCACGGAAAATTTCATCTATTGGTTGAGTCATTGGATCCGTCATTACAACCAACAAAACTGCAATCACCGCTCCTTTTTCTAATGAAAATTTTCATCAGTATAGATATTTTATAATGATGAGTAATGAGATATAATCCTATCAACCTGAAAACGTTGTTCGTAGGAGCCGAAGGACCAAAGCCAAAACAACTGATGCCTATAACTGATTCTTCTAGGATGTTTTACCTACCCAATGCATCTGTGGTCACAAAGTTCCTATGTAATGAATAGTATCTATGAAAGATGTAATAAATAGTATCTATCTAGTTTCGTAACATGGATGAATATTATTTTATAGCTTCTGTAAGACGTTTGTAGTGTGGCAGTAGGAAGAGTTCAGTTCACCCCTAGCCAATTGCCGAACCAGCTTTAGTAGAAAAGCTCACGTCAGCCACGACCGCGAGCACTAGAATCAATGATGATTATTATGAGGGGATGAATGATGATCGGGTGCTTGTTTGAAAAATGGGGTAGTCCAATTTTGGGAAGGTTGGCTCTTTGCAACTCAAAATCGGTGTCAATGCTTTCAAATTTATACTTTATTTTTAGCACTGCAACGATCCAAGGATGACGTAGTTCCAAATCAAAGAATCTCTTTATTTCATGGATCATTATGGAGTCAAGTGGTTGGGAATATAGGGAAGTAAGGGAGTAGTGGTTGTGAATAATTGAATAAAGGAGTGATTGAAACAGTAAAGTTTTCTAAATCGGTGAGTGATTTTTGAATCTGATTCCCAAATTCAGCAGCTTGCACGTCAATTGGAACCAATGAGACTGGTGGTTTATGGTTTACTTCCTGTGAACTATATAATATCCAGTGAAGGGAGGACGCTGACAATTCCGTAGGCAACAGAAGATAACCAACAGCCCCATCCCGGTCCCTTGTTGATAGCCTGAGGGAAAGTAATCAGATTTCCTCAAGAGCCACTCGAAGGCGAAAAGGCAAACAAACGGGGCTAGGAAGAGGACGGTGGTGGCGGAAGAGGTAGTTGGACGGGGTTGTTGGAAAGGGGAGTTGGGAAGGGGTAGTTGGAACAGTTGGGGACGGAGGACGGGACGGCTCCAACAAACTAACAAGAAGTGACGAGGTGTATTATACTCTGTTCCTCACCGCCGTCCCGTCATCATCAGCAGCAGAGGTACCCATCCCACTGGAAATGGCCTCTCAGGGGAGAATAATCCAATAAAGTCTTATTAGTGGGGGGCGAAACTCGCAAGTAGACCTTCAGGGCGACGTCAAAGATTGTACAGTTCATCGCGTTCCAAAAACGATCCATTCAAGGGTTTTTCGATTTGGGTTGTTTTCAGTAATGCATCTTGAAACCGACCAAGATATGTCAAATCCAAAATATGTGGGACATTTCAAGACACGTAGATTCAATAAATCGAGGAAAAATATAGTCTTAAGCACTAAATCTCGACAGAACATGGAACATGTTCCTTGGGAGAACAGGAGAGAATGTAGGTCACTCAGCTGATTAGGAAAGAACCCATAATTTTATTCGTCTCCTAATGTCCCAGAGATTCTCCCTATCAAATTCCAACTTCCAATTTTCTTTTCAGTCTAATAGTGGTTGCGATTATTTGCATTTTTTTTTTTCTTTGAATTATTCTACACTACCCTTGCATTGGGCTTGCCCATATGATAAATAAATAAAAATCATGTTTAGAAAATTAGGTGACAAGGATCACCTTATGTTAACAATTATTCAGACGACCACGCTCATACCTCTGATTGCTGGCCACGTATTGCGCAGTGGTTAATGTAATACGGTTAGGTAAATCGAGAGCTTTTCAACGACTGGCGAACGATTTTTCTTACGATGATAAATGCCTCAGATACAGCTCCGTTGCGACGATTTGGTTGTAAGAAATAATCATCAGAAAATCAAAATTAACGCTTTTCGGTAACGTTACGTAACACTTTTCGATTCTATGTGCCAAAGGAAAGACATAAAATGTCTACACAAAAAAGTGACCCTATTAACATCCAGTTCTTTGTTTAAATGGCCCATGCCGTCAGGTGAATTTAACCTCGATTTAATGCAAATTTATAGCCTCACTAAACTTTTAGCGTGGAACAAGCTTTTATGTCACAAAAAATGTTACGAAAAACGAGTCCCTGTTAACTAACAGTTTCATGTTTAAATCTCCCATGCGGTCGAGTGAATTTAACCTGAATTTAATGCAAATTTATAGCCTCACTAAACTTTTAGCGTGGAGTAAGCTTTTATGTCACAAAAAATGTCACGAAAAAACGAGACTAAAGTAGCGGCGGACCTAACTGCTCTGCTATTCAATGTATGAAGCTGAAATTTGAAATAGAGAACTTGGGACGTATAAAAACGAATCATGAAGTCTAAAGCCCTTCAGATCAGCTGGAAATCCGGAGCTAACTTCTTTGCTATTTACCCTAAAAAGCTGACATTTGAAATGGAGCGTGTTCCACGGTCCTCAAAATTTTAGCCGTGGCTTAAGGTGAAAGAAAAAAGTGGGTCTGGGGTCACCCCAGTGGAGCCAAGGGGTGGAGCTCCTAGCGAGGGGCACAGCGCCGAGTTTCTTCTCAAATTGGATGTATGTGACAGTAAACTTGAACTAAGTGACATCAACACTAGACAATTTAAATAATATTTGTATGAATATGTGTCCGTCACAACTGCAGCAACTTAACTTCCACCTACGTGAATATGATAATATCATAAAAGAAAATTATAGGTAATTATAACTAGCACAAATATGATCAACAACCAACCGAACAATCTGAAACATAGCACCCAGAACACACCTGTTGGGCCTACTCGTAATGAATGTCTATATAAATATAATGTAATATCTACAAACAACCTAACTTGCATTCCCCTGACAAGGCCCAAGGGTTGAAAGCATGGATAGTAGAAAAGCCATGAGGGATTGCCTAATAATTTATCATCCCTTCAAAACCCATCTCCGAGTAAATGTAAAACACAACACAAGTATAAAAAAAAATTTAAAAAAAAAAAATAAAAAAACGCCGTCCACAGTACTGAGCCTTTTTTGCCATTAAGAAACCAGTTTTCTAAACTCGGGTCAAAAATCACGTTCGAAGTGTATTCGGTTCTGAATCTTCGGAATCACTTTTGACCAACCCTAAAGAGTGAAATCAGATAATAAAATTGTTTGTTTTCATTCATTGATAGCATTTTTAAGATTCGATAAAACCGTCTGGATCACTGAGCGTGCATCAGTTTGCTCACCCTAAAAACGTCTTCCAAGATAGTGTTGAATATAGCTTCCTCGTATCCATAACGTGATTTTATAGATCAATAAAATGCATTAGAGAGGATTTGGAAAATATCCTATATATATAAATGTAAAACAGAAGTATAACCTGAAGAAACTGAAAAGGCCGTTGAACAGCATTTCCTACGAAAGTGATGCATAGAAGCAGTTACAGGTTCACGAGTAACTGTATTTGATCACACAATGTAATTAGGTACATAAATTCGATACATTGAAATTCAATGGGGACCACGTCGATATTATTCCGCAGTTCACAAAAAATTCGTTGAAGTTTGATGAAAACTCTTATCCTTTGTGAAAGGGGTAACAGCGGAAGGGACTGCACATGCGAAGTGATTAATAGATGAAACCCTCAGGGAGCCAATTCATAGAACTATGAGAATTTAATGAACATTAATGCAAATTGTAGAAATTATCAGTGTTACAAGGCGCATTGCACAGAGGCCACTCATCGGAGACCGACTAGCCATCCACATGCACAGTCTCTGAATATATTTATCGAAATCGGGTGCACATAATTATCGACAATTTAATTATCGAAATAGGATGCATATTGTTGAAATTATTAGTGTTACAAGGGTATTACGTTTGAGCATGCGCAGAAGCTACACAACCATGAAACTAATAGGAAACAGTTTAAAGCCTCAAAACTCACAAACCCTGAAAATCTCATCGAAATCGGACTGTAATTTCGAATAGTTTTGCCAGTTAGGGAGGTTTTAGGACAGACAGACAGAAGGACAACCGGATATACACGAAATCATTATTGTTTTAGAACTTCTAAAATGTAGAATGAGAGTGGAAATTTTGATTAGAACCAATAAATCCATTATTCACTTTCCAAACGTGATCACAATGTTTCCGATGTCTACTGATAAGCACCAGGCTCCACATTAATCTTTCAATCTGACAAATTATATAATCGGTATGCAAAAATCTCATGAACATAGCGAGAAATCTGTAAACAGTAGTTTTATTTGTATGTTGTTATCCCAAAACTCGACATGGTAGAAAGGTATGAAATAATGATTATCAGGTAATCCTATACAGTAGGTGCTAGGTCATTTTAATCTCTTATCGGTTCCTGCCGTATTTCGTATTCCTTATCATGAACCGGGGGATTCGTGACGACTTGATGTATAGCTTCAACTTTACACTCGGTTCGTTGCACAAACTTGGTCAACTGCTTCTCAATTGTAACTTTGAATTTTTCAAATTTGGCATTTATAGAATTTTGTAGTAGATCAAATTCCTCCTTCTGTAGTGTGGATTGACGCTCAGAGCAGAAGAACTCTCCTTGATTATCATGTCTGTTTTGCTGGGTTTCCACGTCATCCAACTGTGTCTCCCCATCATCTTCGTTTGGCTCTACAGCTCGCCCCTGAAACTTCAGAGGTTCAGCAATATTATTTAGCCATAATCACAAGTAATCTCTAGCAATTATAAAAAATGTCTACCAAGTTGAATGTGACAAAGCTTCCTGGTTTCGGTAAGCTGAATGTATTGATATTCGTAATGAAATATCTAATCTTGAAAGAGTCCACGGAGGTTTACTTGGGGGAATGAGCAAAATCGTTCAATCAGGCAATTAGAAAATTATGCTTAAAAGATTTTAGGTTTGTACAAGGCCGAAAACTACCAGTGATTTGGGAGCGATGGGGTTCATTGAGGATATCTGCAAATTTTATCTCCGAAAATGTCATCAAACGTGGTGTGAAACTACAGATTTCATGTTTGTAACAAGAGTTTGAGGGTCACGCAATCGCAGCAGTTACGAATGAAACGATCGTCATGAAACCCATATGAGGCAATCGAATCGTCATTCCCTAACTACCTTAGGATTTTGAGAGATGTCGAACTAATAGGCGATCGGAAAAGGACGCTTGGTGTATTTTACGTTCAAGCATGCGGCTGTGAAGTATTGATTTGTATGCCATAAAACCTATCGGGGCCATCTACAGCGCAACTCGCACATTCCCTCGAAATCTCATTAAAAGCAGATGGGAACTGCATAAGTGATGTATTGCAAAATTTGCGGACCCATGCGGACAACACTTACACACGCGTACGCACATGGTATCGGTCACAGGTACACGTGTAAACAGGGACACTACATCGAAGGACTGTAATTCTTCGTCTTCCTGTATCACCATGTCTTGGAGAACCCTGTTCATCGCATATGTATTTTTCGTGCTGAATGGGTTGTTACTGGTTAATGTTTGAAGAATCTTACTAAGGAATTTTGCTAGTTTGTATGTAGGCGAAGTTCAGAATAAGGGATAAACTATTTCTCTATACCACGGGGCAATTAAATCCCTGCGGTACAACTCAAAACATTTTCATCAAAGACGTCAACTACTTTCTGACGAGAAATTACGTAAAAATAAAACATTAACAATGAGTAATAAATGCTAATTTATATCCCCCCCCCTCTCACCATGAATTTCGTGCATCTCATAATGCGGACGTTGTGCTGGCCAGTGTTGTGCCAAATATATAGTTACCGGTTTATGATGTTTTGAATGCTGTCCATAACTGCATCTCAGGGCAAATAGAAGTAGTAAGGCTGACGGTATCCACATTGATGACATCATGGCCCCGCTGCTGAGAATATAAATATATATAGATATATACAAATATTGTTTGAGCATGATTCAAACAATAAAAAGTTCCAGTCATGCAGCATGATCGTATGAGCGAATTTTCTTGAATTACAGCCTATCTTATTAGGTACCTATATAAAATGTTAAATTGTATTGAAGTGAGTAAAAAGAAATATTGTTAAAAACCAATTTCATGGCAAAAAACTTGTACTAAATAAAATTCAACAATTCCAAAAATAGTTTGGAGTTTTTGAAATTGTTTGCAGTTTTTACAGATTTGTCAGTAAACAATAATGAAATTTAAATGCGTTTTTCGGCATAATTTTGTGCCAAAATCTTTTAATGTCCTATTTAATCGTTGATAATATTGTTTTGACTATAATTCTTCTAAAAATCATAAACTTGACGTTTTTGGCCGTTTTTAGCCATTTTTTATCACATTTTCCGAAAACTTACCAATATAATGTGTTCAAAAAGTGTATAAATATATATATGAAAAAGTTTTAAACTCTAGGATTCGTCCCAGAATGCCTCAAAAAGGAATTCAATGAAGAATTTTTGGAAAATTTTGATTTCAAGAGAAGGTGCGGTTTGTAAACTACCGGTAGATTGCACTAAAATGTAGTCAACGAGAAAAGACGAGCTGGAAATGAGACGTTAAAGTCCGTTTGTTATCAACCAAATAAAAATAATTTGAAAAATTGACTTTTGAAAATTTTTTGTTTGTCTTTCTGAAAAGTTGCGAAAAACAGCATATGCATGCCCTTCTTCTGGGCGCCCCTTCAGTTCTTGACCTTAAACGAAGGGACGGCGTAGGAGGCTCACTTTTAGCGCTATTCAATCGCAGGTTTGGGGGGAATTCACTGATATTGAACTCAAAACTGCTGGTTAAAAATCTCACTGTTACTGACATCACTTGTTACTGGAACCTATTATTTCACAGGAGCAACATCCCGAGAACCTTTTACTGAAAATTCACAGTATCGTCCATAACTAGTCCAGGCGCAACTAAATCGATGGCTCGAAGCGAACTAGCGAACAATGTGCCCTTCCCTACATCACCACGACACCACCACAACACTACCACCGCACCACATCACCCCCTTCGCACCACTTCAGTTCCCGTTTCTCGGGAGAAACTGCCGCCACAGGGCATGCGCTTGGCTGACCGCACCGTCAATTGCTGCAGGTTAGGCGAAGCGACCCTGCGATTTCAACGCCGTGTCCAAGTAGGAATAAATTGTTTAGAAATAAATATCACTCAATATAATCTTGAACGACCACCCGATTCCGGAAGGAGATTCGGTTCGCTACTTAGGGCTTATCTTGGATAAGAAATTACTGTGGAGACACCAGGTGACCCAACTTGTTGGAAAAATAAGGGTCAGAATAAGACAACTAAAGGGCTTACTTCACGCAAGTTCCCCACTGGACATATCCACGAAACGTCTCATTTATTTATCCCTGATACGTCCGATCTGGATGTATTTGTGCGGTATATGGGGTTCCGCTGCAAGCACTCACATAAAGCGGCTACAAACGTTACAGAACAGAGTTCTAAGAATGATCACGGGCGCACCGTAGTACGTCCGTAACTCAATCTTACATGCCGACATGGATGTCCCAGAAGTACAGGTTATTCTACGACAGTCATACGAAAACCTGTATTCTTCGATGAGAAACCACCAAAATACACTGCTAACGGAGCTATCAAACAACACCTCCTCCGCGAAACCAAAGACGGTTGAAAAGGAAAATACTCCAAGATTCTCTTTCCGATGACTGAACTGTTGTTATACCTGTTACAAAATTTATTGCCATGTTTCATTAAATTCAAAGTTTATACTGTTATTTAGTTCGTGTTTAATGTAGGACAACCAATGGGTTGGAACCTACTCGTAGAATCATGCAACATGTTAATTAGATCTACATGCCTGCTATATTACTTATGCTAACATAAGTGTAATGTTATAATAATAACAATGAATTTTACATTATTATTTAAAAAAAACAAACAAAAAACAACAACTGTAAAATTGATCCAGCTTGAAAGCCTCTGTGATAGGTATAACCAAACCTGAGTTTCTGGGATTGCAGTGGCTACAGTGAAAAAATATGTCACTGTAGCCACTAGAAACTTGTTGAATGAGGAAAAGAAAAAACTTAATCACGGAGCGATGTTACTACTGCCGACACTCACAGCAAACTTATGACAGAATACCTATTTAGGACTCATTTGGTTTTTGTTTTTTTAAAGAAATCGGTCGTTTTATTTTAGCAATAGGTACTGGTAAAAGCGTCCCCGTTTCTTCAACCGCAATATAAAATTAACTGCGTTAAAACACTACCCGATCAACATTACTGCAGTTAATGAAGCGTTTTTATTATCAATTTTTGATTTTCGGTCTTTACGAATAGAAATTGCTCGGTTCAACATTGTTTTGGTATCGTTGAGTTTTTTATCGAAAGTTCTTTACGCCTGAACCTACCAGATCAAAATTTGACGTGAAACGGTCGACGCATGTCCGGCTTTTCCTTAATTCCAAAGTTGTTTACCCGGGCGAGGTCGTTAGGGGAAGTCGAGTTCTCGATGTAGGAGTAAGTCCAGAGGATTGTAACTTAGCTGGGGATGTACCGTTCCACCTATTTCATGGATCGGAGCTAACTGTGTGGATCGTTAAAAATGGGAACGGGTACCGATGCGTTCTGATCCCACTGCGGATCCGACCCTTGTATCGTTACTGAACGGTCCTAAACTATGGCCTAAAACCATCCCATGGAGGAGGAAGTCTAGAGGATTGAAATATAGCCTAAAACCATCCCATGAAAGTGTAGGTAGAGGGAATTGAAATGTAGCCTAAAAACATCCTCGGAACTAGCTGATAATTTTGGAAAAAACCTCATTGAAATCTGCTGAACCGTTTAGCCAGCAAAAGGGGAAAAACAAAACTACATTCTCATTCATGTAATAGATATGAAAAGCTGTGGGCGCTCACTTCTCTTACACATCCTAAATATAAGTAATCGCGTACCGTAATATAATGGTTAGGCACATTTGAAATGAAAATTGTCCATTGTAACCATGGCAGCACACAGTAAACACTATGTTCGCCACTCGAATTCTTTGTTACCCCAAAAAACCTCCATCCCCTAAAAGAATCTGTTTAGCTTAAAGGGTAGAAATAATTTTGGTCTTGTTGGATTCGTGGCGTGTCATTCTTTAATGTGAATGACTTTGTTAATGATGCACCAATGAAATAAGTTAATCAATAATTTATTGTTGCTGCATTACTTACTCATCGATTATAAATGAATCTAGAGAACTTACTTTGTAACACCAATACATCGCACAGAAAATTATATTATACTGTAACACAATAATAATTAGCAACCTGTCCAACACTGAATATATTCCTAGTTACGAGTTTTTGACATGGATATGTCTTTTGGCTGGGGGTCAAGGAATTTTTCGCGACACTTTTTTTTCGCGACCGACACTTTTTTTTCTCCTCACAAAATGCAACGCTCCGGCACTTTTGACATTTTATGTCTTTACTATGGCACATAAATGAAAAAGCGTCACGCGGGGGAGCGTCACGCGGAGAGCGTTACGGGAGATTCCCTAATGATCCCACGATTCTGAGATTTGGTATGTGGGCCCTTGAGGGACTTCTGAACACAACTGACCGATCCCAGATCAGCTGAGTCTAGAATCCAGTTTTTTCTTTAAAGATCCCACGATTCTGAGATTTGGTATGTGGGCCCTTGAGGGACTTCTGAACACAACTGACCGATCCTAGGTCAGCTGAGTGGCTCTAGAATCCAATTTGAAATTAAAATCAATTGTATTTTGAAATTTATTTGAATAAAAGAAATATTTATTTTTAAAAACGTGTTTATGCAATAAATTTCCACAAACAAAAGTACAATACAGGGTTTTATAGGAAGGGAAAAGGGGGCGCAAAGACATAAAATGTCTCTCGTGGTTGCGTACTTGTACGAAAGCTGTATCCACCGTATGAGTTTTTGTTATAGTTTTGAATACCTATATGTTTTTCTATTAATTTTTACGTACAACCAATGCGTTACTAGCGAAATGTAACTCCCTTAGTTTTCAAAGCAGGAAAATCGTTCGCCACTTTTTGGAACGTTCTAATATTATCATAACATCTCATGATCCCTAAGCCATTGTTGAGTCAAGGAAAGCTGATTTATTACACTAAGTTATAAACTAATATCAAAAAGTATCCATAATGAACTAATAATGCGAAAAGAAGGCACTATATGGTAGGTACTATTGAGTAGTAGGTACTTGTAAGCATTAGGAACTAGACGATGCATAGACTTTTCCCTATCATTGGAACTAGCTGCTCTCGATCCATAGTGATCTCCATCCGGTTTCCATTCCAGTTGGCTCTCGTCGATTTTGTTAATACTGTCGGAATTGATTTCGTTATCCAATTGGCTATCAGCGTTATGCGCTCTGGCCCAGAACGCGATGCAACCCCTTTAACCCTGCGTCAATGCAAGGTCCCCCTCAACCGTTAATGTTGAATTGTTTAAATTATATATATATTAAATATATATATATATATATATATATATATATATATATATATATATATATATATATATATATATATATATATATATATATATATATTAGCATGGAACAGCGGGATTTTTTACTTTCCCAACATCCCAACAGAGTGGAAAGTGATGTCCATTTTCTCCACACAAAATGCAACGCTCCGGCACTTTAGATTATTATTAACTCGAAAAGTGAAGGCTAGGTAGAATTTCTATTGATTTTTCACGTACAACCAAGGCGTTACTAGGGAAGAGTAACTCCCATAGTTTTCATAGTAGGAAAATCGTTCGCCACTTTTTGGAATGCTCTCATTTTACCACAACATTTCATGACCTCTAAGCCATTGTAGTGTAAAGGAATGCTGATTTATTACTCTAAGTTAAAAGAAACCATTGATTGAAACGATAATCATCAGAAACGCTTGCATACGAGTCTGCAACACATTGGGACATTTAATGTCTTTAGTTGCAGACTCGTATGCAAGCTCTAAGAGCCACTCATCTGATCCGGACCCTGGGCATCGTCAAGTGAATGTCCTAAAGAGGCTACATACGAAATTACAGCTTCCTCTAGTGTAAACATAGAAATTAGCTTTAAGAGCCACTCATCTGATCCTGACCCTGGGCATCGTCAAGTGAATGTCCTAAAGAGGCTACATACGAAATTACAGCTCTCTAGAGTGTAAAGTATAGAAATTACCTGTTAAATTATTTAACCACCGCTTCACAAATCAAACCGTTCTCGCAATATTCGGATCATCTGCTATGAATCATCGAAACACCAACTCAATGAAATCATCAGAAATTAACAAGCGGTTGCAATCATGTTAACAATATCAATTATTGAGAATGATCACCTGTGTGTAAACAATTATTTATATAACCATGCTCATAACTCACCTTGTTGGCCACGCACTTCGCAGTAGTTAACATAATATGTTTGGATAAATCGAGAGCTTTCGAACGAATGGTCAACGAATTTTGTGGGATGAGAAACGACAAAGTACCATTTCCCTATCAACGTCGCGGTTGTAAGCGGAAACCATCAGAAAACAACTGGGACAATTTTCGTTAACAGTTTACGTAACGATTTTTTCGTTTATGTGCCAAAGCAAAGCCATAAAATGTCAAAACTAATATTGTTTTGTAACAATAATGGAATAATCTTGTGAAAAGAAGGCACTACATGGTCGGTATACAATTGAGTAGTAGGTACCAACTGGTAAGCAGGTGGTACTAGACATATCCATGATCTTTTGTTTTTCCCATCAAGGGAGAAATTAAAATGCTTGATTTAATGTTGGTTTCGACCTAATTTTGTGCCAACATTTTCATTTTATTTTGCTGATAATTTGTACTACAATTGTTTTTTTGACATAAAAATGTCTTTTGGCTGGGAGTCAAGGAATTTTCTTCTCCGTCGCCATCAACAGATCACCTGGTTGATAATTATTTACATCTGTCTAGGCACGCACAACGAGGTTAAACATACAAACATAAGCGGACAAAGTATACTAAGTACTAATTTATTTATTTTTTAAAGAAAATACGCTAAAAATAAAAATAAAAAGGAACAGTTTAAAACCTTGTTCAGTTAGCAAATAATTTGTGGGAAATTAGATTTGGAACGTTTCCAATATTGTTACGAGTTGTTTGAAATGAAGAATTCTGCTACAGGGAATATTAGTGCCAACAATATTGCCGCTGATATCATATTGTATTCTGCCAATAATAGGTATTAGTTTATTGTAAAATGGAACGTTTAGGAACAGAATAACTGAGCTGTGAGATAGAGGGTTTCATTGGGTATTGGATACTAAGAGTTCCCTTAATCCTGCCAAGACTCAGGTGGGTGTGACTTGGAAAAGCTCCTTGTGTGCAAAACACCTTTCGCCTGCCTTAAGAACGTACCAATCTCTTTCACTCAGCCCTTCAGTGACCTGAGGATTAGGACTTTTCACGGAAGCAGCACGTTTCACCGATTTGTTAAGGGGTTTGCGGACCACTGGATGCCCTTAGGATGTGTTATCATCTATGCCTCAATCACTAAGGCCAGGGAATCAATGTACTGTTATTTTAGTTTATTTATAGCCATCATGCAGTAATCATGGTCACGTGGACCGTCTGATGAGCCCACCGATATCTTAAAACTACGATATATATATACAAACACACTTATTCATATAATAGACAAATACAAAAAAACCAAAACAATGAATCCACATCCAAACCGATACTAGCAGCAGCAATTGTATAGCAAAATAAAGAGACAACTCATTACATATTAGTAGAGGAAGAATGACAGTATGGCCTCAAGTCGCCTTTCGAGCCCTTAAAAAGGACAGATATTCGGGGGTTAGATAGAGCATTCCATTTTTCATCTGTTTAGCAAAAAAATTCGGCCGGTCCGACAGATCTCGTATCCTGGCGTCTACGTTTCTGCAAGTTCGGATATTCGTATACCTACCAGGTTGTGACGTCTTTTCCTCTCTAAATTAAAGGGAAAAATTTCGAATTCCTCCCCATATCTCTTCTTACCTATGGCACCGTTCTCCCCGAATTTGGGTTGCGATCTGTTATCTCATCCTCCTCTATCATTTTAACCACTCGTCTTTCCTTATCTAGCCCTTTCACATTTTACCCCCTCCCCTCAACTTCAAAGCTTTTCCCCATCTTCCCCAATTGTCGGACTGGCCCAATTTTTTTTTTCTACACTGATAAAGAAGGGCCTGAATTTCAACCCTTTTGTAGGGCTCGAAGGGCAAATTGAGGCCAAACTGTCATTTTTCTCTCTACTGATATTTTTCATAAATATCAAGAAAAATTAACTACAAAACATTGAGATAAATAAATCATTAGCATAAGCACTAAGCGATGCTAACTTTGACAACCGAAGGCTACAAACTGTTTGTTCGAATTTTTTAATATAGGTAATTAAACTATAACTTGAATCACATCATCTGTCATATTCATCCATGTATAGTTTTATGGATACCACAATCGTTTGTGGCAATTTTCTTCACTACGTCTGATCCTGATCCCATTCATTCCCTCAACCTTGATGAATACGGGGAGTCCATTTCAATCTCTTATCACCCGTTAACGAACAAAAGCTTCCGGGGTGAAGCCCGTCCAAGGGGCGGGTTAATGGGGCAATTTAACTCAAGATGAGCTGTGCCGTAAACAACAAAAGAGCATTTCCCCGGTGTTCCGTCAGACAACGGTAAGGGGACTCGGTGTAGCAGTAAAGTCCGACTACGGACTACGGCCCTGGGAAAACATAGGGCAGTTACCGGAGTGGTTTAGTGTTCGGGTCGTAGGACTTTGTCCACCGTAGAGGGAAGCTGTAAACTTTTATGGCCTCCAACCCTTCAGGCCTGAGATCTGCATCCTTCACGCGGGAAGATTCCGGTGGCCAGGAGGTTCCATCCGTCTTCCCGGTGTAATACCCTGAGAGAAATTCAAGCCGGCGTGAGCAATCTCATAAATTTAGAAGGTTTGGGGTGAAGACATTATTTACGCGCTCCCTATTTTAGGATTTCCTTTATGAATTCGACGGAATTATTTTATGGTTCTTCACAGACACTAGAACCATTCGTTTTATTTATGATGTAATTTCAGGATGGTTACGAATCGTCCTATCAAACTCCTAGTTGTAAAGAAACAAAAACACGATAGGTACCTACTTACTTACGGCAATATCAATCTTTCTTCTTATTTGAGGTGTTAGAACGTGATGTGTAGGGTAAGGTCGTGTACCTTGGGTCATTTTTTTTCAAACTCAAGTTTAACGTTAAATAAACTTTTAAAAAACCTTGTTATTTTTAAATTGTAGGGTGACAACTTAGGAAGAGACGGAAGAAAGAGTTTTAGCCAAAATCACTCAATATTTAATATTGTGAATTTTTCAAAAAACTTGAAATTTGACTTTCAGGAATTTACCTTGGGTTAATATATTATATCTTATGTATATATTAAAAAAATTTACAAAATCTTATGGCAGTTAGTACGGCCGTTCTATCCGGCCGATTTCCTTCTATTTACGCTTAGATTTGTCATCAAGCATTGAAAATCAGATAACTCAAGTTTTTATAGCTTTGTCCTTTGATATCTCCGGTTCTAATTGAGAGACATTGTTCGTTTTGATCTATGAACACTCAGTGAATCATGACCTTTTATTTGGTCGGCTTTCAACTTGTTTAAAGGATTTATGAAGTTCTGAAAGTGTGTAAAAAAACGTGGTTGGATCAAAAAACGAAGGGTGGCTCCGTCGTTTGAAGGGGGGTGCCTGACTTTGCCTGTGATCCCCCGCCCTCCGGCTCGTCAGGTATAAATCTCGCCAAGGAGGTAAGCAGTATAAATCTCGCCAATGGGGTGGGCAGTATAAATCTCACCAATGGGGTGGGCAGTATAAATCTGCCAAGGAAGTAGGCAGTATAAATCCATCCAAGGAGGTAAGCAGTATAAATCTCGCCAATCGGATGGGCAGTATAAGTTGAATTATTATAAACAGTATTATTGGATACTGATTGGCGTCAAAGCGCAAAGGTCAGGCCGCAATGGCGGGGGTTGGCAGGCAAAGCCTGCAGGGGGTTGCCCCCAAGTATGAATTAAAAAAAAAACTGTTCAGTCTTTGAAAAGTCTTAGTTAGTTACTCACACCAAGGAACGCATATCGAATTATTAATAGAATAGAATGATTTTTTCATAGAACTCTTATTGTCATCATAGCAAACGTTTGTATTGCTGACTATTCCTTAGGCAAGAATATCACAAAATGACAATATAAAAAGGTCACAAAGTAGAAAATATGATAATCATGGTTGTTTCCAAAGGTTCATTAATGAAAATAATAAACCAAAATCAAAGGCTATAAATAATTAAAATATTAAATCACGTAAATTCCTGCGAATTCCTTTTGAATTCATAGTTCTTGTGTTCAGATCGATTTGTTATTTAAGCTCTAAGACTTCGGTGAGCATATTTCTCTATGACGAACGATTTAGGAATATTGATGGAAAAAAGCTTGGAAATATTCAATTTTTACTCTTTTTGATATGGCTTTCATACATAAAGATCAATGATTTCGATGAAAAACCTGCATTTCCCGAGTCTTTTCAATGGGCTCCACTCATTAGGTTAAGAAATCGTTTCGGCCAAATTAATAGATAGTTAAAGCCTTAGCTCCTGGCCTATTTGGAGCAATAATGTTTAGATCATTACATCAACTTGCTAATAAACATGAGGTTGAATAATTTATAGTATAAAAATATAGGACTGCATCTACTGCCTTGATGTAGGAAAGGGGAGGAAAATAAACTGGAGCGGAAGTTTAGGTCATGTCCAGGATGCCTCAAAGGGTTATCTTCCGGTTCAAAGCCTTCAAATTACTTAGTTCTTGATCTTGGCCTGGAATCCGAGCAGGAATTCACCTTCAGCCGGCCTGGATTGATCGCCTGTAGGTGATGAATGTGCTCTATGCCGAAAATCGCTGTACCTTGGGTGATTTCGTTCGCTAAGGAATCCCTAATGCCTCTGCAAGTTTATGACTCTTTAGTGAGGGTCTTGCAAATGAAGGCTACAGGGGAAAATGGGATAAGTGTCATTTTCGCAATTGTGCAGCAGAGCACTTTTTGGATGGAAAACGCCACTATTGTTCGAGTATGGAATTTAAAAATTCAAAAAATATACCAACACGTTGTTCAAGTACTATAGAATGTAATTTTATACCTACTCAAATTTCTACAATTATCGTAGATCTCGAGGTATCTCGATGCATAGCGGGTTTTCTCATGGTATTCTCAGTATAAAAAGGAGAGTGGTCACAATATTTTTAGCTCCAAAACATAAATTTTATTTATAAAACATTCAAAACTTGAGGAAATACAATGCTTTATTGTTGTTGAAAATAAATATTTATAAAGTAAATGTTGTGATTTGTGAATTCGGAAATTCTGAAGCAGTGATAGTCACAATATACGCTTCTAGGGCTAAGGTTTCTGTTCTTTGCTGGTTTTTTTAGGTCTGATTTTGCTTAAATTTGCACTCGTTTTGGAACAGCAAAACTGCATTAACTGTAGGAGATCATCATATTTTCCCTCGTGATCGTAAGTGATTTCTTGTAGGCTCGATTTGGGAAGTGGAATTTGTTGTCACGGAGCAACTGTTTGGTTCTTGGTAATGTCTTCGAAAATCGTTGTTTGTATATTTTTCTTATTCCTTGGAGGATTCGGAATTACAATAGAGCTGGTCCAGGCTCCATTTTAGGTATCCCGATGGTACGTCAGTCTGGGATGGTTTATGTCCACGTTCAACTCTCGAGGCGCTCAAGTTACCCCCCTTTTCCCGAGTACCGCTTAGAGAGTCCCGTTCTTCCCCTGTACACTTTTTTTTCGCCAGCGACTTTCGGCTCTTTGGACTTGATTTTCCCCAGTTCTGAAGTGCCTCGTGTTCGCCATCCAAAAATCTATAAGAATCCGTCACTAACTCATTTCGACAAAAAATTACAGTTATCCCCTTTTTCCCCGTTTTCAGTATTTTGTTCTCCATCCAAAACGGCAAGACGTAACAAAATGGATTCTACGAAGTCTGAATTCCATTGAAATTATATCATGTGATGCGATAGTTGTAATTTTATAAGGCAATTATCCGATATTTGTAGAAAATGAAGCTATTTCAATGGCTCGGAAAAATATAAAACCAAAGATTTTGAAAATTGTCTTCATTGAAATCCGTTTTAAGGCATTCAGAAACGATTTCTGATGTTTGCTTGCGTTTTTTCATACGTGTACACACACACACACACACACGTATATATATATATATATATATATATATATATATATATATATATATATATATATATATATATATATAGGTATATATATATATATATATATATATATATATATATATATATATATATTTAATACTATGTTCCGATTGTACAACACTATGCGGCCATTAATTCAATGTAGCAATTGACTGAGTAATTTGAAGATGTTGAAACTCCCATTTGATTTCACTCTCAAAGTTCTAGCCCTAACGGAGAGCGAGCAGATTAACGTACAGCGTTGTGGGTGGTTTCACTTTGGTACTTTCAGGTTATATCTAATAGTGACAAAAAAACTGGGTACTGTCTTACCTTAAAAGTTTTGGTCATCTCGATTTTTCAATATTTTTGCTTTTAAATGCTACGCTTGAGGGTTTATTAAAAATGATGATGAGCTACTAGAAACGAATTAGACTCCAAATGTGATTTATAACCCAATTTTCATAAACTTTGGTCCAGTAGTTTCGGATAATAGCTCTGGACGGCTTACACGGATTTTTTTAAATCGAATTTTGGATTCTACACATCTTCAAACGTAAACCAATTAATTTTTGAAGGGTTTTTTTCTTTTTCTTGGTCGATCAAAAAGAATCATTGTTAAAATGAATAAAAACCAATAGACTTAGCTGCTTCACCATACAGTTCCCACATTGGTTGGAGGAGTCCTTTCCTACAGTGAATCCGCTATGAAGACCACAGAGATACGGAAAGAAGAATCGTGAAACCTAGAAAACATCTGTAGCTTTACCTTTAAAGTGAACTAAATTCACCATCGATATTTTAGGAGGTTTCGAACTTTTCTCAAATAATACCTAATGTAACAAAATAAAATACTGTATTGTTTCATCAACATAAACATCTACCTATTTTAGTATAGCTAAGAAATATTTGAGGCAGAATGTCAGATTGTAACCGATATACATTTTAAAAATAGGTAGGTATAGTGCCCATAATTCTGTATACGATGAGTTCATCTCCGAAGGATCACATTCTACGCCCGACAGCACAACAACAGAAGCGGTGGGGTTTGTGTTTGTGTGTCAACCGCACTGGAAGTAATTCCACGCCGTTTCTCACGAGGAGCTGGTGGTTATCACATAAGATAATAATTACGTATCGTGTTTCCTTCCTCACCTTTGTGTCACTTGTGTCACCTTTGATCAATTGTCCGACGCCCGAAGATGGGTTTAATTCGTTCATTTTTACAACCCATTCTATCGATCCCATAAATTTTATGCCGGAGAAAACGGAAGGAATAATAGATATACGAATTTTTCTCCACTTGTTTCTCGAATGTGATGTACTACTTCCAAGTTTATGAAACTTCGAAAAAATTATCATTCAGTGAAAGATTTTTTTTGTTGACAATTTTTATTGCGCCAAGTAATAAAAACTTATAAGCAATATTCATGTGATAAATTATTATACATTTTCTTAAGATCTAATATACTTCATTTTAGACTTATTGTTCTGATAATTGAGTCACTAGTCTTGACGTTCATTTTATTTCACTTAGTTCATGCGGTTAGTTCTTTTAAGTCTTCTAAATAGATCTTCGGTGTCAAGGAGCTGGACGACATCCTCGTTAACATGATCTCTGAACCTCAAAAGGTGATTGACGGCTTGTTTGCGGATAACCTCATTGACAGATTCAACTTTCAACTCATAGTGTAATCTGTCGTTTCTGAAGTATCTGTATGCTTCAACGCAGGTACGCAGAACATTATTCTGAAAGCGCTGAATAATGTTCCGGTTATTTGTGCAGTGCACCCCCACAGTTAAGCACCATATGTCCAGACAGGTTTGAGGACTTGCTTGTACAATATGAGCTTATTGTGGATAGACAGTTTTGAGCGTCTTCCCATAAGCCAGTACATCTTTACTATTTATAAGAATGAAACTCCGTCTGTTTGTCTGTCTGTCGTGTCTATGCACGGCCAAACGGCTGAGTGGGGGGAGTCTACGAGTGGGGGGATCTTTTTGGGATTTTCCGAAAGGGGGAACGAGCGAATTTAAAATTTTCTAATCCCAGCCGAACCATGGGCCGTAGGGCGGGAGGGGGGTCGAAGTAAGAATTAATGTGCGCTTTTTCCACTTCCCCGCTTCCCCTACCCCTCTAAACGGCCGTCGAAAATTCCGGAAAAATACCGGTTTCGTAGGTTTTCCTACGAGGAAGACGACGGCGCGATCGGATCGCGAAAAAAGTATCGGGAAATGCGTCAAAAAAATGCGAGAGTACGGACCGTGTTTTCTCGAAAAGTCCGACAAAAAACTACGTTTTTTCCCATTAAAATATACCCCGTAAAGGTACGTTTTTCGGAACGGTTTTCGCGGGCGAAATACAGCTTTGATCCCGCCGAATCTGAATCCGAAATCGGATATCGAAAAAAGTGACGTGAAGTCGGTCAAAATGCGAGCGCAAGCGAGGGAAGCGTTTAATATGAGAAATTATTTGTGCCCCGGACGCGAGAAGGCTCTACGAAGACGTCAAGGGGTTCGATGTCACAATGTTGCGAGGCGAGAGCCATTTCAACAGAATAAATACGGACTTTGTCCTACACATATACAGGTATACCTTGCGAGCGAAGCGAGCAACATCCCCGAATAAACTTTTCGTGGTTCCACGTAGTTTCATAAGATTTAATTTGTTTGTAAGAATTCCCAACTGAAAAAAACGTCTGCCAAGTTGGGTGGGCAGTATAACTTCCTCAAGCGAGCGAAGCGAGCAGCATCCCCTACAGAAGTTAAACCTACCCTTAGAGATCTACCGTTTGCGAGCGAAGCGAGCAACATCCCCTACACACGTTAAACCTACCCTTAGGGATCTACCGTTTGCGAGCAACATGCCCTACATGCCACACTTTGCGAGCGAAGCGAGCAAAATTCCCTACATGCCACATTTTGCGAGCGAAGCGAGCAATTCAATGGGGGGTCCGGGGGGCTTGCCCCCCGGCTGGACGTGGAGGCGAGTGTAGCGAGCCGGAGCGGCTAGTATTCCTGAATTTGATAACTAGTTCAGACTTTTTCTTTTCAACGCTGGCACGTAGTTGATCCTTCAATAAGTGAAATCAACATGTACAACTTCGCTTCGTTCAATCTACTTCTCCATCTTTTTATTTAGTGAAAGACAGTGATCACCAATTTTATGAGTTAAAGAAGTCTTCTATTGAAAAACAGTAATAAACAGTTTTTCTCAGTTGATTAAAAAGTTTTATTTTACTGCACATAATGTTAATTTCTTGAAAGAGTGTAAGAAAAACTGTTTAAATTACAAAAAATAAACGTAAAAATTTGCGCAAGCCGGGGGCCCTTCAATTTTTGAACACATTTCCCACATCTAATCATCATAAGACTTGAATCATTAAAGCGATAAAAAAAGCGTGGGACTCTAGGTGAAAAAAGTGATTTAATTCCAGTAAAATACTGTTTCGCTTGGGCTGTAAACTTGCGGAGTGAGGACCTAAAAGCAGAACTTAATTTCGTCTAAGAGGGTTTTAAGGGGTTTTAGTAGATTAGAAAGGCAAAGTTATCACCGATTATAGTACTTTGACTGCGGACTCCAGTGATTTGTCTAAAGCAAGGATATTCACCATATCTTTGGCGTCTACGTTTTCAGTGGTTTCCTTTCTAAGCTTTACACTTTTCTGAATCATGTTTCGTTTATCATGAATTTCCACGTCTTTATGGTTTCTTTGATAGCATTTCCAGATTAAATTCAGCATTTTCCAGATCGAATCCAACATTTTCCAAATGGAATTCAACATTTCCTAATAGAATTCAACATTATATGCAATTTAAAAAAATCAAATATTAATGCATTTTATGATAAATTAACCTTTTTGGGATATTATTGATCATTTGCCACCATTTTCGATTTTTCGTATTGTTCCTAATTTCTGAAAAATGCAGATTTTTCGAAAAAAATTAAACATTTTTCGAATAGGTCTAAATATTTTTCAAATTGAACCATTTTCCGAATTGAACCCACGTTTCCCAAATCAAATACAACGTTTTTCAAACGAATTCAACATTTTTCAAATTAAATTCAACAATTTGTAAATAGAGCTTCAACATTTTCTGGAGAGATTTCCGAATTGAATTTCATCATTTTTTAGAGAGATTTCCAAATCGATTTTTCAACATTACGCTTCATTTCAAAACAATACCTACTACCCATGGAATAGATGAGATAGGCAGGCAGGAGCTCATCCCAACCTTTATTTGGCGGCAAAGCACTCGGATTGGTCACGTATTTTTCGCACAGAAGGGAAACTAGTCTTGAAATAAAGGTCACTCACACAGGACTAGTTCCCGCACTAGAAAATTTAGGAAGTAGGTAAAATTCACCCCCCCCCCCCCCCCCCCCGGTACTCAATCCAGGTACCATACGAGTATCCCGTTTTTTCCTCACTTGATCCGATTGAGTTTAGATGAATGCCTTTGATTTGGTCAAATAAGGGGAAAATCGATAACTTTCGTGATGCACGCCTTCCTTCTTCAACCAGCCGCAACTGCTATGCAACCCATCTACAATGGAATGAACGTTATTTCTCACAATGTTTTTTGAATGATTCAATTTTCTTTTATTGATTTGACGATATTCAAATTCTGTCTATGAAGAATAAACTGTTGCAAGGTACATGCTTCTGAAAAATGAATAATATTTTCAAAATATAGTATAGGTAAATAAAAATCTACCAATGTGTGAACGCTTAAGAATATTTTAATTTCTAATCTTGGAAATAAATTATACATTTTTGAATATTTTGAATTGGAAATTGCTGATATTTAGCTTGGGAATTGTTCAATTTAATTGGAAAAATGTTGAATTCGTTCGAAAAACGATGGATTCAATTTTAAATATGTTGCTTTCAATTTGGAAAATGTTGGTTCAATTTGGAAAATGTCAAGTTCTATTTGGAAAATGTCGACTTTGGTTTGGAAAATCTACATTTTTCAAATCTTAAGAACGATCTGAAATATCGAAAATGGTGGTAAATGATCAATAATATCCCAAGAAAGGTTAATTTATCAAAAAATTCATTAAGGGGCTTTTTTCGATTTTTTAATATTGCATATAATGTTGAATTCTATTCGGAAATGTTGAATTCCATTTGGAAAATGTTTAATTCTATTTGGAAAATGTTGAATTCAATCTGGAAAATTTTTAATTTAATCTGGAAATGCTGTAAACAGTTAACAATATATTATTGCTTATGTACTTATATTGATTTTTTGTTGTTTTAGGTATGTTATTGAGTTCAAGCTCCTTGTCCTGTGAGTATGATTGCACTGGTTTTTTTTTGTTTTTTTTTCTTTAAGCAACATTGCTAAAGGTATTTTGATTGAGAATATCTTGTAAGGGCCTGTATGGTTTTGGTATTTCCATACGTGATTTTTGCTTAAATTGAGCGATTTTATCTGGTAGTTGTTGATGCACATAATTTACCCGCAGCACCCTTTCAGGTGTCCCGTTTACAGATCTGTTTAATACGAACTTGGAGACAGAAACCAAATGGAAACTTCGAGTTATCACCTAACTTCGAGGTTTGTTGAAAGTCGAGCAAGTTGGCCCAACAAATAATGTAACTGATGACCAGTCTGTCTCTAAGTTTGAATCAGCAACAGCCGGCAGTTGGATGCACAAACTTTAGATCCCCCAGCCAAGCTAAGATTACGCGAACCCTTCAGTTTATTCCGGGGCTCATCACTCAGCCTTAAGGTATTCTACACCTGATTGCTTTTCCCTCAGATATTCCACAGCTGATGGTTCCCTTCTCGTCACCACGGATTTATTTATTGGAAAGTTTCACGAAGTTCGTTGCAAAGTTGAAACGTCGTTCAGGGCTGGTTACGGTAAGAGAATTCCAAAGGTATACCTAGTAACTGTGGGCAGTGAATGATCGCGCTTGTTCATAAATAAGGGAAAAGCGGTAACTTCGGATAGGCAGCGATGGAAACTGCAATGTGATACTCGGCAGAGAGCGACTAGTCATTACTTTTTCACAAAACTTGATTCAGAGAGGTTGACTACGTGGAATATACACTGTTCTCCATCAGTAAATTAAAACGCTGTTCGTTACCAGCTTTGATTGCAGGAAAAACAAACCAAACTCATTGAACATTTACCAGAAGTTGAAATATTATTACATAAAGTTCGGTTTTATTCATCGCTCAATTGTGGCTTAGGGTTTGGCCTTATGGACAGAATTGAAACCAGGAAGAGGAGTTCATTCGATGCTAACTACTGAATGGCATGGTCACAACTTTTATCGAACTTTCGTTGAAAATAAAGCTATTGCAATATCTCCAAAAATTTTGAAATCGAAAAATCAAAAATTGTATTTTAATTAAAATCCACAAACATTTTCGTCAAAAAATGTGCTAAAAAAATAAGTAAAAGTGCCAAAAAACTGCTAAAAACTTTTAAATTTACATAATTTATCAGGATTTTTGTCAGAAGAAGTTTATTAACAATGCACTAAAGCATGAAAAATTTGCAGAAATTTATGTTGAAAAACTGCTTAAATTGTATTATTGTTTGCTGAAAAAACTGAAAAAAAAAACTAAAAATCCAAAATCTTTTTTCCATTGCCGAATATTATTTAGAACGAATTTTCAGCCATAAAATTGGTAGTTAACGATTCCATTTTACTTAAAGCCCTGAATTTTCAAAACTATTTAATTTCAGCATACCTATCAATGGCTCAAATATAGATTTTTAAAAATGCTGCCAAGGTCGGTTGGCAGAATAACTTATATTTAATCATGGGCGTAAAGAGTTCTCACATACCGTTTCGAGGCATTTTATCAACTCCTCTCTATATTTGAATGATATCGTACCGATAGGTAGGTCTTGAGCATCCGGTTATCCAGATAATTCATATTTGCGTGCGCGCATATTCGACTTCTCACACGCGCCTTTAGGCGCAAGGTGTTTTTTTATACACTAAATCGCTATCGATTCGGTAGACTGATTTTTGTTCATAGTGGCTCACCAATGGATTGTCCCAATACCTATGATTTATCCCATTTCTTATTGTTTATCCAGTTACCCTAGGTTGATCTGGTCATTCAGAAACCTGCCGTTCTGTTTACGTTAACGTAACTACAAAGTTGTACTACATTCCAATTTACCGACTTAAGTTTCAATTTCAACTAATCTTCAAAAGTTGCTGAGTTCAATCAGATGTTAGGAAAGATCGTTACGAATTGCTTTTCCTCTTTAATTTAAAATGAGGGTATGTATAATGCAGAAGAAACCTCGCCATGAGATTAAAGTACCAGTTTCACCGAATTTGTATTTCAACTGCCGTAAAATGGCTCCAATTTAACCAAAAAATAAAGAATTTAGTCCACGTTACATACTAATTTATCATACATATTTGAACCGCAAAGCTAATTTAAAATTTAGAAAATGAAAAAAAGAAGAACACTGAAATTGATTGAAGAGGGACTGGGAAACGCCTTCAAAATAATAGATTATATAAATTATCCAAAAATAGTAAATTTTCTTTATTTGAAGGAAAGATAATGATGTTTTTCGGTCAAGGGAAAGGTTAGGTTCACAGAATGCGGCATTTCGCTTTCCTATACTCAGCCCCCGTGGATTTTGAAATAGATGTTTCTGCTACCAACAGCGTTTTGGATGCTGCGCTGCAATTAATTTTAGTCACGTTGCAAGTTACGAATAACAATGGGCTGTCGTGTATTATGGTAACATGTAATTTATGTGAAAGTTGCGTTCGGGGCAGGGGATCGCACGGTGTAAAAGGATATGCTTCGTCACTCTCTGTCCCTGGTTAGCTCTAAAAGCTCATTACGGTATAGCCGGTAATGTGGGTGTTGCAGGGCGTTCTCCACTGTACCGACGTTCTTCGTGTCCGGTTTAGCCTCAGCTGTCAACGTCCTCTGCGTCAATTTAACTAATTACCGGACGAGCCTGGCAAGCAAACCACCACCGGGGTCAGGCTTCAAACAAAACAGCCAATGCAAAGGTCTCTTCTTTGAACCAAACGATCCTACCAGTGACCATCAGACGACTTGCTTGCTACCTCTTTAGGTTTGATTGGGGAAAAATTATTTGAAGTTGATTTTCATTTCGATCGTATCTAAAAATCAACAGATTCCATGTTATTTTAAAAGCATAATTATCTCCAAAAGCTTCATTCCTGTGACTCAGCTCACTCAGCATCTCATTTCGATTGATTCGTGGGAGGGGTAAATTACCTTTTTCCATTATAAAATAGAGCATGAATGTCCTTGGCCCCTCTGAATCCCAGCATCACGAAAGCAGGACAGCGGCTGGTGCTCATGCATACGATATGTTCTGTCCGCCATTCGGCCAATGTTGCTAGTTATGCTGCCCCTAGTTAGGAAATGTAACTCTCCCATTTCCGCAGGTCGAAACCTCGTTTCCGTCATTTCCCACCAAGTGTCCACACTCACTGAAATCGAAAGGGGAAGAAAAACAAACAAAAACCACAAATTCAGTCCAGTAGGAGAATAAATTACAACTGGCCCGAGGCTTTACTTATTGTTTCCTATAGCTATTCAGTTGAACAAATGGCTTTATTATTAGGGTCATGCTAATATTATATACTATTATATATAGTTCAGGAATGCAGAACACGGAGAAGACTCTACAACACAATTGACTGCTAAGAAAACCTTAGTTTTTATAAATCAAAATAAACGAGCCACACAAAAACATTAAAAAATAACAACAGGGGTGTTATCCCGAATAAATTATATGAAACAAAAATAAAGAGGATATATAGAATACAATTTATTTATTTGGAATGGATTGAGCTTTGCTGAATTACAAAGCAAAGTCTTTTTTACAACATTATTTACACTATTGTATAGAGGCATAGACCGCAATAAAATAAAGTAGCAAACACCATTCAGAGCTTATCATCAACAATCAATTAGTTCATCCTAATATTATGGACGGATCGGATAACAAATGTGAGAGTTGTGAGTCATGCTGGAATTCTTGTTAACGAATGTGAAGAACCTACTACTGATTGAAAGAACTCGCAAGGGTTCCATGTCCATGGTTCTAATGAATCAATCATATAATGACGGATGAAATAAATAAACAAAAACATGAAAAACTTTCATAAAAATAGGATGCATCTAATGGTAGTTATATGAGTTATTCGTGTATTCACGATTTCACGAATGACGAAAACTCGATGAATTCTCAGTGGCTTCATTATCAATTTCTCAACATAATGTAATTACCTATGTAGTGAACGATTTTTTTCGGGTGGAAACAAAAAGAGTTTATTATTCTAGTAACGGATTGATTTTTAGTGAAAATCAATAGAAAGGATTGGGTACTTAGTGTCGGTAAATAAATTAATAGTAGTTGAGGTGAGAAGAAATAAGAGAATTTATGTACTTCTCGTATTCATTTTCTGGTGTACGAAAATGCCCTTTCCCAAACGAGAAGAGGTTTTCGTTACGTGGAAACGCTTTTCGGAACGGGTAGAGTCAGCTTTACTCGTGCTCAGCTTTTTTGGAATCGTAATTACGAGACGACAACTTAGCTTTTCTCTAGAATAACACTCTAGAATAACTTAGCAACTAGGTATCATGCAGTTGGCATGGGCACAGATTTACACACCCGACAAAATCGCCTGACTTTTCCCCGTGCAGTCTTTTGTTGTTGGTTTAACCTTTGTATTTGTCTTTCTTTCGTGTTTTTTTTCCCCGCACTTCAACCGGTAGGGCCATTAGCGGCATTTTGTTCTTGCTTTCGACGTTTTATCGACGATTTCAGCTTTTTCAATCTCAAGATTTAATTTCAAAGTTCATTTTACGCGTTTTAAAGATTCGTGTTCTTCCCAGCTGAATCTTTTTTCTATGATGTTTTTTCCAGTTCGATTCAGTATATTTTGTTTCTACATTTGACAGTAACTCCCTACAGTTACGGATATTTACGAAGGTTGGCAACGCTGAGGGGTTGCTTTGTGGGGATGAGCAGGATGGTGTGGGAGTTGCTCGCGTCGATTCTGGAACGTCTCGTTTTCAACCACAACATATCGAGTTTATAGAGAGTTTTTTTATTTCTCGTAAAGACGAAAACAAGCTGTTAGAGTGAGCACGATGAATGTCTCTTTTGGCTCTCCTAGCGTTTTCGTAATACCGAGAGAAAGAGAACTCTTATAGAGACGTTAACGTGACGCTTGTAGTGAATTGCTGCTCAAAACTCAATTGTCACAGTAGACAATTTCCAAAATATAACATGAAGTAAGAAACAACGACCTGGGGGCTTCAGACCAATAGGGTTATTTTAGAGATTTGGGATTAACTGCAAATTGGGCAATTTCGCCCGTAAATAAAATTAAATAAATAACGTGCCGAACTACGATAGGCTGGCAGCGTTTAAAAGGTTCTGTAATTACAAACTCCATTCCTTCTCCCAACGGTAAATTTGATATTCCCGTGGTTTCTTCCAAAACTTAATCATGTTCACAACTCAATCTCTGCATCACTCAAAACCTTTCCTTATCATCTTTGATCTCTGCTCCGTTTTCTTTCAATAAATTTGCCGGTAGGTATACCAAAAGCATGAGCACCTGGAAAATAATAATCAGAGGAATATTGCAAATATGGTAGTAAAAAGTTGATATAAATATTACACTACACAGTCATTTCTTAATTTGACTTTATTGAATTCTTAATTGGATTTGTATTATTTTATCTATACAGTTCAAAACATGTACGATTACTTATAGGTACCTCACTCAATAAAAAACTGAGTTGTGAGAAAAATGGGAGGGGATTGAAAGATAAGATATTTAGCAAATTTTCGTGGAAAATGGAACTATTGCAATGGCTCATAAATTTTAAATCCAAATTTTTGAAAATTTTCTTAATTGAAATCCGTTTTGAGACATTCTGAAACGAATCCTAGAGTTTAACACACACACACACACACACACACACCTATATATATATATATATATATAATATGTGTGTCCTTCCAGACGATAACTCTCCTTAGGAATGAGATAAAAATTCTGTTCTTGCGCCAAAAAATCAAGCTTTCCAAACAAAAGGACGAGTTCGTTGGCCAGCATTTTTGAGCTTATATAATTAGTGTGAAAAAATCCTTCCAGACAGATAACTCATCCAAAATTAGGAAAAATTACTTAAATTTCATTAAAATGAAAAAATCGACAAAAACTAGAAAAAAGTTTAAAATCCAAAACCTCTCTTGCGCCAAAAAATCAAGCTTTCCAAATAAAAGGACGAGTTCGTTGGCCAGCATTTTGAGCTCATATAATTAGTCAAATATCAAAAAAATTGCTGAAAAAATCACTATAAATAGCAAAAACCCTGCTAAAAATCGTTAAATTTATATTTTTCAGCCGGATATTGCTCAAATAAAGTTTATGAACTATAAAATAGAACATTAAACATTTTATGTGCAAAATTATGCTGAAAAATGTACTTAAATTTCATTAAAATGTGCCAAAAAATCGATAATAACTAGAAAAAAGTTTAAAATCCAAAACCTCTTTTTGAATCGCAGAATATTATTTAGAACAAGTTTTTGCCATAAAATTGGTAGTCAACAATTTCTTAACCCTCAAAGTCGACAATTTTCAAAACAATGTAACATAACATAGTACGATAATTTACAAAAATTCGCTCATACGATCATGCTGCATGACTGGAACTTTTTAGCAACCAGTCATCTTTGAATAAGGAGGTTGAAATGAAATGTGGTGTACTTTCACTATTCCAAAAGATAGTTCATTGGAAACACATTGAATAATTGACTCTTTGGTGGTGCAATGGAAACGGGTTGTCATGGTTTCACTGATCTACCTGCTCCATTGCAGAAGGTGTGAAATTAACACAAATACTCTATTTGGTCCCAGGCCTCCTGTTGGCTTCTCTCTTACGATTAGATATAAAATGCGTGTCCAGATCTTTAATTATACAAAAATATCACAACTGTTCCTTTTACCTATACTTACTGTATACATAATCCGCCTCAATACAATTTTACCTACAAATAGTATAGTCCACAAATTTCCAGCGTGGTCTGGAGCGGATTACAAGCGAATTATTTTTTACCGTTTTGAAATTTGAGCAGATCAAAATCAATCAATTCTATTTTTTTGACGAGTTCAATACTTTATTATTTTGTAAAATAACTTTCCAGAAATTCTCAAAGATGTTGGAAAGGGGAAGAATCAATCAATTCTATGGTTCTTATTTATTAAACTTATTCCTGAATAAAAATCTGCTAAAAAAAAAAAGAACTGTAACATTTTGATATTTGAGCAATTTATTGTACTTGAAAAGTGCTCTTAAAAAACTCATTATTTCTTCAAGATTGGTATTTCTTCTTTTATTGATATTATTCTTTTTGATATTTTGGCAAAATGATGGATTTTTTAATTTCAATCCAAAACACACTCTTACTTACAAGCGCACGTGTGCGTTAAAATCTAGGTAGGTACCGATCCTTTCAGAATGCTTTAAAATGGGATCCCACGAAGAATATCAAGGGTAATTTATGTAGCTTAATATTGTTTTAACCAATCGAATGTATTTCGTTTCTTCGAAATCCTTGAAACCAAATGTTTGATATCTTGTATTACGTATTCACTAGCTTCCAAGAGAAAAGTAATAGTGACGTTCGAATATAAGAACGGATTTGGCACGAGAGACACAAAATTTACAAAGAAGTGGAATCTCAAGTTCCCAATCTTTCTAACGATCAAAACATATATCTGGGGGATTAGCGCACACAATGACGGAAGTCGACGTGAAAGAGAGGATTCCCCCATTTTTCACGTCGTTGGGAGAAACCCAAACAGCCAAAAGCGAAATAACGCGTCCTTTTGTCCGCCTGGGAAGGATATTTTCCTTCTACGTGTCCGGATCCAAATCTTCTTAAGGTGGATTCTACCTTGTCTCCTCCCCTCCAGGCCATCCGCATCTGGATGTGACGGAAAGAGGATTCAACGTTCCACTCAATGCTATTTCCCCAGCTTTTTCGCTCTTAGTGAGCGCCTTTGAAACAGATGCGAAGTATGTGAAGCCATTTGATAATGATGAATGCCATAATAAAAATGGGAATAACGTTCTTCTCAATAATAAAGACAATGGCGCTATAATCGAATCACTTCACACTCGCTTATTCCAACAGATGGGGATACAAGGGCTGTCCGTACAAGAAGGCAACGGCAAAGAGAGTGTAAAAAGTTTCGTGTTTTCACACTACACTGGGGTTAGTTATTTCTGTAAAACGTATTTAGATAATCTGTACATATTACTGGCCTACTCTGGCCTTTGCTTTCATCCCCTCATTCGCGATTTCACGGTAGTTGAGATACAGTGTCGTGCCCGACTTGTGGCAGTCTTTCACCAAAGCGGGGCCTGTTTCAGCATGGCCTGTTTCACCAAATTTTTGGTCCGAGTTCAAGACGCGGTTAGAGTATTGAACGGAGATCGTCCGCAATATTGGAGGTCACCCTGGAAGTTCAAGGCCAAAAACGTAAGTACCTACACGAATTAGCATGTATTTATATATTTTACATTACGTTATTAATTTATTTCATTTTGTACCTACATAGTTATGCATACCCTTATTTTATGTATTCATATATTTGTAGGCACTTCTTGTTTCTCTTGATTTGAACCCTTTTCGCTGCTGACAGAAAGGCAGAGTGTCTGACAAACTCATGTTTCGGAGAGATTTCATGAAAACAGTTTAGGTGGATTACATATTGAAAGTGAATAGAGGTAAAACAATGGTGCAAGAGGACAGATGAATGTTACATTCTGTTTTCTTTCCCTGAGCTCTTCAAACAAAAGCCAGAAGAAGCTGATCTGCAGAAGTTGATCAAAATGCACTCAATGGATTCATTCTGTGTTAAAAAATATTCAACTCTGGATGATCCGTTGAACGCTCGATCTTGGCCGGTTAAGGGGGCGTAAACTCGGATCAATTGTTGGGCAGATGTAAGGTGGGACAAATTTCTCGCTACCTGAAGATGAATGCTCATACGTGAACCGGGCTAACGTCTCAAGGTAGGTGAACAATCACAAAGGGTTAACTCGGCCAAGTTCAGTAGGGCCATAACTTTCGAAGTGATTGAGGCTATGTCGGTAATTAACCAGATTGTGAGTCAACGCGGAAATTTGCTTGCTGATATAGACAGTTTCAAGTTCAAGAAAAAGCACATTTAATCAATGACCCCGACAGTAATCAGGTGATCCTTATTTGCTTCACGAATTTGACAGCTCTTGCTCGTATTCAGCTATGTATGTGGGCTTCAGCAAGTGCTGGTCATAATTTGACAACTAATGCGTGAGAGTCCTTCCACGCTTATTTTAATGCTTGTTTGTCGAACAGGTACTTGTTAAATATAGGGTTGAACAGCTGTCCACATACGAGCTCATACATCGGGTTAGTTACCATTACTCATGAGTTAATGAATAACATGAATGTCAATGGCGATGAGGGGCAATACAACTTTCAGTGCACCGGCTTGATTTTGTTATTTACTTAAGTTACGAATATTCGCAAATAACAACGATTGTAATAAACAAGATGTCCTATTCTTGGCTCACTTTACGTAGTGGGGAAAGTGCTGTCACTAATTGATTGGCCCACTTTACATACAGCGGTGACTAGTGTGGTTCAAATCGGCCCACCTTACAATCGCCCCAATTATTGCTCGTCACACAGAAACCACACAGAAATTTGACCAAAATTCTCGTGACATGTTCTTTGTTTAACTTTATATATATAATTATTATTTTGTCTTGTTTATAGTTTATAAAGTGATAATTGCAAGAGCTCTCGTTTGGGGGCCACCCCCTTTAACGGAAAGACAATATTATAAGAACTTCATTTGATGTCCAATGACGATAATAATGAATATTGGAGTAGATGAGACGAAAGGTTATCGTGTGCGTCGGCATGGGCTTTTGCAAGTTTTTTTTTTTTTTTAAATAGATTTTTCCAGTCTAGATATAGGTAAGAACTGGAATTGAAATCCTCAAGCCAACTTTTCCCATCTTTTGTTTTAATTTAGACCGAATGGGCTTAGATTTTTTTAGATTCGAGAATATCAAAATGGTTATGTATGAGGTTTAAGAGGTGCTCTTTCTTCGAGTGGAAGAACGCCGGTTCCCTATGCTTATTCTTTGATTCCATCGTTAAATATAAATAATCTCACAATCTCATCAAACAATACGAAAAGCACAAACCGAATATGTATTCGGGGGACCAAGTGAAT
Source organism: Adelphocoris suturalis (assembly GCA_030762985.1). Taxonomy (NCBI): domain Eukaryota; kingdom Metazoa; phylum Arthropoda; class Insecta; order Hemiptera; family Miridae; genus Adelphocoris; species Adelphocoris suturalis. Next base: position 84,065,583 of record CM061043.1, on the reverse strand, counting down.
GATAAGTGAAAAAAAACCGACCTACCGCCGTCCCCGCTCTCGAGATGAGACATCATTCTCTTCTCGATGTCACTGGAGCACCGGAAGTACAACCTGGGATCTTGGATCAACTGGAGTTTCCAATGATCTGAGTTCGGTCGAAAACTCGTACCTAAGAACTAGGTGAAACCGAAATGAATTCAAACTAAGATCAATTCATGGTTTACTTTGAACTTGGATCCTGATAAACCGAGTTCACATTTTTTGGTGAAAGTGACCCATAGTTTCTTCCAATAAAACGCTCATCCAGCTGTGCTGCAACTAGAAGAGAGAGGAGAGAGCATAAGTTTGAAAGGGAACGTAGTGGGAGAGAGAATATAAAAGGGTAGCCGTACTTTCGGACAGCTCATATCACTCTAGCTTTCATACAACTCACGACTTCTCTCTTCAATCACCTCATTTACTCAACAAGTTATTCTATTTTTATTCTTTCCGTGCCACGGTATCTGTCACCTGACACTCTAATCTTTATTGGTAGTTTTAATTCATCCCTCCTTAGTTAGTTTCTTTATTTATAACATTTCGCTATAGTTCATTTGACACTTACGTTAGGTATGCCAACGTGGACTTTCGGGCTAATAGTTAGCGCTATGGGGTCAAAGTTAGGCATTTAGGTGATTGAGTTACAGTGTAATTACGGGCTATTAATGTTGGGAAGGCAACGTTGTAATTTCTGGCCTTTAATTAGGCGAGCAGTTCATAATTGACTATTAGGGTACGATTCTACGGTATTGTCAAATTCGGCCAGGTAGGGCTAACATCAAATTAGGGCTTTATTAGTGCAGATGATCCACAATTAATCAAACGTCGCAATTCGAGTTAGTTTCAAATTCTAATCGCATGCAACCGCAGCATACAATAAAGTCACGAACTATCCACAAGCCTGTCATCATAGTGGCACCAGGTGTCAAGAGGACACAATGTATCTTGCCAATCACGAACAGTTTTTCTTCGACAGGCCGGAGAAGCAGTTCTGGCTTGTTGGGGAAATTCAACAGCGTTTCAAAACTGTCCGTATATGAAGAAGAAAAAAAAAAAAAAAAAACCGGAGCCAAATCAACGACCTAACACCCCAGCTAAAATTAAAAACACGCAGTTTGCATAATCAGAACCTACCTTTCGAATGGATCAGTTGGAGCACAGGGTGGAGCCCTTCATTTCATTTGTCTCTTGATGTCCTGGAGAGGCTCCCTACAAAATTTCGTTGTAATCAGACAGAATACATAACTTTTAGCACACTCAGCTGATCAGTCTCAGACTACCACTCATGCGGAGTCTGTAAGGTCATTCGTCTCTTGTGTCGCCAAGAGGCTCCCTATCAATTTTCGGTACTAATGCAGAAACTTGGCAAAGCTTGTTACTCCGTTTTGGGACACACAGCCGCCGACTACGAGACGCTGTGGCTCTGCTAACAAGAAAATTGGCCAACAGCATTGTAGACTGGAATAGGATAAGAGCTTTGCTAGCAAGACGCGCAATCGCACTAGACAAATGCCCTGGAGTTAGACCAATCGGAGTTGGTGAAGTACTCCAAAGAGTCATTGCAAAAACAATTGCTCATGTCACAAGAGAAGATCTACAGGAGGCATGCGGCTCGGACCAATTATCGGCTGGCATCCGTTCAGGTATCGAAGGAGCAATTCACGCCATTAGTGGATTATTTGACGAGGATGAGGCTGAAGGGCTACTCTTGGTAGATGCAGCAAATGCTTTTAACTCTTTGAGCAGACCGCTGGCATTGTGGAATGCAAGAGTGTACTGGCCTAGATGCAGTCGATTCCTCTTCAACACATACCGAGGGTTTCCAGTCATCCTTTTCCGACAGCGCGAAGCAACCTTGCTAAGTCAAGAAGGTACCACACAAGGTGATCCGCTAGGTATGCTTATGTACGCAGTGGGGACCCTTAGACTGATCAAAGACCTGAAAAACGTGAGGTGGAAACAAAATTGGTATGCGGATGACGCCTCGTGTGTTGGCTCATTGGACCAGATTAGAGTGTGGTTTGATCTCTTAAGGGAACAAGGGCCCCGTTGGGGCTACCTACCAGAGCCCTCCAAAAGCTACCTCGTTATAAAGCCGGGCTTTGAGCAGAAAGCAGCAGAGATCTTTGGGAACTTAGACGTGAAAGTTGTCTATACCCATCGGTTTCTAGGTGGAGTTGTTGGGCCACGGGACGGAGTAAGAACCTATGTTCATAAAAAAGTGGACGAATGGATTATTAAGACCAAAAAGCTTACAGAAGCAGCTCGTTCCAGCCCCCAAGCCGCTCACGCTGTTTTCACTAAGTCTCTGCAGTGTCAATGGGAGTTTCTACAAAGAGTAGTGGAAGCGACTGGAGAAGAATATGAACCCCTTTGGCGTGTTATTTCCAGGGAGCTTATACCTGCCATATTTGGTCAAGACACAATAAGCAACAACGAAGTAGACGTATTAGCACTTCCAGCCAGACTTGGTGGATTGGGAATGATGAACCCCACACTGGATGGACAACGTGCTTACCAATCGTCTAAGAGAGCTTCTGAAAAAGTTGTGTCGTCAATTTCAACAGGGGATCCACTTGACTTCAGAGACCATCAAGAGAGTGTGGCTTCAGTCATAAAAGAAGAGCGGGACACAAGAAGAGAAGTGCAGGAAGAAAGGAGCAGAAGGTTAATTTTAGCACTTGAACCCAAGCAGCAGCGAATCCTGAATCGAGTAAAGGGCGCATCTCAGTGGTTAACCATTGTACCAACTGCAGCAGATGGGCAAGACCTCTCTGCTGATGAATTTAGGGATGCGCTTGCACTTCGTTATGGACATGTGCCGAACAACCTACCTGCCCGTTGTGACGGTTGTAATGCCAGCTTCGACGTCAACCACGCCTTGAACTGTTTGAAAGGAGGGCTGGTTAAAAGAGGGCATGACAGCTTGAGAGATGCTTGCGCAAATCTAGCCGACCTAGCTTGGGGAGGTGTAGCAATAGAGCCAGTCTTACGGGAAGCAACAAACTCAACACCAGCACTGATCGCTGACATCATGGTTCGTGGGGTCTGGCAACACGAGAGACCGGCGTTTTTTGACACGCGCATAGTAAATGCCGACGCCGTCTCTTACAGCAACCAGACCTGGGACGTCACTGGACAAGCTGCTGCCCAAGCAAAACACATAAAATACGACAGGGCGGCTGAAGACGTGCGTGGGTCTTTTGCTCCCCTGGTAGTATCATGTGATGGGGCCCTCCATAAAGAGTTTTCTTTGTTCCTGAAGCGGATGGCACACACGCTGTCAGAAAAATGGAATAAGCCTTTCTCCCGTGTGTTAGGGTGGGTCCACACAAAAATGCAAATAGGTATAATCAGGGCCATCAATCAGCGAATTCGAGGAACGCGGCGGAAAAGTATGGTGAGCAGGAGAGATTTTAGCTCACTCAGCTGATCAGGATGGTGCCCTTCACCTCGCTCATCTCTTGTTGTCCGAGAGAGGCTCTCTATCAAATTTTTGTGATCTACAGTGGATAGAATAGATTAGGGCACGATTTTGACATCATTATGATTGATAATAGGTACGGCTCGTGTTCAGGGAATCCTCACCAAAGTCAGCGAGGCACAAGTTCCGACAAGGTAGTACAACATCAAAATTTCGTCCAAATCTTCCAGCGGTTTCGGAGGAGTAGTGAGCACTAAATTTTGCCCATAAATAAATTATATATTAATTGCTATGCAATTCTTAAGCTGACCCCCAATAATTTTTTTTGTCCCGCTACGCAAACCCGCGAGGTCGTGGGTTCAAATCCCAGCCAGGCTTGAATTTTTTTTTTCTTTTTTTTTTTTTTTTTTTTTTTTTTTTCCTTGTGAGGCGAAGGTTATGGGTTCGAATCCCAGCCAGGCTTGAATTTTTTTTTTCTTTTTTTTCGAATTGCATAGCAAATTATCCTCGTTTTCTACACAGTAGAAAAGAGAAAAGATCCGGCGAGGCGCGAAGCGCCGAGTATAGAGGGTCCAGGGGGGCGAAGCCCCTTGCGAGGCCTGAAGGTCCGAGTATATATATATAGACATTTGAAAATGAATGACTATTGTAAACTTGTTCTACACCCTCTGAAACCCAAAGAAAATGCTACCCCACTTCAAATGCCCCCGTGACGACAGCAGTAATACCCTCTTTTCCCTCTTATACTCCCTTTGGAAAGAGATAATGGCGAGTTTGATGTCCGAACCTATCACACTCCTTCTTCTCTGTCTGGCGTATTGAAGGTACTTATATATGGGTCATTTCACGCGAACGGCCAAACTTTTTTGTCGGCCCATTACGTCCTCGTAACCTCGTATTCTACATACTTGTAGGTATGATTTAAGATCAAAAATTTTTTTTCTTCAAAAAATGCGAAATTGATGAAATGTGAAAAAGAAGTTTTTATTTTGAGTTTTCATGAGGAAGCTTAAGTTTTTTGTAAATTTAGACATGACCACCAGAAAGAGCAGACGATTTACCATAAGAATTGGCCACCTTACTTATTTTTTTGGGCACAATAACGGTCGAGCAATTTAAACAAAAGTTATTGTTTGGCGCACACCCCTAAACTTCGGACAGTTGTAGAGAAAAGGCTGGGCGAAGAAGGGGTCTGAAAATTTGGCTCCTAGCTTGTATTACCAATGGGTACAGCATACTGGAAAATCAGGACTTTTAAAAAATATCGAAAAAAAAAGTTTGGCCGTTCGCGTGAAATGACCCATATATATATATATATACTTCCTCTTTTTTCATCAACCTAAATTACTGTCACCTGTACCTTGAACTCAAACGTCATTCGTGAACTTTTCCACCCTAAGTGCTTTCTTATCCTCTCGCATTCTTCTTCAATGCATAATTAAATGTTCTCTCAGAATTCAAACCTTAAAAAAAAGAGAGAAGAAGAACGCTGTTCACCGACAGAAGTTTCTCTGTGCACTCCAGAGAAGCCGTCCCTCGCTCGCCCTTCAAATCCTATTTAAATTAATTCTTTTCTTCGCCCCCGAAAGGAGAGAAAGGACTCCCCAAAGACAAGAGCAAGGCGCAAAAGCCTTTTGAGAGGATCTCTCGAAAAACGACTATTGAAAACGAAAATCGAGTGTGTCTCTTCAGAGCGGAGGCGCTAAGAACATTAGTCTCTTTGTAAACTACATAAACAGAACGAAGCAAGCAGAGCTAGAAGCTGGCAATCAGAGGAGTCCCAACAGTGTCAACCTCTTAATATTAAACAAACAATCCATTGATTGGACAATGCTCAAACGTCTCTCCCAGCATCGCTCTCTGAAACGCTTTCAATTTCCTCGAGGCTTTGGCTTTCTGTTCCATTTCAAACATTCAACTGACTACCTCACACTGATTGTTATTTCTTTTACTACGACGGTTTCATTTCTGTTATTTCCTTCCATCGCTATCCTGGTTTTTCTTTGGTTTTGTTTTTTTGCTGTATCACCGAGAGTTTAGTACGGCGAAAAAGCTTTGGATTTTTCCTTTCGCAGAATGAAAACTGTTGAGTTTCTTCGTCAATTAATATTTCCTTAAGCCCGGAAACATATGACCTTGTTTGACCTCTAAAGAGGGAGCGCAAAATCAATTGCGTCGACGTTGTTCCCAATTTCAACGAAAAACTTCAAGTCATGCAGCATGATCATATCAGTGAATTTTCATAAATATCGTATTATATTATGTTAGATTGTTCAGAAATTTGAGCATTTCGAATGTAAATAAATTGTTAACTACCGCATTTACATCCAACAACAAACCGCTCAAAATAATATTCTAAAACTCATTAAAAAAAAGAAAATACCGAAGAGTTACCACAAATACTGAAGAGTTACCACTCCGAGTGGGTTGGTATTATATGCCATTGGGCAACACACGAGGTGGGCTCATCACTTTGTTTGTTCGAATAAAATTGTTTCTCTTCAAAGAATATTTGGGATTTTAAGTTTTTCATTGGCAGTTTCTATAGATTTTTTTAGCAAATATTAATACCATTTATGTATATTTTTCAGCTTAATTTTGTAAATTTTTTTAAATGCTGATACCCTCTTCTTTTTACTAAAAGTCTGGCTACTTTTAGTGATTTTTTTATCAGTTTTTTTTTTTAATTTTACCAATTTAATGTGCTTAAAACAGAAAGTGCTGGTCACTGAACTCATCCTTTTGTTTGGGAAGCTTGATGTTTTGGCACAAAAGCGGAATTCGCATCTCAACCTAAGGAGAGTAGTTATCGTCTGGAAGGGCATTTTATATACTAGCCTAGTTGTCTCGCTCGCTTCGCTTGCTCGGTATGCCTGTATAGATCCGGTGGTCGGAACTAACTTCATTCGAGATGAAAACTCTTTTTAGTATTCCTCCTGAAAAGGGTACAAGAATGTCCCACATACCCTGGCATCTAACGCTAATAGAACTGGATTGGTACAATCATCACTCCTCCACGAAGAGAAGCGCATTTTCAGTACTTACAACCCCGTCACAAAACCATAAACGGTGCTTAAGTGTTGCTCCTGACATGGGATTTGAGCTAGGGAAACCCTTCCTATGCAAGGAAAACCTATTGTTTCACCTACATATACATTGCTCCAGCGTTCTTACTGAACATTACATACATAAACAGACCTAAACTGAAACTAAGGTGCAATGTCACCCTAGTTTTGGAATGCCTGATGAAGAGTTAAGCAAAATTAGACTCGAAATGCACAGCAATACAGGATAAAAAAAGGATTAATTCTTTATTCTTCCCGCATCACCAACACTCAACCTTAAAACCACCCAGACTTAAGGAATTTCCAAGCTGGTACCTGCCTAGACAATTTTGGTTTATTATTTCCAATAATAAGCCTATGTGATCGTGTAGCAAAAAATTTTTATAACCCCCTCTCAAACTTTGTCACTTTACGTTTCAAGGTGCGTAGAATCCAAATTTGAAATGTCCGTCCGCCGTCCTCCGTCCGCCGTCCGGGCCATAAAAGGCCTAAGAATTGACTTAAAAAACTCGTTCTTTCGCACATATACGACTCAATTTGGGGTCTAGTTGGTCCTAACGTTTAACCATCCCGATCGCTTTACTCGCATAGATGCTATGTTCTGAAAACGGAAGAAAAAGTTTCTTTTTCAAGGCTTTGAGTGTTAGACTTACGCACGCACGCACGCCTGGCACGCTTGGCAGGGGGTCACGGTGGGTGGTGAGGGGGGGGGGGGTGAGCTGGGGTGGAGTGAGAGGAGGCGCCGCGGTACCTTGTGGTGTATGGGTGACCAGGGGCGTAGCAGAGGGGTGTAGGAGAATGGGTGTTTATTACTTTTACGTGTTATACCCATATAATACACCGCGGCACCATGAGGTGGGTACGGCGTTCCTTCGAGGCATGAATATATGTTTTTTTCTAGGTCATATTTTTGTGTTAATACCAATGCTTTTCCTACTCATATTTAATAACATACCCTCTCGACTTTTCGTGCGTACTTAGATGGTGATATTATTAAGACAATAACTATTTGAATAGATAGGAGCTCGAATCGAGAAATATAAACATGCGTGTATAGTTATAGAAGTATAGGTTGTGGCAACTCGAAATAGGACACGCCGAGGAGTCAGGACGGGCCTTATTACGTACGCAAGCCAACTAAAACTACGATCATACTCAATTGAAAAAATTAAACCTTTTTGAAATAATTTGCAGCGTTTTTCACATATAATACATAAAGAGAGGAAATGTATGAAAATCACGCAACTTTGGTGCTTCACAAAAAAAGGTATCCTTTAACCTGTTCCCAGGACAACAGTATTCATATGTTTCATCTGAATAAAGGCAAAAACAAAGTAAAGTGTTCCTACTCCGTTATTATGGGGCTTACTTCTGACTGCCCTGCAAGCACGGTGGACGTGATCGGCTGCCCTTCTAGAAGGATTAGGTAGAATTGTTTCTGGTTATTTGCTAAAGGCATCACAGTCCAGTATTGTGGCAGGGAGGCTGAAAACTCGATAGACACCAGCTACCTCACAGTATCGCTATCGTTCTACTTTTCACATTTTGACCTGTCAAAATTCCCCAAAATGCTAAAATTTCAACTTCTGATTCTTTACCCGATACCAGGGTTGAATTTCAACATAGACACCAGCTACATTCCAAGTTGTTCTGAATTTCGCTCCTGCCAGTGGCTTGGTGAAGATATCACAGTATTCACAATTGGATTTGACGCCCAGCTTAGTGCTGCTTGATTGTCTGTTTGGATCTCAATCGTTGGTTGCTTGATGCCCACATGACCGATGAGATTTTTTAGGTGCATCGCTTCTCGTGCAGTTTCACTGAGTGCCATGTACTCGCTTTCTGCTGTAGATTGAGCGACTGTTCTTTGTTTCTTAGCTTCCCAGCTAATACATGCACCTCCGAATAAGAAACAATACCCAGTGTAGGACCTTCCATCAAAGCAGTTGCCCCAATTCGCATCAGACATTCCAGCGATGTTCAAGGACCCTGTTTTATGGAATTCGAGTGTCAGAGTTTTTGTCCCCTTTAGGTATCTCAAGACACGTTTTGCAGCTGCTCAATGCTCTCTTCGATAACACGAGTTGAATTGAGACAGGTAACTGACTGCATACATGATGTCCGGACGTGTCGCTGTAGCCAGGTACATCAATGACCCAATCAAGTTTTGATACGGGACATCCGGTAACTCTCCTTGAGTTGGTTTTTCCAATTTCAAATTTGTCTCCATCGGAGTTCGAGTTGTTTTTGCTTGTTTCATGTTGAATTTTTCAATCAATTTATCAATATAGTTTTCTTGTTTCATTATAACTCCTCCGTTGTGTGTTCTTGAAAATTCTATTCCAAGACAGAATTTCAAGTTTCCAATGTCTCTCATTTCAAATGTTTTAGTTAAATCCTTTTTCAGTTTGCTGACTTCCTCCCTGTTGGCAGACGCAATAATCAGATCGTCAACATAGATTGCAATTAGGATTTTGTCTCCCCCTTTCCCGCGAATATAAAAACAAGGATCAGCGGTGGAGGGTGAGAATCTCAATTCTCTCAATCTTGCATCAAGTTTCTTAAACCACTGTCGTCCAGCTTGTTTGAGTCCATATAATGCTTTCTTCAGTAGACATACTTTTTCACTTGACTCTTCTTTTTCCAGATCTTCTAACATTCTTTTTGTTTTCAGAAACATCGTTTTGTCTTCTTTATCGCTTTCCTCGATTAGTATTTTCTGAAGATATTCGTCCAGCCCCCCTGGTTTCTTCATGAAAATCTCTTCATCGAGGGTGCCATTTAGATATGCTGTTGTTACATCTAGCTGGCTCATCTCAAGACCTTCTTCCGCTGCGATTCCCATTAGTAGTCGGAGTGATTTCATTTTGACTACAGGAGAATATGTCTCGGAAAAATCAACGCCTGGACGTTGCGAGAATCCCTGAGCCACTAAACGCGCCTTACGTCGTTCCAAACTTCCGTCTGGATTAAGCTTTTCTTTCAAGATCATCCTGTGACCCACAATATTACTTGGTCGTTTTGTAATTTGCTACCATTTTTTATGTGTGCTCGTATTTCTGCTTGTACGGCTTCATCCCAAATGCCCTTGTCTTCTTCTGTTTGTGAAGACCATTCATCACAAGCGTGGGACATTTCATAGTCATCAGACCATACAGGTAATCGCCTCTCCTCTTCTGTTCTAAGCTGCATACCTCCGTGCGTTTCCGACGATTCGTCTTCTTCTGTAATTTCTTCCTCATTTTCTTCTGGATTGGTTTCAATTTCTTCAATATTCTCTCCTTTCTTTTCTTGATTTGCTGTTTCCTGATTAGGAATGTATATTTCACAATTGTTATTATCGTTATTTTCTGTTATTGATTCATTTTTATCATTGTTAAAATACAAGTTTATTATTTTTACAATGACAACCTCCTTTCTACTTGGTATCCATATCCTGTATGCTTTTGACAGTTCAGAATATCCAACGAATATTCCTTCTAATGCTCTCGATTCAAATTTTCCTTTGTTTCTCTTGTTGAGAACAAATGCTTTTGTTCCAAAAATTTGTAGGTGGCGAACTGATGGCTTTCTACCTACCCATTTTTCGTATGGAGTTTGTCCATTTATGGAACTAGATGGACTGCGATTTGTAAGATAATTTGCACAATAAATTGCTTCAGCCCATAGAAAATTTGGTAAATTTGCTTCAAGCAACAAGCATCGTGCCTTGTCCAAAAGAGTACGATTTTTTCGTTCTGCAAGACCGTTTTGCTGAGGGGTATAAGGTGCAGATAGACGACGTTTGATTCCACAGTTAGACAAAAATTTGTTAAATTCTGAATTTAAATACTCCGTTCCATTATCTGTTTGTAAGTATTTAATTTTTCGACCTGTGAAATTTTCTGATTCATTTTTGAATTCCTTGAAATGTGATAGAACTTCATTTTTATTTTTCATGAAATACACTCTCGAGTATCTACTATGATCGTCTATGAACGTCACAAAATATTTACATCCTTTTGGTGTTTGACTTCTCATTGGACCTACAACATCTGAATGTATTATTTCGAGTTTTTCAGTCGAACGCTCTTCAGATTTCTTCGGGAATGGTTTTCTGGTTATCTTCCCCTTGATACACGTTTCACATTCGGCTAGGTTTTCATTTGGATTAAAATTTAGACCTTCAAGTTTTTCATTTTTCAATGCCAATTTGAGATCAGATTCGTTTAGGTGAGCCAATTTTTTGTGCCAAGTTAATATTTTGTTTTCAGTTTTTACTGAATTTGATTTCTCGGTTATTGATTTGTCCTTAATGTAGTAAAGCCCATTTTTTCTGTTAGCTTCTACAATAAGATTTCCCTGATCGTCTAATATTTTCGCGCTTTCCTTTTTGAAAACAACTGTGAACCCTTTGTCAGTAATTTTTCCTACTGAAAGTAAATTAGACGTCAAATTTGGTACTAAAAGTGTATTTGTTAAATTGATTAATACTTCATTTTTTGTTTCTATTGTGACTATACCTTTACCGGAAATTTCAGCTTTGTGTCCTTTAAACGCGAGTTGTACTCCTCCTGCACTCGATGATGCAATGGAAACAAATTTTGACTTGTCTGAACACATATGCCACTGTCCAGACACCACAGCATGTCATTTCTAAATTCTGAATTGACTACATTTAGGCATACGTCTTCAATTTGAATGTTGAATCTTTCTTTTTACTCCAACATTGTCCAGTTGAATGATTAGTTTTACCACAATTACCGCATTTCTTTCCCGTTTTGTTGTTTGACCATGGTTGGCGGGTTTTGTTGTTATAATTAGTTTTCTTGAATGGTTGCTTACCTTTGTTGCTGTAAAAGGTTTCTTCACTTATTGAACGAAGTTCATCGTTACCTCGAGCTTCTGATTCTTCCAGACCTTCACTCTGAGTTCAGATGGCGTAGGAAGTTTGTCCCTACTTTCAATTGCAACCCTGAAATTCTCATAAGATGGTGTTAAGCTATACAACATCATAATGCTCAATAAATCGTCATTTATGTCTATATCCATATCTTTCAATTTGTCAACGGCATCAAAGAAACCATTTAGATGCTCTCGGACACTTTCACCTTCTTTCATTTTTTGCAATACTAGTCGCTTTAATAAAGTGGCTTTGCGAGCTGGTCCTTCACTTTGATGAATTCCCTTCAGGGTATCCCAAATCTGTTTGGACGTAGAACAGTTTTTTATTTGCTTCAGCTCACTAGGTGCAATCATTAGGATAAGATCGGATTTTGCTTTTACGTCTTCTGTTCTCCATGCTTTTTTCGTTTTTTCATCGGCTGTGTCATCTGGTTTAGGTGTTTCGCCCGAAATATACTCCCACAATCCGCTACGATTGAAAATAGCTTCGGCTTGAATTTTCCACGTATCGTAATTGTCTTTGCCTAGCGGATCTATTTTGTAATTACTTAGAGCCATTTCGTTTACTTCTTTCTTCGTGCGTCCTGGTTGCCCAAAACCTGTTATATTGTAGGTACCAGAGACACGGCAGAATATGTGAAAAACAAACACTTTTTATTTTTATTTTACACAAAACTAATTTGTTGATACCTCATTTGAGAACAGACACACAATACAAAAATATTTTTCATCACGTGTAGTTCTGTATCCAAGGCTGGACATTTAATAATAATAATGTGAGTGACTTTCAATAATTTGTGACACTGAAACCGACATCGGAATAATTTTCTAATGGTTTCTACTTATAACGGACCCGTTCCTAGGGGAATGTAACTCCGTCTATTTTCATCCGATCGAAATGGTTTACCACTCGTTAGAAACATAAGCATAACTGTAGGGGAGGGGGGCTCCCCCCCCCCCCCTCAGCTTTCATCCACCTGGTAGCATTTGGGGAAATTGCGGAGGAGGCAACAAAACCCTTACTTTGAAAAGACCTATTTGGAAGTCTTAACCTAATCAAATCCTGATTTTCCCTACTTTGTAGGTACCAGGTATTTATAAAAGACTTGGGTTCTTTTAATTTTGTGCATGAAACTGTCATTTTTCTTTCAAAATTTTCCAAATTTCCTCACCATTTCCCAATCATGTCATATCTCGAAAACGGATTAAGATAGAAAATTGTGCTTAACTCTAAACTTAATTGCGTTGTACTCTATTTTTGTTCTACTCACCCAAAATTATTTTTCACACTAATCCGAATCCACCTTGTAGTTCAATGGAGAACATTCAGTAGTTTGAAACACATGAAAAATAGTTTAAAGGCTACAATGGCTGATGTCCATTCCTATGTCCGTTCGGTATAGTTGCGGAGATTGTACGATTTTTACAACATACCTATGTCTAGGCACCTTTTTTCTACTTCTCCTATATTGAATCCTATTGGAGCCGATTCGTGTTAGTTTGTTAGGTTTTCAGATGTCATTGGATCAGCTGACAACGCCTTACGGCAACGTACAGTCAGCTCCCGTGTAAGGGTAAGATTTGTTTGTCTCTTGATCCCTTAGTTTTGACGAGATTAAAAGGTTCCCGTCTTGGTCTCAATACGCACCGTCAGGCTCGTGAGACACTTGATCATAACCAGAGAGTATACTACCTCCCCTGTCTCCGCGCTGCTTTAGGAAGAATAACAAATGATAAGTGGATTGGTTAATAATTATGACAATTTTGATGACAAGCATGATGACAATTTTGAATTGGTCAACCCGTATTTATTATGAATATTCAGACATTTGTTCGTTCTGCAAATACACTTATATGACCAGGTTATGACATATGTTTGTTAGCGCTAGAGAAGCTACCTACAGTCCTTTGCACTCCTATATACACACGTACCTATGCCTCCAAAATTCACTACTCCGTCACTACTTATCGGGCACGGCGCGACCGAGGGAAACCGCGGGACGTTTTCTTGAAGTGTCTGGGTGTAGGTACTTAAGTGGGTGTCGGAGAGACTGTTTTTTGGCAGTAGATGGAAAAGGGGGTGTTCGCTTACCGTTGGCTGAACGGCTCTCTGTTGATCTCGAATCCTCCTCAGCATTTACGTCTCTTGGCTAGGGAGACTCGCTGATCTTCGGCTGCCGATTCTTCTTGGCGTCATAGGTACACGGGCGCCGAAGAGTGGAGATACGCGATCGGTCCGTCTTCCATTGCTCCCTCAACGGACAAAATTCCGCCTCCGGACGGGTACACAATTTCAGAAACAAGACCTCGAGCTGATGCTCGTCAAACAGTTTTATTCACTCGTCCAGGGCGTGTCTGCTTTTGGTGGGCCCAATCATCGCCTAGCAATTTCCTCCAAGTCGTTCCTTCTAATTGTTCCTCCCGTTCATTGGGTTTTCGTGAGGTACGTCACAGAGCGGTCAACATTTCTCCTTACCCCTTTCCAGGGTGCGAGTGGGGGAATTTAGCCTCTTTTCAACGTCACGCCACGTCTCATAATCCGCTGACATCAGTGCAGTCGTATTTGTGAGAATTGGGTCAGAGATCTGCATATTCCGGACGTCGGCCCATCCTTGTCTCGGGCATTGTCCATTGTCAACTGTGAATTGTCGATTTACGAGTTGACATCCTGTAAAAAGGCAAAACTCACTATTCTGTGAGTTAACTCAATTCACTCAGTGACCTTCCCTGCGGAGATTATACGATTTATACAATATATATAGGCACCGTTTTTCTACTATTCCTATATTGTACTACTGTGTTGATTTTATTCTTCGGGATCATTGGATCGGTCCTGTCTTGTGATCTGCAGCCCATCACAGAGAAACTCAGGAATTGGGTTCTAATTGCTTCGTATAGGCTCGATGATTGTAAAGCCAACCGCTGTCGAGGGCGATTTAATTTGAGGTTCTTGTACGCCGAGCCACGTAATTAACGTACGTAGTAGGCGCTTTATATTCATCGCTTTTCCCGTTCCGCTTTGGATTTCCGTACTTATTGGCTTTCGAGAATTCGTTTGAAGTTTGATTCCCTCCGGTGAACCTCTCGAAACCTAGTGGTTGAAAGCAGGTGGAGCTGTTATTATAGCAAAGCTCGCGAGTGCTCGAGAAAAAGCAATCGAGCGAAATGTACCAATCAACCTCTCATATGTAAATGAACTGCTCCATTTCAAAAACCTTTCGACCAATCAGTTGAAATTGTTGATTACCTTGATGGCTACTGAATAAGACCTTTTTTTCCCAATCTAAACCCCACTTTCATTTCACATCCTATGAAGATCAGTCTTTCAGGGCCCTAGCACCCATGGAGCACATTAGTATTCAAATTTTAGGACAAGAATACAAATTAATGATGAAGAAATCGAAAGTTAACTAAGTTCTGTAACGTTAGTAATTATGTGCAAAATGAAATTACAGTTATTTAAATCGGCTTGAAAAGCTCAGTACTTACTGCAAGCAATACTGGAAACATGACTCAACACACACAACTTTTGTCCGTCACGTCTGCCCTAAAAGGCAACAAAAGAAGAGAAAATCGGTAAGGTCCTTGTTTACGTGCTGCGATCTACCTCGAGCTTCTCATCTTCGGAGCCTCATTGCACAGAGCACAACCATGCGCAATCGACACTAACTTTTGATTTTTGTGTCTCCCCCTAGTAGAAACCCGTAATTTGGACACTCATCTGGGACGTACAATAAATAAACTATGTTTTGTTATTATTGATGTAGTAATATTTGGAATCAACCTGACAAGGATAACTCTTTATCTCATAGAATCAGGAAACGTTTCCATCGAACTTCCGTTTTCTTCACTGAAGTTATGAATTTCTTCTACTTTGGCACAAGTTGCATAGTTCGTACCTACTGCTGTAGTTTGACATTCCTCTCATTGTCAGGGTTCTAGATTCAAGTGAGCATCACCAATTTTTAACACAATTTCTGTTCATGTGTGGCTGGATAGTGAAATCGAGTGAAACTGAAAGAAAAAGCTATGAACCGTGAATTCAATTTCAATATTCGAAACCATTTATTATAAACAACATAACCAACCGTCACAAGTCTCTGATGATCAGATTAACAATTTCACCCAGACAGATGTTGTTTTTAAATTCCTTCATTTGGTCAAAGAAAATCACTTATTTAACTGTGTGAACGTATTCCGAATGACACAATGTAATCTAAACATTCAGAACACTCAATTTGTAAATTAATACACATTTAAAACTGTAATCCATAAGCATGCATGTTTAGCATTACTTCTTTAAAAGGGAAACAGTGGCAAACGACAAACATTCAATGAGAATCGAGAGATTACTGGTGGTAAAAAAGCGCTTTACAAAAGCGGAAAGGTATTTTTACCTATCCGCAGTTCCCCCTAAATGGATGAGTGCAAGCCTTTTTCCGATTACAGCGCCAGGGGAGGGTGGAGGTGGAACTAATGGCCGGGAAGTCGGGCCAAACCGATGCGCCAAACTTTCCATCCCTCTATCAGTATCTGCCAGTCATGTGTAATCCTGAATGGCCCCTTCTCACCCCTTCAACCGTTTTCCTGCTACCTATTTTCCGAAATATTAAGTCCGTCGTAGAGCTCGCTATCCCTCTCCCCCTTACCAACTCTTTTATTCCTCTCGATTTTTTTTCTCCTAAAGCACTCTCCACCCAAGCTTTCACTTCATTTGGGCGTGAATAAAGCCTTTTATCGGCCCATTACACTTTTCATACTCGGGAAAATGGACTGATTGATGAAATATGGTGTTGTCTATAATAGAGTGACTCAACCTACCATTCACTGTTGTTCCCAACAAAAGCTGTTGAACGTATAAAGTCTTCCAAGCTTGTGAAAAGATTCAAGTTTGTCAGAGTTCCGAGTAAGGATGATATTAACCACTTATCATCCATTTTCTTTTGTAATGTTTTACTAAAATGTAGATTTTACCTCAGCATTAATGTACTACATATTACAGCTGCGGGTAGTCACAAGTTTCATACAGCAACCTAGCAACAAGAGTCGAGTGGGTAGGATATAACGCTTCTCCAGTTCCAACACTATATCATAAGTTTCATATTATTTTCTATTTTTCTTGCCACAAATACAAATATTTCTTAATTTATTATAGCTGTACTTACCCCGATAGACTTTGATTTGGCACATTGTGATTGGATCGCTAATCCGATTATTTACAGAGCTCAATCAGTTTATTACAGTCGTTCAAATTTCGTACTAAATTATACCAAAGGTACCTCACTCAGAAGGATCCGGTTCAAAAGTTCAGCATCTCGAGTTGAATAGTTCTTCAGAGATCACCATTTCAGCACTAAATTTCAACACCATTAGGTAAATATGAACTAAATTACCTACAGAGCTCACTTAGCTGATTAGAGTGGTCCACCAAGTTGTAATTATAGTTCAGGGGCCCTGATAGGCCCCATAAGGTGAATATAAATCTTGCTTCTTGAGCTGTATAGGGACAAACATAGCTACAGAGCTCACAATTTCAGCTACAAGTTTCAGCACCATAACGTGAATAAGAACGGAATTAGCTACAGAGCTCACTTACCTGATCAGACTGGTCAACCAAGTTGTAATTATAAGTAGTTTATCAAACCCTGAGAGGCCCCGTTCGAAAGTTCAGCTTTTTGAGTTGTATAGGAACAAACGAAGCTACAGAGCTCACCATTTCAGATTCAAATTTCAACATCATAAGGCGAATATGAACGAAGTTAGCTAAAGAGCTCACTTAGTTGATCAAATTGGTCTCCCAAGCTGTAATTATACTGTATCTCACCCTGAGAGGCCCCGTTTGGAAATTCAGCTTCTTGAGTTGTATAGGAACAAAATTAGCTGCAGAGGTCTCACCGCTGCAGCGCCCTGTTTATAGTGGTTCACCGTTTTTAGTGGTTTATAGTGGCAACCAGTGAATTTTCCCGTTACCTGTGGTTTGACTCCTTACCAGCTGTTTGTCCCGTCAGTCAGGAACCGTTTATATATGTAAATACTGGTGGTAGCTGCTGTTGTGTTTCCGCTTCTGTTGACAGTCCCGCATTAACAGAATACTAGTGATTGGTCATGTTACCCATGGTTTGTCCCGCTATGATTTATCCCGTGACCCACAGTTTATCTGTTATCCGTGGTTTATCTCATCATTCAGAATCCTGCTGTCATGTTTAGGCTAACGTATCTACAAAGTTGCAGTATATACCAGTTTACCTACATACAATATATAGGTTTCAATTGCAAGAATCTTCAGAAAAAACTCGGCCCTTCGGGGCTTAGCCCCCCTGGACCTCCCCGGATGTTATTACTTTGAGCCTGACTGCTAAAATGTAAAAAACATGGAATCATGTTTTAGCTCCTCGCTCTCACTTTATTATAGAAATGATCACGACGATTGAGCTCTTGCTTCCTATAGTGTAAAGTATAGAAATTACCTATTAAAATGATTTAACCACCGCTTCACAAATCAAACCGTTCTCGCAATATTCGGATCACCTGCTATGAATCACATAATCGAAACACCAGCTCAATGAAATCATCAGAAATTAACAAGCGGTTGCAATCATGTTCACAATATCAATTATTGAGAATGATCACCTGTGTGTAAACAATTATTCATATAACCATGCTCATAACTCAGCTTGTTGGCCACGCACTTCGCAGTAGTTAATATAGTATGGTTGGATAAATCGAGAGCTTTCGAACGAATGGTCAACGAATTTTGTGGGATGAAAAACGACGAAGTATCATATCCCTAGCAACGACTCGGTTGTAAGCGGAAATCATCACAATTATTGGCGCTACTCTCATCTCACTTTTCGGCGGGGGATCCATCGCTAAAACATGATTCCATGTAAAAAACGCTGCAAATGCTAGCGTAAGTCATAAGGCCCGTCCAGACTCCTCGGCGTATCCTATTTCGAGTTGCCACAACCAATACTTCTATAATTATATACGCATGTTTATATTTCTCGATTTGAGCTCCAATCTATTCAAATAGTTATTGCCTTAATAATATCATTATCTAAGCACGTACGAAAAGTCGAGAGGATATGTTATTAAATATGCGTAGGAAAAGCTTTGGTATTAACACACAAATATGACCTTGAAAAAACATATATTCATGCCTCGAAGGAACGCCGGCGCCGGCCGTACCCACCACAAGGTGCCGCGGCGCCGGCGCCTCCTCTCACTCCACCGCCCGCTCGCCCCCCCCCCCCCCCTCACCACCCACCGTGACCCCCTGCCAAGCGTGCCAGGCGTGCGCGCGTAGAAAAACACACTTTTTTGCCCGTTTTTGGCCCATAGCATCTATGCGAGTAAAGCGATCGGGATGGTTAAACGTTAGGACCAACTAGACCCCAAATGGAGTCTATGTGCGAAAGAACGGGTTTTTTAAGTCAATTCTTAGGCCTTTTATGGCCCGGACGACGGACGGCGAACGGCGAACGGCGGACGGCGGACGGCGAACGGCGGACGGCTTGGTCCAGCCGTTCTCGACGTATGAAGCAACCTAGGGGTTTCAGACTCAAAAACACACGTGTTTTTATTTGTCATCTGTAAGTCTTTATTCTGGAATGGTTTCAAGTAAATAGTGTTTGTTTCTCTTCTATTAGGACTCCCAGTAACTGCGAGTTATGTGAATTCAAACAATGCTAAATAATAAAACAGTTGAGCTTCTTAGACCTGGTCAGTTTGTGAAAACTAAATCAGGAACAATTTCCACAATAGTTATATAAGTTCACAACCATATTTGAAATTAATAATTTCCAATGTAACAGTATGATATAGATTTTAGGAAACAACATTTCAGCTAATTACCAAAGATGACTTACTTGATTTTTCTACTTTGTTAGTTAATCGTTAATCTTGAGTTTATATCTTGCTAGGTAAGAATTGAATTTATAAAATTTTCGAATGTTTAAGTTGTTATTTCTCGAGCTTCCTTGATAATTACTTACTTCTACTTTTGTAGTACTTACTTACTTACTTTGTTCTAACGTTTGCAGAAGTTTTAGAGGAATTCAGAAATGACATAATGTAACATCACTATGGGATGTAAAAATATTGATGATTTGCTCTTTAGAATATAAAACGAGCAAAAAATTTTGATATACCAGAGCTAAGCATGATTCGGAATAGCGTAGTTGTTAGGATTAACGGTTTTGAAACCCCAAGAAACAACTGACGACCACAATTCGACTCTCGATAAACCCATCCGAAGTTGTCGAACTGCTTCTTAGAACAATTTAAACTTTCAAAAAATAAAAATATGTTTCTCAACAAAAAATATTGAAGTTGTAGATCATAGTTATCCAAAGCAAAACATGTAAACAATACGATGTTGACTCTATAATATGGTACATATTTATATTTTATAACACATAACAAGCCATTTTACAGTGATTGATGTATACTAGGTTTAGAACAAGAGGAAGAAACTATAAAATGGAGGTCAATTTGATGTGATACACAAAAATCTTGAAAATTTTTAGCAGTGAAATTTGTACCTTGGTCACAAATTATACGCTGAGGAGAACCAAAGAGATTTATGAGAGATGTTAATGCCTTGATAGCACTTGCAGCACCTAAAGAACGTGTATGCTGCAATACACAGTACTTAGTGAATGCATCTATGAAAACGTAAAGATATTCTTGAGAGTCTTTTTTTCCGCTTAGTTTACCAGAAGCATCTAGATGAATAGGGTGCCATGGTTCTGCAACTTTTGGTATAGGGTGGAGTTGAATTTGGCGAGGTCCTGAATCTGTTTTTGATGTTTTGCACACAAGGCAGTTCTCAACCAATTTTCGAACGTATTTCGCCATATGTTCGAACCAATAATGTTGATACAACGCCTCTAAGGTTTTCTCATTACCCAAGTGGAATAGAGATTCATGGACATTAGAAACAACAGCGTACCGAAGAGAATGGGGAACAATAGGGAGGTACCTAGTGCAAGTGTGTCGCTGTACTTTACACCAGAGTGCATCTCGTAAGTGTTTTGAATATCTGAATCTATTTCGTTAGCATTCAATTTCGAAATTATTTCAGTAACAAACGGGTCATTTGGCTGAGCTGTTAGGAGCCAGTTAGTTGAAATAGACGTTAATTGCACGAGTTTTTCGGAAGAAGCTTTATATTGAGGTTTAAATTTCCGATGTTTTCCATGTGGTCGCATTTTTAGGGTTGATGAACCTAATGTTGAGGTATTCACAGACAATGGCCGATTAATTTTGGGTTTGGCAATAGGTTGTTCAGGTATTGGAAAGTTGTTGACTTCATCAGCTTCTTCAATAGGATTCCTACTGAAAAAATCAACATATTGCATACGCGAGGATTGACGATATTGCATTTTAAAATCAAAACTTTGCAAGAAAGACCACCACCGTTGAACACGACGTATCAAGTCTTGCTTATTTTGAGTAGCGCGCAATGATGCACAATCTGTCACAACGGTAAACAAGTGACATTATAAATAATTGTGAAAATGCTTTATGCCATAAACCACTGCCAATGTCTCTAGCTCATATGAATGAAAGTTAGATTCTGCAGTCGTTGTTCTCTTACTGTAATAGGCTACTGGTCTCGGCTTTTTGTTAACTACGTTAATCAAAATTGCGCCAAAACCTTAAGAGCTTGCATCACAGTGCAACTCAATGGGGTAGGATGGACCCATCAATAAAATATTGGGAATACTTGGTCAAATTTTTGATAAGATTCCCCCTTTGACTAAAAGGAAGGTCAGTGTGAACTGATTCAAAATTTTGAGTAGTAACTGGCAAGACTTGGCTAGATTCTAAAGCTGGGACAACACAAGATGGGTATAAATCAAGTGAAGGGATATTGTCACTATGACCACCTAACACCTCACTGAACAACACAACCTCATCCTCAGTGCACTGCTCCAAAGAGCAGAGATCACCCAAGAATACAGAAAATATTTCATTTTTTGTGGTGTTTATGGCATCCGAATGCTCATGTCCCTTTGTAGAAGTGTCCCATTTTTCAACCCCAGAACCCACAGGTTCAGCGCCTTTCCCATGAGGACTGGATGTATCCAGCAAATTACGGTTTGGCATGACTTGATGGTCCTTCCAAAGCGTGCAAGAAGATACAGTTATTACCATACAAAAATCTGGAGCCAGAATTTCACGTCCCAAAATGATGGGTTTAGGCAAAGCACTATCAGCTACAATATGGAACAGGACCTGAATGTCGTGTCCATTAATCTTAACTCTGGCTTGTTTTTGGCATTGAGAAATGGTCATTGATGACCCTAAACCAATCAAGTGAACTACATTATTGAACAAAGGCCCATCAAAGCGGGTACTAAAGGACAAACAAAGGAGTGAGCACTCTGATCCATAATCAAAACAATACGTGAATACATCACCTTGGTGGGCCTTCTGGGTTAGCAATGCATAGGCCAACCTGCTTCTCGGCAGGCTGAGACTTCTGGCTGCTGGTGTCTCCTGGTCATCTTCTTCTCTGGGCAGTTAGGAGCACTATGCCCCTTTTGGTTGTAGGAAAAGCACGTTGTATTGCTGAAGTTGGATGGCTTCCTTGGCTGATTTGATCAGGTCAAGGATGATGATGATCTCTGAGGTTTTGTGTCCAGATCTTCGACATTTCCCACAGCGGGAAGTAAAATCCTGAGAGGATGAATGCTGAGGGCTTTCATAGTTTGGTCGACTCTTGGCATTTCCAGGACCGCTGTCATGACCTCCTGGTCTCTTAAATGACAAAGCCCGTAATTCCTGAAGCAACTTTTCACGGCTATTTATCTTTTTTGTGTAGCAAAGATGACGTGCTCTTGTGTCTGCTTGAGCTATCTGAGAGAGCCACTGATACAGCAATTTCTTCCACTGATGACTGGCGGTAGTGAGCAACACAAAACAAAACAACAATACAAAATTACAATATTTAAATGTTTATTTATTTACATATGTTTCGTACATTTACATATATTTCGTACATTTATTTACATATATTTACATATATTTCGTACGTCTCTAAGAGATAATTCGTTTATCGGTTATTTGGTCTTAAAATTATGTTTTTACTTATATAAAGCTTGCAATCGTGTTCACAATATAAATTATTGAGAATGATCACCTGTGTGTAAACAATTATTTAAACAATCACGCTCTTACCGCTGCTTGTCGGCCACGCACTCCGCAGTGGTTAACGTAATATGGTTAGGTAAATCGAGAGCTATCCAACGAGTGGTGAACGATTTTTGTACGATGATAACTAGCGAAGTTAAAGTTCCGTAGCAACGAATCGGTTGTACGTGAAAATCATTGGGAATTTTTCAATGATTTCTTTCTTCGTCACACTTTTTGAGTTATGTGCCATAGTAAAGACATAAAATATCAAAAATAGTAAATTGCTAAGGATTACCAGGCTACGGGATTGAGGTTACCAAAAATGTCTGACTAACGCGTAGGAATGCTTTCTGTTTCTCAATGAAAAGCTATTCATCCGAACTTGAGTCTTATATTTTGCTTAACGATTCGAACTGCTAACCACTCTGTTTTAGGCCAAGACGTTGAGCTTTCTTGCGAGTAAACCACGTGTTATCAAAGCACCAGCCAGCCTTAAGCTGGGATCAGCTCAAGAGCTGAAACTTCCATATGTTCCTTATCAGCCGCTGGAGTTTACCACCATCCCTTTCCCGTAATCTCCAACCGCTTGCTGTAGCTCGTTTCCGTCCTTTAGACCCCGCGGAACACTGATAACAGGAATTCAGGTTCTTCTACTTTTTGATTTGTAGATATATCTACTTATTTAGCATTCACCCGTAACGGAACCGGTGGCGGAGCCTGTAAACGGAATTCTTTCATTGTCCATCATGATAATCTTTTGGAGCGAACCCTGAGTTAGTGAATTTTCGTTCATAATGAAGCTATTGCAATGGCTTGAAAATTTTCAACATCAAAATTTTTGAAAAATTTCTTGAAATAAAAATAAATTGAAATAAAATTTCTTGAAAAAATTGAAATAAAAATCCCGTTCTTGAGCCAAAAATATCAAGATTTCCAAATGAAAGGATGAGAGATGAGAATCATGATTTTTAGCAGAATTGTAGCAAAAAACAGTTTAGGTATCAACAAAAAACTAGAGCTTTTTTAAATTCACGCGCAAAAATATGCAGAGTAATATATTTAATGTTCATCAATATTTGCGAAAAAATCAATAAAAACTCCCTAAAAAAGCTTGAAATTTTCAAATTTTCTTTGAATTGAAGAATATTATCATTATTCATACTGCATGCCTGGAACTTTTTTATTCCCATTCTATGTTGAGATTCAAATTCGAGTCGGGCTGTCCGATCGTTTCGGGATAGACAGTATTGCGTGGATTCCCGGTTTAGCATGTGTACCTACTGGTAATCAAATCTTAATATGTAGCGCATATAGAATCAACTCATGCAAAGCAAATTGGAGAATTAGGACATTGGCCAATTGAACCATGAATATTAGAGAATCAATATACGCCTTGTAAAAGCATTAGCAGTTTTAAACTCTAACTGTCCTTCGAACCCAAACCAAATTTGTTTGTAAACATTTGTTTCTACCACCTATATATTTATCCTCTACTATTTTACCTCAAATGGATAGGCTAGTCTGAACTAGATAAATAATGGATTGTTATTTATTGATTCTAACATGATTGTGGACGGGTGTAATTCTAAAATTCGCTTGATGACTCAAGAAGTTTGCCAAGCAATAGATAAGATCCTACGACGCTGAAATTTTAAATGGAACCCGTTAGTGCTCGCCGGGTACATCGGCTTTTACATGGACTCCTTATGATCGGCAAAGACGAACCTATTTTTATTTTTAAGCTATGGGTCAGTCAAAATTTCTCCTCCACTAAAAGTGTTACTCGATTCGGATATTCAAACTCTGAAAATTATAACAAAGAGTTTTATTAATTTAGTTATGTAAGCTACATCTAAACCTGATCGGTCGTTAGCAGCACAAAGGTTTATTTTTGCTGTATTACATATCCCTCCAAGGCAGATCACCGGCCTGTAGGTAATTATTACACGGAGCCCATGGATAAAAAAACGTTATACTGAACTCTAGTTTTCTATAAGGGGACGTTATTGAAATCATTATTTTGGTTGTTCTTTTGGTTTATTATTTTCAATAATTAACCTCCTGTAATCGATAAGGGGGAAAAAACAAAAACAACAAACATTTCGCACCTTCAAAATTTGTTGATTTACGTTTCTAGACGTTTAGACGAAAATAAATAAATAAACTCCAGTCGTTCGTCGTCGGGTGCTTTCCTTCCAAACTACTGGTCAAAAGCATATATGGAGTCTAGTTGGTTCTGAACCTCAGCATCACTTTAGATTAACACAACACATGGTAGAACTGAAGGACTAAAGTGTTAAAAATCGAGATCTCAAAAGCTTTTGAAATAGAAATAGTGCTTTTTTGTTTGTTAATTATAGAAATTACTACAATGAATTAAATGATTCCACCCGGATCGCCGCATGTTCATTTGTTCAAGCTTACGAAGGGCAGAAAATAAGAGAACATCACTTCACATAGGTACACTAATGTGAAGCCTTGTCAATATAAAATGTTACTGCCAGTTTGAATTATGGGGAACAATTAATCTAAACTTTCCATGGAGACGTGATTGATGTTGATGATTCGTTCATGCTCTCTATAGTCAATAACCTCTGACGACAGGACGTCATACGATATCTGTGACGTCAGTCACGACACAACCAGCGCGTTGTTCGGGGGTGCAACGCTAGGCGCGTCAGCGTAGGACCTCTCCACAAGAGGGAGACCTTCTCACTCTGTTTCTTGAACTCCAACGTGGCGGTAAGCGATCAATCCAATCAGTCTAACTACGCATATATGATTTCATATAGCATTCTAGATACCCAATTGATTATCCTATATCTCTAACCCTTGACTGTTCCTCCATCCGGATTCCTCCCGGTGTTTCTATTAAAACTGTAAAACCAACTTTGGTAAATCCCTCTCAAGGTTGGTTAGAACTGCCGTAGAATCTTTGGGGCAATAATTGCTTTCTTTGAATAACCCAGCAAATTCGTACCTACCTTTAAATCTGTTTACTATTTGTCTCCTTATTCCTTGATATTAGGAATTAAATTTCTTTTTTGAGCTATTCCTAGTATAAAAATTAGCATAGCAGGCAGTCGGCCATTTACAAACCATAATTTTCAGAGCTTCAATTTTGATTAAAATCCTTCGTACCGTAAATCGCAACCACCTCAAAAGTAAGCGCTGACGATAAATCCAAGACCTAAAAGCTTTCCCGGGACCTAAAACGCGAGTAGAATTTTTTCTACAAAGATTGGTTATAGGTGAAAAGGATCAGGATTCCGCAACTCTTTTTCATCACACTATTTCATAACAGTTTCTGGCGATTAGTTTCAGGTTTAAACATGAGAATGTAAAGAAATTTTCAAGATGTTCATAGTGTAAATACTGAAATTGAACTGATCTCTCCTCCAAGATTCTAAGGTCCTTGCTTAACGGAATGCAATGTCTCGAAACACCGGGAGAGTGAAAATACTCATGGGGAAGGAACTATTGTCAGAATAGAAAAGACATAAACTACATTTATTGGTGATTAAGTGTTGATCTTAAGGGGTGTGAGACAGCTTTGGATGAAATGGATATCGGTATTTCCATTAATGATACCCATGTGAACAACTTAGGATATGCGGACAATAGATTGTTGCCGTTTCATTACCGGTTACCTTCAGCAGTGGTGAGCTAAGCAGCCGTGATTTCTAGAGGTAACAGAACTTGCTGGACGGAAAGGATGGACAGAAACTGAGAGAAACTTCGTTGATGGTTTTCTCGGAAAAAGAACAGGAGGCGAAGCGATTATTGGTTGACGAGAGAATTGGTGTTAATTATTGTTAAGTCTTAGCGTTAAGTCCTACAGGTGTCTTGGTGCTTGAGTCAGTGAGATTTGGAGCGATGAGGCTGAAATCCGCTGTAGTATTGAACAATCTTGGTCAAAATTCAGGCAAATAGCATTGTGCTTACAAGAAGAGAACTCCTCTTAGACTTGAGAATTCGCATCATCCATCGTTATGTATGTTTTCAGCGCTCCTCTATGGAGCTAAAATCTAACAATTACACAAAAACTAAAATGGCGAATTGAAACGTTTGAGATGTGGTCATATTGTGGATTCTAAAGAGTCCATTGGTTGTGCTTGTTAAAAATGTTAAGGTATTAACCAGAGTCGGTAGATACCGTGAGCTCCTTAATTCAGTGAAAATGAGGAAGTTGCTGTATTTTAGGCACATTGCAAGAATCCAGCTTCATAGTCTACGTGACTACGCTTATCCTGCCTACCAAAATTCACTCTGCTGATCAGAAAAAAGCCCATAATTTCATTCGCTCTTGATGTCCCAGAGAGGCTCCCTGTGAAATTAGTGATGTGACTTGAAATGGTTTTTCCATTCCGTTTGAGAGTATCTCCTCACATGTTATTAACTAGCCACATATTATTACCATGACTATACGTTTGCTCGTTTTACGGTCCCGCGAAAAATATGGTCCCGCGAAAATTCAAACTACAGACCATACTAAAAACATGAAACAGGTCAAATGAGATGTACCTATTCACTCCTCACAAACTTTTTTGGATATACATGGACGACGAGAAATGTTAGACGAATCGGATTTCTTGGCTTCATTTTCATAACCTCAGCAGATGGTTTGGAAAAACGATTGCGTCATTGTTACGAAAAGCAACCCTAACGATTTTAATATTGGCGATTGCTAACTCCCATTCAGGGCCAAGGCATATGAAGAAGGAGAATTGGTGATCTTTGCCTAAAGGAGAGTGTACCCAATTCTATATTCTAATCTTCATAACTCACCTCAAAGAAACTGCCAAATCCCATTCGTTCAAGTAAGACCACCACCAATTTTCTATGCGTGAACCCCATCCTCGAGACTAATATCTTTTAGATATATTGCAAGGCATCTCACGGACTCCACTAGAAAACTGGACCTTCTTCCTATTTATATTCTTATATACGCGTAAAGAACGTGTAAGTTTATCCCTTGTGAACCCCTCGAGAGAAAAATGCATAACATCTCTGTCCCAAGACTCTTTTTTCCTTCTTAGAAACCCCAAGTTGTATTTTTCCCCCCTTCCTCCCGTTTCTTTGACTTATAAACTTTTTATATTTTTGTTATTTTACTAGGGTTATAAACGTTGATTAAGCGGAAGGAGCAAAAAATGCTTTTTCGTTTCGCAGACGTGCGGAAAGAGCCGAATGACTCCATTTGTGGATGATCCTCCTAAAGCCTCCCTTAACAAGCAAACTTTCCTAACAGCTGATCCTTTTATTTTCCTTGCTGTTTCACTTCCATAGAGCCGCGAGTCCTAATTATATGACTCAGGCAAAACATCGGGCACGATGATACCGTAATGATGCTTGTGTTGTGTAACAGGTTCAAATTGTTGGGTACCGTGGAATTCAACCCAACAAAACAATGTTCATTCGTAGATTAAATACATTAAAAATTTAAATCATGGACGGACATGTTATTTGATTATAGAGATTAGAATATTTATCAATTTTTAATGAACAAAAAAAAATACTCGTAAGTATCAATGGCATCAAAGATCGTAGAAACTCGAAGAGTGCCAAAGAGGCATCTTCTGTAGTGAGTTGGAAAGAAAAACAATCATTATTTTAGAATATGAAGTCATATTATCATCTACAAACATTTTAACTTATAGTGAAATATATAAGTTTATATCAACATGTAACATAACAATATAAAGGAAAATTCATTAAATAATGTTACATATCATAATTACTGTATGGCTGTATACAATATGTTGTAATGCCAAATAAAAAAAAATAAAAAAATGAAAAAAAATAAAAATATATCTTTAGCTGATTGTCTGAAAAAGTTTGATATTATTGTCGAATCCGCTTAACTTATGAAAACAGCTGGTTAATCAGTAAAAGCCTCCCGTATCGCTCCAGTGGAGCCAACTAACCGCTCCTGGCGGTCAGTCTAGTAATTTGAATTGTTGGTTTACTTTTCTTGTTCTGTTTATTAATATGTCGTTAATTAGTTATTCATATACATTTTATCATTTTGTACATGTTTTTCCACATTCAAGAGGACTGAGATTTTGTGAAAATGCATATTCAACGCATCGCATTGCTGCCCCAAGACGCGCGGACTGCCCCAGCTCACATTTTTAGAAAACTCTCGTCAAGTTCGATTGCTAGCAACTGGTCGGCTTGGTATAAAACAAGCTTTTCACCGCCTGCTTCTTGCCTATTTCCGTAGAAGTTATCCTACTCGTTTTGTAGCGATTACATCCGCACATGTCGTTTCGAACTCTTGGAGATTTCCGCTTGGTTGGACTGCATTCAACTACCGCATCCTTCCAACAGACTTGGAAATTCCGCCAGTGCAGGGCCCTGTATAGTAAAGGTATCTCCGCAGCTTTGAGTTGAACGGTAAGCTAAACAGCTTATCTATTATAATCATTTATGCTGACCCTCAACATCTCGGACTTAGGGGAACTCAACATGATAAATCTATCTACCTACCACTGCCACTTGTGTGCAAATCATAGAGAATTTAATCAAAGGTTAAATTTCATATCCGCCAATGGCAATTATTGTCCTTGAATCACCAAGCTTTGTACCGCACTCTCCCAAGTGGCCACTTTGATTAGGTAGGTGCGGAATCACCGCATTGGTTACTTACTTGCTCTCTTATAATAAAATTACGCACTTAAGTCTTTGCGTTCTAATTTTTCATCTTGATCATCTGGTTATTAGAGTTCCGATCAGCAATTTATACAGTCCACTTCACCGCAGTTTAGTGCAGGAACATATCTGCAATTCAACACAGCCTGCCCTGATCACGCCTAACAGTTTTGGCCCTACGAATCAGGGACAATATACGAGTATAAATGTATATACCCATAGATTTACATATGTTGTTGATGGTTTTACTGAACTATATATGATTGATTAATTTAGGAATGAAATTTCACAGAAAAGAAAAGAAAGAAAAATCTGATGTTACGATCAAAATCTTGGTCACAGATATAGAAGAAGAACTAAATTTCTTCTGGCTTACCTGGTTGCTTGGGAAAGTAGTAGGTATCCAAGGCTTAGATGTTGGCTGAAATGATTACGAATTTTGAGCGATTGAGTGAATAATTTAAATTAAGGCCAGGTGGTCGGTTTTCTCTAAGTATCCATTAATGGGATCTTTCCGATTGCTGGAGCAATCTGTTATTAGCGATTAGGCAACTTTCTTAAAACTTTCACCCAAGAGGTCTGGTCGAATGTGGCTATTATGGGACGTCGCATGTGCTTTAACTGGGAGTGGCCGGGTTTGGTTGATAGATATACTCTGTGGTTTTCCATGCGCAGATTGAGTGTGGTTGCTTCACCAACATAGAATGCAGGTGCCTCAGTGCATTTATAGCAGACTTGTTGATACACACACTTTCACACATTTTTGACTGGCACCTTGCTACCCCTCGACACTTCTATTTGTAATTGGTGTTAGCAGATGAAAAGTCTGAGCCCTCTATCACTAAATTGCACAGCTTGCACCTCGCAAGTTGACATGGGTGTAAGCTTCTTATATATATATATATATATATATATATATATATATATATATATATATATATATATATATATATATATATATATATATTTATATAAACTAGTCGATACATTATACTACAGACTACCAGTTTTTCAAACTTCATGAGGGACCTGGTCAAGGGAACTAACTAGTGTTTGATTCAAGTTTCACAAGCTAAATCTCATTTTGACCTTTAATAATCCGACCTATTTTTAGCTCGTTTCCGAACTTACTTTTATTAAGTGGAAAGGTTGTTAATGAGCTGAGAAGAACTTGCCTTCCATCCCTTCTGATCTCTATAATACCATCCAACGTTAAGAAACTATTGGTGCAAAACATTTCCTGAATTCGCAGACTAACGAGCGAAATTAATAAACTCGAGTAATTATTCTTTTTTCATGGAAAAAATCGAGTGATTATGAGCCATTTCTTTCATCTTGAAGCAATTTTTCGCTTAGCGACCAAATACATAAGCAGCTGCTTCACATCTCATTGCTTTTAAGAAGTGATAACTTGACATTCCATCAGTTTGGAGGTAGTTCGTTTGAAACCTGTAAATTCAGTATCTTACGAGATTTTTAATTACCGTACCTATATCATTTTGTTATTAATCGTACAAGTTTATTTGTATTAATATTTTATTGCTGCTTTCATGCAAATGAAAATGAAGCATATATCTTGGAAATAACAAGATGGAAGCAGCTACAACGTTTGGACTCAACGGCCACTGATTTTCTTATCGATCTTTTTTGCCCAAATACGTTGAGTTCTTGTAAAATTAAACCAAATTCATTCTGAGAATACTTTGAAGAGTTTTCTGTGTATTTCGAAAACAGTATTTTGGTTTATTATTTTCAATAATGAACCTTTGTTTTATTCTATTTGGTACCTTGGTGTTCGCCAGGTTAGTCCCTCATACAGTTGATGTTATCACTCAAATTATCCGATTGAGTGCTGGTGTCTATATGAGGCTCTTAGGCCATTGCGAAGATTTCGATGAGCCTTTTTTAGCGTGAGATAGCAACCTCTTAATTAACTCTGGATGAGTGAATTCTTTCAACATGTATCATGTTTTACCGCTGGATTTTTTGCTTGAAAATTAAGCGAGATTCTGCGCGAGCCGACACGTTTTATATTGATTTTCACTTACAACCAATGCGTTGATGCTTTCATTTTATCACAACATCTCATGATCCATAAGCCTCTGTAGTTTTGAAGAAAGCTGATTTATAACGCTACGTTATAAACTAATATTGCTGAGTAACCATAATGAACTAATAACGCGAAAAGAAGGCAGTACATAATACTTGTAAGCAGTAGGTACTAGAAGATGCTTAGACCTCTGACCAGCTGATTGGCTCCTAAAGCTGATTTCTATGGTATTTAATCTATAAAGCTGAAATTAGAACAGAGCCTCTATGAGAAGGTTAGAATAGAATTTCACATTGCGGAACCACCCTAATCTGCTAAGGTTCCTAATTTATTTTCGTCCTATGAAGTTAAAACTTTAAACTGAGCCTATTGACTATTGAAGTTTAATAAAGAAGAGATGACTGTGGAACGTATTTTTACTGCACATTCAAGACATTTGAGCAATTGAAACCACCATTGATAGTACACACACTCTCCTTGTACCTTTCTATATCACACCAGATACATCCACTCGTGACATTGGACACTTCTTTGAATTGAACTTGACGGTACAGTCCAAAAGGAACAGCTTTTGAAGTGATTGTAATAGACATGTAATAGGAGGCTTTAGAGTTGTGGTTGGGTTGCAATTTGGAATTGATCATCTATTGGCCTGCTGTGTACGAATGACAAAGCGAAGACCACGCAGATCAGCGTTCGGGAGCTCGTTTCTCTTCTTACAGACCTAGGAGGCAGACGCTTATTATGAAGCCTCTATAGGACTGCTGTGTCCGATTGTCAAAGTGAGGACCCACAATAATCAGTTGAATGAGCTCATTTCTCTCCTAATTTACCTACGAGGCTGAAATTTGGTATGGAACCTCTGTAGGCATGCTGTGTCCGATTGACAAAGTGAGGAATTACCCAGATCAGCTGAGTGAGCTCGGAGGCCCATTTCCCTCCTAATAGATCTAGGAGACTGAAATTTGGTATTGAGCCTGTATTGGCCTGCTGTGTACGATTGATCAAGTGTGGACCCACCTTGATCAGCTGAATGAGTTCATTTCTCTTCTAATTGACCTACGAGGCTGAAATTTGGTATGGAACCTCTATAGGCACGCTGTGTACGATTGAAAAAGTGAGGATTCATCCTGATCGGCTGAGTGAGCTCGAGTGCTCATTTCTCTCCTAATTGACCTACGAGGCTGAAATTTGGTATTTTGCAACATTAGGAAAAGCGAAAACAAGATACATGATTTCTATGTATTGGTTGCAACATAAAATCTTTCTGCTTTGTTTTAGTAGATTATTCTTACTAGAAATTGATTTTGATTAATTGCCCCTGTTTGCACGTGTAGGAAAGTTACCCAAAATAATATATTATGGTAAGCCTGCTATTCTAACAAGCAAATATACAGAAATAGCGGGGTTTTGGATATAATAATTAAATGAGTTAAAGTACGATATAAATTCATGCATATTATTCGGTAACTAGAGTTCGCACAATGTAAATACATTCGGAAACTTATAATTCGAGAGAAGTACAAATTATATTATGTATCAATGAGCTTCATGTGTAAAATAATATAAAACCATAGAAGTCTCATTGGATGAATTGGTGCTGCGTTACACTTCGATGTGCATAGTATAAATTAAATTCTAAAAATAGAACAAAAATAAACATTTCTGTTTGTATAAAACAAAGAACGATCTGTGAAGGGCACCAAATGTACGTCTAGGTATGTGGTCGACGGTGTAGAGCAAAATACAAAAATTCTGACCTGATTTCCAAAGGCTTTATCCGAAGCTGAAGGCTTTTTCCCATAACCATATGGAGCAACATGATGTGGTATTGGCAGCCACCAACTCCAAAGGTCCACCTAAGGGTAGCTAAATCTTGCAACATTTGTTTTTTTTTCACCAGACTTGACGAATCCGCGAACACATACGCAAAATATATGGTTGTCTTGAGACGGTCTATTGGATGAAATCAGGTATTCAGGACTAAATTTGTATAGAACTCGAAACTTATCGATGATTTTCGGGTTTAAATGCTATTGGCGATATCAAGCAGGGAACAGAACTAAGAGCCCAAGACTCCAGGGCCTAATGTAGCAGGATCACAGTGTGAAGTAGGAGTAGAGTACAGAGTAAAGTAAGACGAGAGTCAGTTGGATCGAAAGCACCGAATCTCGAATTACAAATACACATTATCTATTAAAAACACGAGGGTTTCAATGGCTTAAAAAGCTTATATAATCACAGTATACAAACAGTATATACCTATAATCACTTCACTCAAAGCCAAAGCAGTACTCTACTCGGTTAACACGAATCTCGAACAAAATATTGGGCCCCCTGAGTTTATGACATGGGTTAACACGCACGATGTACGACGTATCTCTCTTTCTCAGTTCTTAGGTTTATCTCAGGTCGAGGTCAGTTTCAAATTGTTTGCGTTCGGGTTCTGCTGTGAGTCGTTGTTCCGTTATTGGGCCTTATGTTCATATTTTGTTCCATGTCACTTTCCATCACTTTAACCGCGTTTGCGCAGTTTTTGACTGTCTATCACCGATGAAATATTAACCGGTTCCAAGGGAAATCGACCTATTAAACGGGGAGAGAAAAACTCCGTAGGAAAGTTCTCGCCGAACAAAAAGGCGGCGGCTAGCGAACGCGCTGGCATCACGATGCCGACGTGAAAGTGTCGAGCATTATCTATTCATCTTTCACCCTCCCGAAAGGCAGCTGACAACAGGGCTGGTATCCAATGGCGAGGAACTGCCAAGACTTCGCTCCCACTTTCCAACATCCGAGTAGATATGAATAAAAAATGTAGGGAAATCCACAGGACCGCATACGATATTACCCAGTGTTCCCGCGTCTTCGCAACACCGAGACTATGCCAGCGTAACAATGCGTATGAAAAAGTTATCAACCCATTTTCTCCGCTACTGCAATCATGATTGGCTTGAATTGCCGACTGAGAGGATAAGGATCTTGAATCAATCGGATTACTTGCATTTTCTTGCCAGACCTGCCAGCATTGCATTTTCCATTGGGATACCATACTTCCACAGAATCTGTGAATATGGTAAACTAGCTGTGCCCAATCACTTCGCTTGCTCGTAAGGTCTAAAATCAGATAACAGTTCATATACATTTATATATAAACGATTAATTTTGTTAGTGTTTATTGCCAGGAGACAACGATTCTAGATCACAAAAGCAAGAAAGTCAATTCGATGTGCGCTCTATAAGTTGTCTGTGTATCAGAGTTTCAGAGCTAAAACGGCAGAACCTTCTGTTGTCTAATTGCGAAAAAACAGAGTGACAATACCGGGAATATTTAAGGTAAAAGTAGATCTCAAGGGATTGTTGATGCTCAAAGACAACAGCTTGAGCGAAGAATTGCAAGAAGAAAATCGGCAAACCAAGGCCAAGAAAGAAGATCAAGTGATGGATACATCCAATGATGATTCCGAGTCATCACTACCCTAATCTGCACGAAGACCAGTGAGGAAGCCACCTAGACTCTCCGACTAATAATGCATTTGTTGCTATCACTATGGCGACAGCAAGGTGGGAGAATGTTGCGGCTACCTATCTTTTACGCGACGGATTCAAGTTGTTTTTACTAATTGCAAACCTAGCCGCGCTTGTTAATAATAATTTGATATCCCCATCTCCATATAGTTAGTATATTATACATAGAAAAATATATTCCACTTTTGTGTTCTCATGCTAATTATAAAAGCTAACAGTAAGTACCTAAATGAAACAAGAAAAATTAGGTACATGAACCAAGGCATATAGAACAAGAGGTCTGCCTCGAAAAAAGCCGGCTCGAAAAATAATGGAAGAAGTATTAAATTATCATCAACTTCATTTGTGTGGTTTGTTTCACTACAAATAGATGTGGTAGAAGAAGAAAGAGAACTTGGAAGGGTAGGAACTTGTTAAGGCAACATCGAAATTTGACATGGGTTAGGATAATCTCTTTTGGGAACTTCAACATGATCAACGATCAAAATATATATGTTATACATATGTTCCTAACTGCACCTATTACATGTGTACCTACGTATTTTACAGTTTTTTCTCTTGAACAATTACCTACGTTTCATTATTGAACGTAATGAACCAATGTTGATGATGTGTATATACACGCTAATACGCGATAAAGGGCAAACACGGCAGTTGACAGTAGGGTCTATCTTCTCTGTAAGTGGCACAATCCCAACGGTTACTGGAAAAAAAGTACCGCAAGGCGGAAAAAAATCCCAAAAATAGTTACTTAAGGGCAGGAAAAAATACTGATGGTAGATCGTGAAGCTTCAGAATCCAGTTATAAGGTATCAATATAATTCAAGTGAAGATGAATCCTGCAAACGAACTTTTTTGAATGTCACGAATATTACAATGAGCATGTCATGCCACGTCGACATAGGAACCATGGAAGGTTATTGCGTATTCGGAGCTGTATTTGGCTTCCATTGAGCAAACGAATAGAATTTTTCTATTCGTATAACGATTGGACCGCTAACCGATAGCATTTCGCGCGTCTGTGCAATTCACCATTTCAATTCGTAGCTCTTCCTAATCGAGGGTGACTCAGCTTTGCAAAAACTCTTTTAAATTCTGAGTGCAATAACGATATCCCAAAAATATCACGAGGTTCCTCTCGTCCCGGTAAATTCGAATACAATGGATCATGCTCTTAATTTCATCGAGCTGTCCCTCCCGCTAAATGAAGCTCCAACACTGCGTAGCTGTGACTACCAGTTACGTTCACAAAGCCGGTAATATTAGCGTCATAATGAAGAACGTTATTAATTCCCGGCTTTTCCCGAAACCGAAGGTTTTGATTTGCACACTCGTTTCGTGGAAACTGATTGCGTCGTAAACTACTTTTAATTAAAACCGAGCGCGGACGCCTCTCTCCCTCAAATGTGAGCTTGGAACCGAGGTAGTGCTAATAAAAGATACCGTTCCCTGACGTGTAAATTTTTTATCGGTTAATTTAATTTGCTCCCTGACGGTGAGATGTATAATGTGCCCAGATTTAAAAGCTCATTCCCGGCTGTGGTAAACCACAACCGTCAGATGTGCACAAAATGTCGTCCTCTTGGAGACAAGAAGAGATTAGTATTTCCAGTCTGTTGAATCAAACGTAATCCTCGCTATTTACCGAATTTTAAACGACTTCGTCCTGCAAGTGAGTAAACAAAGATAATTTTCAAGTCAAAACACACAGAACGCAGAGACATGGATTTATCCCTTCAGTGCGTTAAGAGTAAATAAGGTGCATACCTACTGCCCCCCGATGGAAAGAATGAACGCGAGGACCGACCTAATCATAAACTGAAAAGATCCGGTCAACCTCCTCCGAGCTTGTCACTCGTCCAGGAAAATCCCGTTTTCGGCAACTTTCACTCAAATCCTTTACCTGACTTCCCATTCTGTACTTTGAAAACATTATTTTCCCTTATCTGATGTTTCTTTTATTTTCTTATCTATTCACACTCGCCACTTCCAAAATGAGTCATAAGTTAATCTTCCCTTCCCCTCACTGTCTGTTAGCACCCCCCTCTCGGTGCTCACGTCTTTCTGGTTAAATTCCCAATGGGCTCTCATTGTCATTGTCGTTTGCTGCGTGTTGTGCTTCTGAGATACTGTGATTGAGCGTTTCTCTAAGAGCTAACCGTTATCCCCAACACTGTGCCCTATTTCAACCGTTTGTAATAAACGGGAAAAACCTCGAAGTTTCTACCTGAAAAATCAGGATATAAGGGATTTTGCGAGCAAAGCATTTCAGCCAAAAAGAAAAAGAAAAAAATTTAAAAAAATACTAAT
Organism: Adelphocoris suturalis; assembly: GCA_030762985.1. Taxonomy (NCBI): domain Eukaryota; kingdom Metazoa; phylum Arthropoda; class Insecta; order Hemiptera; family Miridae; genus Adelphocoris; species Adelphocoris suturalis. The sequence goes on along the minus strand of CM061043.1, from coordinate 84,028,508 downwards.
AAATAAATAAAACATTAAATGTCGATAGGAAATTATTTAAAACACCTTTCATGAAATATATCGATATTTCATGTAATTGTGCATATTCGACATTTCTTCTTCCGAATGATTAATTGAGAATCAATTACTTAATACTCAAAAGAATGAAGTTTCTATCATCATTTGGAAGGAAATAAGATAGGCCGAAAAACTGTGATAGTCTCTCCTGACAAATTCGCTGTCGAGATGAGTTATTTTATTAGGTAACTAGCTGGTTCACCCGTGCGTTGCACAGGTTGACTTGAACATTATCAAATTGCCTGTGACCCAAGTTGAAGTTATTCCGATAGATCCGCCCACTCAGATCCCCTGTTGGTTCGGTGACGTTCAAAACGCTTCAACATCCTCCCTCCCCCCTCCATTGTGGGTCAAATTTAAAAAATTTGAAAAAAGTAGTCTTTGACTTGAATTGAAGTAATCCAAACATATTCGACAATCAAATTCCCAGTTTTTTTTTTTTTTTTTTTTTTTTTTTTTTTTTTTTTTTTTTTTTTACAAAGATACCCCATTCCCCCCTCCACCCCTAAAATACCCCCTATGGGGCAGATTTGAAATTTTAAACCTTTTAAACCTTCTGTGGACTTCCACAAATAATTTAAGGCCAAATTAGCCAAATCGGTCCAGCCGTTCTCAAGTTTTAGCGAGACTAACGAACAGCAATTGATTTTTATATATATAGATTATGACAGGTCACTATTCTTTCCTGATCGCAAATTCGTGATGTATTTTTCTTGTCCAGATGTCATTGGCCAGAAGTGACAGTACGAATTCGAGACAAGACCTAAACTGCAACATAAGAAGGGGGTAACGAGGAGAAAAGAAGAAAGTATGACTCACTTAGGCAGGTTCAGGCATATTGGTCAGTTGCCTGTATAAGTATGTTTGTGGAAAAGAGTGTAGTTCTACGTTATGGATACCCTACTCCCAGCAGGGCCTGGCGTTCATTCTTTTCATCGGGGGGCAGTAAACATTTCCTGGAACAAGTAGGGATACAGATGATCGATCCAAAATTAATGGGTACGATGTCAATGTTATCTGTATTAGGATTAAACTAATAACAGCCCTAATTGCCAAGCTTAACTTCATTAAAATCCACTAAAATTAGAGACCTAGCAGTAGTGTGGATATTTCACACAAAACCCCAAATTAAGAGGAGAAAATATATTATTTTTAGTTGGAGAGATTGCTTTCCTCGGATGATGGTGATGTCGGATGATACTTAAATCAATTTGCCTGATCGCCTGACTTTAGCGAGCGTTTTATCATATCTGTGCAGCTCAAAACTAACCAAATTTTATTCAAACAGGTACCTAATTAGGATGTTCATACCATGAAACAACATTCATCGATGTGATTTGCTAACGATATTTTTGGGTTTTTACAACTTTTGAGGTCTTTTGCCCCACTGCGTAGCGGTTCGGGTTTGATATAACATCACGATGAACATGACCGTGTTAGTTGAAGGTGACACATGAGAAAATGTATTTGTCAATGCAAACCTAGTGATCAACGTGGTAGGAAAGTGGTTTTATGAAAACTATCTAACTTTGAACACAAAAAAGTCAAGATTGATTATTTATGGAGGACACAAAACATAAATATGTTGATGAGAAATATTTATGCATCACATTACATACATGCAAACGAAATATCACCTGTTCATGTGGCGCAATAGAGAGCGTTTCCATGCATAAGTATCTTGGTATAGTCTTGGACGAAGAGCTATATTGGAAACCCCATATGGACTATTCACATGATAAGATTAAGAAATGTATGTACATTTTTTACATTAGGCACTCACTTCCGAGAGATACAATAAAAATTATATATTACAGTATGCTACAGTCTGTGCTTCAATATGGAATAATAGAATTGGGGGGGGGGGGGGATATACTGCTTACACATAAATAAATTACACATACGCCAGAAAATCATTATGAAAATAATGTTGTCATTACCGCCTAGGACGCCATCTATAATCGTATATAATATAGCAAAGCTGTTTACGATAAGGCAAAGATATGTTAAAAATTTACTTTTGCAACTTCATAAGTATCCACAAATAATAAATTCACAGCTTAGTCCAGCATATACTACAAGATATGTAGTCGCAGGGAATGTAATTGCACCAAGACCAAGATTAACGCTGTCAACACACAGTTCAAAATTTATTATGTATGTCATTCTCAGAGCGCTAGATAGTCATATGAAAAAAGCTCAAAATTATACTAGACCAAACTACAAAAAGCAAATTTTAACGTGGCGTGTGAAAAATGAGGCAGTGGATTGCGAAATTATGCTAAACAGCACTTATGTGTAATACAAAACAATAATTTTACTATAGAAAGTTTTTTACTTATAGAATATGGACATCAAATACCATTGTAGTTATAATATTTAACCTATGTGTAGATTATGTAGACGAATATATGCGATGTTAAGACAACGTGCTATGTTTGAAATTATGGGCAAATCGCCTAGACCTTAACCAATAGCACGGGCCAAGCCTACCGTTGGAAAAGTAAGCTAGGCGAGCAGCCTCGTTCTACTTTTGCACTATCGTCATATGTATGTGTCTCTATTGAAATAAATAAAATCTATCTATCTATCTAACATATACGTACATATGCAATAACTGCAATATCCCTCTTCACTGAAATGACTTTCGAGAGCCAGCTGCGGCGTTGCAAGCAGGCGCGTTGAGTTTATCCAAGGATTACGTGGCATCGCTCGTTCTGCACAAACGATTGCGGCTCGGCGATTCACCGATTCGCTAATGGCCGACAGACGGACCACCATCAATTACGAGAATAAACGACAAAACTGCCACTGCAGTGCCATCTGCCATTACTGACCAGAGCCATCTTTCTCTTTCTGGTGTATAAATTAACCCTCGAAATCCTCGGTTCTCGGTGGACGTTGTTAAAACCAAACTGCAACGGAGACCTTAGATACTGACATATATCACACTCGGCAATTCCTACTGAAACGTGATTTAACTGGTTCGACTCTAAGCACATTCCGGCATTTTGTAAATACGACAGTGAAACCTAAATAACTGGGAAACTACGAAAACAAGGTATTTTTCCTCCTGTGGAATGTAGATAAGAGCTTATCTTCATGAAATACATCCTATAAATATATATTCTTATATAAACACGACCTTTAAAATCTAGGATAGCGTTCGTTGACTCATGAGACTGATTTGTAAGGAGACCCGCCCCATCCTCCCTACTTCAAAAATTTTTAAGCCATCTAAACAGCTTTTTTTTTTTTAAATACGCTAGAACGAAATAATAATAAATAAATAGAAAGCAAAAATAATATAAGTAGATAGAAAAAACACATTACTAATCAAACATTATTGAAACATTGATTGGTTTCATTTTTTTAAATCTAAAGCACATGAATTACTCTTCTAGATAAAATTAAATCCACTCCGTATTTGCTCAACATGTCTAAATCTACATCTATATGATTTATTGCCCTAAATCTCGTTAATGTATCTAGATCTCTTTGAATACGAGATAAAAGACACAAAATACTGTTGCCATTATGTGGCTTATTGTGTTTGACCAACTTCTAAATACCTTCACACTACCCAAACCAAGGACCATCAACCACCTAACGTGTTTTTAATGACGAGGATACTTTTTCATGCGGACTCAGATTTAGATGTTTCCCCGCTAATCTGTGGTAGACATTAAGAATTCAGGTGACTGCAAAACTTTCAAAATATATGACAATGCTCTGTAATTAACTATATCCACTGGCTTTTCAGACCAGTTCTCTAGCACATTGGCTCCAATTTATCCATAAACTGTCTTTAAATTGCGCTTACTAGATGAATTTATTATTATTACCTAATTCAATAAGACTTTTGGTATTATTCTTCTAACTTATTATAAGGGTATATTATATGAAATGAGGCTAAGAGTCGTCACATCGTCAGTTTTGCAAGATGGAACATGATGAGATTTGACAGATGCTACAGTCATCACCATAAAGGCAGTGTATTCATAATTAATTAATTTATACACGGGCATTAGGCCTGTTCACGATGTTCTCGAAAGAATTATTGGCAATGCTGTAAAATTATATATATACCTTCATGCATTTTCAAAACTATATGAAAATATTTTTAAAAACTAAAAGAAAAAAAAAAATCATCAGAACATAGATATTGAATAAGCTGAAAAGACAATACAGAATCCACGCATATAATTTTTTCACTGTTGAACTACATCAAAGCAGCCTCTTGGCACGACGCTTGAAAAGTGCGTCACGAGCACCCATGAGGTTTTAACGAAGGCCCACAAGGGTCACAAAACAATTGAACTCCCTTTGCGCTCGCGGTCTGACTGATCCGCTACGTTGTATTCATTCCCATGAGGGCGGTTTTCATTCTTTTACATCATTCAGCAGTCAAATCGAATTCGTATGGTGAGTATTGTGACAATGTATGAATTGTCGTACTATAAAATTAATACAATAAATATCTGATATTGGTATTTAAGACCTCAGATGAATAAGGGAAAATAATAGGTAGACAGAATTAAGCCACTGATTGTGTGGTTTATTCATGGAACTAATCATGAATTGCTCCAAGAAGAATACTACGGGACTTCTAATTAGATTGAAGGTAGTTCTTATTTAGATTAGCTCTCCAATTATAACGAGAGACACCGCAAAGGGGTAGGTGAGAGGTAAGCCTGGATAGCAGTTAGGATCAGGTATACAGATATTGAGAATCAATAAATGATACATCAAAATTTGCTAATTAGCAGACTGAAAGGAGCTTACCGTTCTTGAAAGAGGTCAGGCACGATATGACTCATGTTCACAATATCAATTATTTAGAATGGTCTAGCGTGTAAACAATTATTCAAATAGCCATGCTCATAACTCAGCTTGTTGGCCACGCACTAATAATAATAATATAGTTGGATAAATCGAGAGCTTTCGAACGAATGGTCAACGAATTTTGTGGGATGAAAAATGACGAAGTGCCATTTCCCTATCAATGACTCGGTTGTAAGCGATTTCAAAATCATAAAGGTTCATTATTGAAAACAATAGACCAAAATACACGAAGATTGGATAACATTAATCTCAATATCATTACGTACTTTGAAATAGATTTATGATAAATAGGCCGGCCTCCAATAGTTAAATTCGCGTTAAGGACGTCCCTTTGAAGCTAGGTAATATTAGCAAAGCTTTGCTTGCCATATGAGGGACGCCCTACTGAAATTGATGACCGTGGCGTGACTGTCGGAAAATGGAAATATCCTGCTAGTCATTATTGAATGATAAAATATTTATCTCAATATCATTATTTACTTTGAAATAGATTTAAGACAAATAGGCTGGGCTCCAATAGTTGAATTCGCTTTAAGGATGTCCCTCTGAAATTAGGTAATATTATAAAGGCTTCGCATGATATAGGAGGGACGCGCTATTGAAATTGATGACCGTGATGTGGCGTGACGGTCGGAAAATGGAAATGTCGTATTAATCATTATTAAATGATAAAAAGGAATGTATTTTGCAATAAATTAGTATATAAATGATAAAATGCATTTTTATGGGTTGTATTCGAGTAATCGCTGACTGACGAATACGATTACACAAAAACGATTGTGCAAATACGAATTTTTGTATTTGCGCACTTAAATTCGCGCATATAATCGCAGTTGACTCAGAAGCAACGAATAATTATCGCGATTACAATCGTATCTGTATTCGACGATAAGATTATGCCCAAAACTGCCCTGCGACGCAGCTCGCTGGCTTCGACTCGTAACAGCTCCGGTAGATGGCGTACAAAGTCGTAGTCGTTACAGTATTTAGGCAACGTATTAGCAGTCTTATTGTACCTTTTTTTCTTGTGATGCCTTAATTTTCTAAAATCTATATAAAAACTAAAAACACCTAAATTTTTCAAACGCCTGAATTTCGGGTGTAAAAAAAAAAAAAAGTCTGCCAAGTTGGGTGGGCAGTATAGCTTCCTCACATATAATTGTAACATGGACGTATAGAATTAGTTGAAGGACAAAATACGAATCGAAATGATCGATAAGCTGACTTTATAAGAAATTGATGTTTGTGCATGCGCAAAGAGCACAATTAATCCAACGGCAATGCAATTTATAGTGTGAAGTCTAAAATCTAAACCGCACAATCCTTGCAAATGTCATAAACATCAGTCCATTAGTCTCGGAGTTTTGTCTGTGTCGATCAATTGTAGTTTTGCGCATGCGCTATAGTTATTACTCCACCAACTGTGATATAATCCTTAGGGCATTTTTCTGGAACATATAAGCATCTACATAGTTGTTTGAACGAAATTGGACCAATAGATGATAGAAAATCGACGTTATGAGAAATTGTTGTTTACGCATGCGCACAGACTACTATTTATGTTAAGGCAATGTAAGCTATAGGATACTGTCTAGAAGCTTCCTGCACAATCCCTGAGATATTCAACAAAACCGCTCCATTAGATTCGAAGTTTTGTCTATGTCAATCGATATCAGTTTCGCCGATGCGCAATGGTTATTACTCTAATAATTGCGATATAATTCATTGGGAATTCTTCTGGGGCCTTTTCTGTTATATCCCCGCATATTTCCGTTAATTCTACACTATTCATTCATTTTGACTTGTTTGTCTAACTAATCTGTATTTTTACTAAGAGATTGACTACTTGATGTTATGTATTTTTGAGATGCAAGCTTGCGAGCATCCAGACCACTAAACTATACACAGCTTTCTGATATATTTTACCACAGTGGACGTAAAAATGATTGGAGATCATCAATTCGATCAATCCCTATTCTATAGAAAATAGTTTGTGAATGCGGGGATATAACAGAAAAGACCCTTTTTCTAAAACGTATACCCAATTACCTACCGAGTTTGAACGAAATTAGACCAGCAGATGATGAAAAAATGACGTCAAAAGAAAGTCACGTTTGCGCATGTGCACAGGCTGCTGTTGATTCGACGTCATTGAAAATTATAGGGAGCGTCAACGAACTAACCCGTACAATCCCTGAAAATTTCATTGTGATCAGATAGAAACTTGGTATAGTTTTGGGCGTGATAAGGATTTACGACAGACAGACAGACACGGAACCAATATTGATCAGCAAGGTCTGAAACGCAAAAAGCTAGTTGAAATATTGATTTTGGAGAACACAAATTTTCGCGACCCCCCTACGAACACAAAGCTTCCCTTCCTTCGGTAGTGATTAAGCAAAATCATGGTTGGAAATCTGAACTATTTTTCATCATAGTCACCAAGTTGTTCCTGGCACTCAGCGAAGCGGGAGGAGAGTCAAACCTTCAAACCTGTGCCGCACCACGGCGCGTCCAAATGGTGTAGCTATTCGTCAACGGTGCTATTCAGTTCCTAATCATTACTATAACGTTTGCCACTCAAAAAAGTTTTCCTTGCCGGGAATAGGTAGTCACTCTGAGCGAGGTTTGAAAAGTGATGAGGATGGAAAAAAACATCCCAATCGAATTCGGTTAGCATGTCTTGTGTCAATTTAGCGAACCTGGCAGGAGATTTTCATAAAAAAGGAACTTCTTTGGTCAAAAGTCCAGGTCGCTTCCGTTTTATCCGTTTATCTCAGTTTTTCCTATGCCTGGCGGCATTTACTGTGTCACCTTCGAGCAGATATTCCTAGAACACCCATAACCTTCCTAGGTGAAGTTTGGCTTTTCTTAGCGGTCTTTTCAGGGGTATTTTCTAGACCATGCTCTACTTTTTGGGTTTTTGGAGAGTGATGGATCCAAGTTTTGTCCCAGTCGCGCGGTTGCGCCTTCTTACGTCAGGAACTTGATCACAGAACGTAATTCGCAATCAGACAGGTTGTGGAATCAGGTTGTAAACAATGCTGTCTGGAGACCTGAAAAGTTTACAGTGTTACTGGACACAAAAGGAAATCTTGAACCGTCCTCAGCTTTCTACCTCTATCAGTTTTCTTATGAGAGAAATAAGGAAACTTATGGCATGGCTCTCGTAGTAAGATCAACTTATTTACTGTTTCTAAAAAGTAATTTCAGTCAGAAGGTAGTTTGTTGAAACAGCACTTAGGAAAATGATCTGAGCCAGTCTAGAACCATATGGTAGCTAGTTGAAAGTGAATTATCTGAGTTACAAGAGGTTATCAGAGACAGGAGGTAATTGGCGTGGTGTTCGTTTTTGTTTGACCGAACATCACTCCAACAAAATCACTATAGGTTTACAGCCTCAACAGACACTGTCTCCGAAGTGCTGAACACTCTTTTGTAAGATAATATGTACTTCAGGAACTACCAGTGAATCCTCACTAACATTTCCTTGACAATCATTCATTTCTGTGGCGACCAGGGAAAAGCAGTGTTCTCCAAGCTGATACGCCGGTGATGAAGTGGTCAGACTAAAAACGGTCTTTGAATTCCCTCGCATTTCTTTTCAAAAAATCAAGCACCCTCATAGCTATTGAACTAATTCCACTGGTGTAATCATTGCAGCTCTCGTTATATACAATGAGGTTCTCCAGATCTCTAACCACTGATCTCCACTTTATAAGTAATCCACTAATCCAAGTAGTCTCGCAAAAATGAAAGGCTGCGGAATTTTCTCTAAATTAGGATTAGTACATTAACGAGTGATTAAATTAAATCAATCCATTGATTGACAAGGTATTTAACCACTTCTGGAACCCAGTGTGTCCTTGGGATTTTCTTAGCAAAATTAAATTATAATTTATGAACTCAATTTGGCTATTGCAGGTTATACACACTGTACTTAGTGCTCTTTTTGGAATCAGATGGAATAAGTTCTGCGTTCAATGTTCCCGGGTGTTCCCCAAATTCATGTATGAGCAGATTGATAACATGGAATGGATCCCCGAGCTGCTTAATTTTCGTTGAAGAGGGATTGCGGCAATCTGCTGTTGGTCCTTATAGACTCCGAGAGGAGCGGAGAGGGTTAATAGTTCCTTGAGATGCAACACCGATAAGCAGTTAACGTTGCCCCAAGGGGTTGAATCCAACTTCCCCGCCAACCCCTGTCACAGTCTCCCACACCCCCAAAACCAACTAATTACGGCTGGGAACTGTGAATCGCTCCGACTCAGGTTCTAATTGCTAAGAACAAACTTTCTACGAAGAGGCGACATTACAGGCTTACAAATTAAGATAAGTTTTTTCGTAGTATTAAATGGTACACCGTATGTGGATCACACCTATGTTACAGCTTATCAACCGTAAATAATTGGTAATTCGAACCAACAAAATATTTGTAACTTCAGAAATAACCATGAATCGTGAATCAGCCCGCAGGAATTATCCCAATTTGCTGTCGCAACTATAATATTATAAATTCTTTTTTTTTTTCACCGTTCAAATAAATTATTTCTCTAAATGACTTTGTATTTATGAATTAATATAGAAAACAATATGTTAGAACTTGGTGAAAATTACCTCTATCTATCTTCCTCTTAAATAGATTCGTAAACATTTGAATCTCTAAACTTGATTAAAAATACTATTCATTTTCTACTATCATATAAATATACCTACGTAGACCAGCTGTTTACCCGAACTTCGGTACGGGCAATTTATGGTAATTACATAGCACCTTAATGTTATCGTATTTCTCTATTGGTGACAGAAGTTATAGTAAACGCGATTGTGTGAAGTGAGAATTTCGTTCGAATTTTATCAGCTGATCCGATCGTCGTGGTTAGATAAGAATCAGGATGGCTTCGTACCTTGTCATTTTTACCCAGCAGTCCCAAAACAGTTCCAATTCAAATTCCAGCATTCAATTTCCAGCTTATTTATACCTAACTTATTTTTCAACCGAATGTCCCCATTTCTTACTCAATATAATTACGTTCATTACGTTAAAACTCATCCCAACCAACTTAACTGCAGTTAATAAGGCGTTTTTAATATCCCTTTTTGAAGATCTATCCTTACGAATAACAACTGCTCAAGTCAACCCACCATAGCCGTTGTGGTATCATTGATTTTCTTATAAAAAGTCTTTACGCGTAAACCCACCCCATCCACATTTGACGTAAACAGTTCGACAAATGCCCCGTTTTTCCTTGATTACAATGCTGTTTATCCGGGCGACGTCGTTAGGGGAAGCCTAGTTCGAGGAAGGAGTTAAGGTAGAGGATTTTAGTATAGCCTAAAACCATCCCTGGAAACTGCTCGCTGATTTGCGCGCACCCTCATGGAAATCGGTGCAACCGTTTGTAAATTTCAGTGGAGAAACAAACAAATTCTCTGTTTTATATTAGAGATATTGGGATACTATCGTAATTCTGATTTTATTTACAGCACACCCAAATGGAAAAGTATAATTTCTCTCCAAAAACTTAACATTCTTATTGATGTAAACCGGATACAAAACTTTGTAATTCGTGAAGAAACGATCGCATTTGGCGGCTAATGGCATAACGACCAACGGTTGCCACCACACTAGTGTTTATGGGTTAAGCAATGAGTTCATCACTGAATTACTACTTAAAAGTAGTGGTTTGTTGTGAAGGCATCGATCATGAAGAAGAATTTATTTAGCTTAAAATATTGATGATTCTCTCTGTAATGATTCCGAACGATGTTATTTGTAATCTGGAAATATTGAAAACTACTCATCGTAATACGCTGAAGAATAGGAATTTAAAATTTTTGGGTTTCTTGAGGTTGGTCAGGGTTGGTCAAGAAACCCAAAACATTTTAGATTTAACTCAGTGGTAGATTTAACCCAGCCTGATAATAGTAATACAGTTGCTCTTGATTGAATTCGTATATTGTATCTTTATAGATTGAGTATAGTAATCTAAATTTCCAGAAGAATGCTTGTTTGGAAAACAGAAATTATCTGCAACTTATGAGCTCCCAAACTCAAACTCACCTGTTGACAACGCCGCCGGATATGCATAATTCCTTTCCGTCCACTGCAAACCTTTTCCACAACCTCTTTAATGTCCCGTTACCTATCATAATCGCACCCCCTATTAACTTCAACTCTTCTTTCCATATAATTTATAATTGAATAATTAATATTATTTTGACGCAATGTAAACAGAATGCAGCCATCACACATTCACTGCTCTCTAGATTTAGATCTTCCAATGCCGCCAACATTACATCCCATAGATTTTGTAGATGTTTCAAACATTCTATAATTGCTAGGTAGTGTTTGAAATATTATTATTTATTAACCTTGTACAAATTAAATAACTTCTAAATTCGAATATTATTTATAATTTCCTACATTTATAAAATGGTATTTGGTGCTGATTTCTTAAGTGATCGTCATCTGTTTCACAACATTATTCTGCATGATGGACCAGCCAACCCTGTAAGGACAAAGAGGTAGAAGCAAGACTTTCAAGCCAGCCATTTTCCATTTTGACCACATTTTATTGAGCCTAGTTTATATCCATAATCATCGGTGCGATTATAAAGTATTTTCACCTAATTCCGACACCAAATCAGTGGAACTAGGACATACTTTCCGGAAAACCATCTGGGTCGCCATCTATTGGATTTATCACCACAAATTCAAACTTGGTTGTTAGCACCTTTCACAACCTTGTTTTGTACTGCATGATCACTAGCTTAAAAAAAACTGTGAGATCTTATTTATCTTTACCTACATCTGTAATTTCATCCTTATCTTCTGGGCTCTTTCTGGCTACCTATCATCATCCTTCTTCCTACCTCTTCCTATCTGGAGTTGACCTTCACCTTCTACACTTATCTTTTGGGCTGAACTTTGGGAACAGGGTTATCATTTTACTTTATGTACCTGCTTTACTCCTAGTCAGTTCGTATATATGTACCTACCTTTATCCATTCTCATACAAAGTGGCCACATTGGTAGGAAAACCAATATTTGTAACTACACATACCTATCCAAAGTTACCTCACTCAATAAACTAGGTGAACTTATTGATCTTTATTTCATTTATCATTCCTAGTGAAAAATATCACCAATCTAGTCACTGATTCTCATAGTAAATTCCTATTTATCCATTAAAAATACAGTCCACTCAATATATTAACTAGCGAAGCTTTGTAGGGCGAACCAGTTTATCTGAACTGTCATTGCTGAGGATAGCACGGTGCACGAACACTACCAAATAGCAGAGTAACGTGTATTGGACGGGGTTGGCGCTGTAACCAACGCAGCAGGCTCTTAGTCCTTTACAAAACAATGCTTATCACATTTAGGAGAAAGAGAAATACCGTCATACAATGAAAAATGGAAACATTTTAGTTCTTAATGTTTTGGATTACAGTAAATGGCGTACTGTCAAATCGTTTCGACAAATCGAATTGTCCCCCCTTGACTTCCCAAACTGTCAAGAACCGAAGCTCGAAGGACATGTCGTTAACTTTGGGGAACTGAAAAAACTTTCCGTGCTGCTAAGAGATGATCGAAGTCGTTCAATTAGACAAGGGATGTCATGGGAAAGAAACTTTCTTTCCTTTCAACTTGGAGTTATCTCGACAAGGCAACGAAGGACAGCAAGCGAAGCAATTTAGAAGTTGATCAGTAGTTTTGACGTGTTCTTATCAGTTCCTAGCAACCCCTTTTTGCCCGTGATCTTGGCTCACTCTAGCGTGAGGGACTTGTTATCATAAAGTGAAACTTCGTAGAGAAGTGCAGTACAATATGCCTGCATGAAGAAACTGAAACTTTACTGAATGGAATGAAATTAACCCGTTATTAATATACGTCTTTCTGACGTGAAGGGGGCGAGCTCAAGAAAATAGAGATAACTGCTAAAGATAAATTTTAGAAGATAGGATCAACATCTAGGTATTATGATCTAGTAGCGACAGACTCGCAGGTTTGAATCATGCGTTCTCTACCTCATGCCCCTGATATGTTGGGCTGTTCAGTAATGCAATAAATAACTACATGCAATTATAGCTTACCGATACTTGTGCTACCAAAGTTATTCAAATAATATATAATACGATTTATACAACAAGATTTTTAATTGCCCAAGTCTGGAGGACTGAACTTCAATCCATCATGCCACTTTTAATGGATGGATCAACTGCTATGCTACAATTTTCCATGTCATTATTACCGATAAAACTCATGCCTAGATCAAAAATTCACAGCTGTGTACGAGCGAAACGTTTATCTCTACTTTCAAGAGACGTACAATGTGCTATCCTGTCGATGGCAAAGTCATGCCGGATGATCGTGTGAGCAAATTTCCGAAAAAATGTATTATATTTATGTTACGACTGTTTTGAAATTTGAGCACTTTGAGTGCACAGAAATCGTTACCTACCAATTTTAAAGAAAAATATAAATAAATTTAAAAAAAAAAATTTTTATATTTCGGCTTAGGAATGCCTCAAATTTTTCAAACTACGAGAAAAGAAAATTTGGTTTTTGGAAATTATATATATATATATATATAGATAGATAGATAGGCTTCCCTTAAAAAATAAAATAACCTATTGGCCACCTTTTCATCCCTGGATGTTAGCAGTCGTCTGTACTGCTCTTCATATGAAAGAGGCAGAGCGAGCAGAGGCAGAAGGAACTTCAGGCGGGCGTTAGTTAGCAAGGGGCACTGAAGGACCAGATGCAAGGCAGAATCGCTGACACCCCAGTTACAAATTGGAAATGGTGCCGGAAGGAAGTCCATCCTGACACCCGCGACCAGGATCCTAGGAGTGTGTTTTGCAAAAATTCGCAGCTGGACCAGAGGGCGTAAAATAAATATCGGCCAATCTTGGGAGAGGTACTTCTGAGGCTGGAGGGATGTTTCCTGAAAGACAGATCCGTAGTCCGGGCAGGCTCTTGAGGATGTTGCCTGCTCCAGGTTCATGTTTCGAGAAACAAAAGGCAGAGTTGTCAGGAGGCTCCTCAAAGTACTGTTATCTGGCATTAGCTCAGCGTCATTAGACATATAGAAATATATATATATATATATATATATATATATATATATATATATATATATATATATATATAAAATAGAATAACTCACGTTGTTAGAGTTTTTAAAAACTGATTTATTGGAATATAACACAATACGGACTTGATACGGACTTGGTGTTAGAAATAAACAAGATGAAGATGGCTCGGACGGCGGAACAAGACTGAAGGTTGGAGCCGCCTACGGGCTGTATATATAGGATAGTAATGCGTGATCAGCAGTTTGCTGTTACAATACGCCTAGTGTCGCCTAGTGTGTACGTAACTCCTCCCCGCCGAGACAAAATTTTGGGGTTAACAAAATTTTCAAAGTTCAAAGTTCAAAATTAATAAAAATTTTCAAAGTTCAAAATTTAAAGTTTCAAAGTTAAGTTAGTCCGCATTATTACAAATATGATATTACAAACATTACGTTACATTACATTTCCATTATAACAATGTCATAATACTACCACATAATACTAGTACGAAAATTGGTACAAAAATTAGTACAAATTATTGCAAAAATACAAAATTAATACAAAAATGCTACAAAAAATTAGTACAATAACAAAGTACAACCTAAAACCTATTACATGATAATACAGAGAAAAACAGAGTTTTGATTACAAATTACAGAAATTAGGTTACAGATGCTTGCACTGTATTGTATTGTACTGTACTACTGTTTTGTATTGTAATGTTGTACAATAAAAATACGGTTACTGATGGTTTGGGGAAAGCCTCACTTTTCTTTTGTGGCGGTAGTACTGGGTCATAATGTATGTGACGAGTGACACGAGGAATAAGTACAGGAGGATGGTCCAAAAGCTGGGTGTTTTGAGTTTCTCATAATACGAGATGGGAATTGCGCGGGCATCGGGCATGTGAACTAGGTTAAGGTCGAGACCTTTTAGTTGAATTTCCGATTCCGGATATTGAGAGGGTTGTAATTGTAGTTTGATGGAGTTCATGATCAGGGGTCGGCCGGACAGTTCCTTTCGGGGGGCAAACAAAGTTTGGTCATGGTATACTAATCGGTCCGTCCCTGGTTTCGCGAGATGGATTCCGTATAGGGTTCGGACTTCTGTCCCTTCTGTATTAATAATTTGAATCGTGTCTCCGTGTGGGAAGACAAGAAGGTATTGGTTGATTTCCGGTATTAAGTTCACGTAATTGGTGGGGATGTCAAGATTGACGTACTTGCATTGAGTGGTGGAACCTGTTTGTAGGAATTGAATTTTGCATGGTAGATCTAATTCCGATGTTAGGTGGTTTGGACAGAGAGATAGGTGACCGGCAGGGCACTCGTGGCGTAATGCTACGATTCTTGAGCTTGTTTGGGATTTGAGGAAGAATTTTTTCTTTGGGATGATGGTTACTATTTGAGCGTTTTCTAACTGTGTTGGTAAGGGTTCCACGTAATACAAATCGAAATTTTCTGGGTCCACAATGGGTATATCTAAGAAGTAAATGATTTCGCTACTTCCCACGAAACATTGGACTTGAATGTAGGATTGAATCTCAAACAGGGCCTTATTGGAGTAATCTAGGAACGTGTTGCCGTAGAATTTGGACAATCTTTGTAATTCAGTGAAGAGTTCCCGAGAGTCGACTATGCTAGGATGTAATTTTCCTAGTTTGCAAAATGTGAGTGAGTTTTCAATGTCTTGTAGGGCGCTTAGAAGTAGGTTGAGGAGCGTTTGAAGGTGTTCTAGTGTAGTGATAATTGCGTTGACTCGTCCTAACTCCAAGTTTATATATTTGAGATGTCTTAATTCTTTGATGATCACGCGGTTATTGTGTGCTATGGTATCTATGGTTTTGTTAAAATTCTCTAATATTGCTTGGTTGATAGAATACTGTGACTTTATTTGTTCTTGAAGGTCCTCTTGCTTGTTTGATAAATGGTTCAGGATTTTATTGTATTTCTCCTCATCGCGGGAGTCTAGATTACCAGTAATGAATTTTACTAACGTGCCTAGCCCGTTAATCAGTCCCCGTTTAGATCTGGTTTTGGGTGGAGTTATTATGATATTGTCTAGTTTCTGGTCTATAAGTCTGAAGGTGTGGTTTACGGTGGCTGTGAGCATCATCGTTTTTTCGGCGGTGTGGGAGCTGTTGTGGAATGTTTTGAGGGTTTCGTTGTAAGTCAGTCGCAGGAGGTTGAGTTGATCCAAAATTTGATTGAGGTCGTAATAGTGTGAAAGGGTGTGGTAGCCCTTGACAATTTTTGCGGGTTTCATATTCACCGCAATGAGCCCAGGGTTTGAGGTTACATCGATAACCTCGATTCCGTACGTCGCCATGAGAAAAAGGGGGAGAACGATCCTGGAACAATGAAAATCGATAAGGAGTTTTAGGACAGTGAACCCTTTAAAATTTCGGAACACATTTGTTCTCGAAGTTGGGGAATATCCTTTTGTTGGAAGGACAGGGCATCTTTATGTGTTAATTTTTTTGCAAATTGGCACATAAACACACCACAGTCATCGAAATTTTCTTGTTGGGGAACAGTCCTCAGAAGGGTGGTTCTCCAGTTTTCGGAATCGAGCATAACATTCCTTTTCTCGAGGTATTCGAAGGCTAGGTAAGATTGGATGTTCTCGAGGATCTCGATTGCGATTTTGTTAGCTGTTCCTAGTTTGAGTCTGTTTTCGGAAAGGGAGTCTAGGTACCTAATTTCTTTTTCTTTGACGTCTACTATGACCAAGGACCAATGGTTGTTTTCATGGATCGGAAAGATGATAAAGTCTTTTCCGAATATGTCGGACCTACTCGTGAATTTCCTTACTCTGTCGTAGCCCCCAGATTTCAGTAGAGGATAAAGGAAGGTGTTGAAACAGTGGGTCGAGGGTAAGTTTCTATTATTGCGACTCCTTTCGTCTAAGAGTTCCATATAGAAATTGATGATCATATCATCGACCCAGTTTCCTGGTTTTAGAGTAAGGAGGTTTTGTCTCGTTATTTTTAAGCCGTATTTATGGGCAAGAGTTTCGGAGGGCGGTGCTTGATCATCCCAAGCGTTTTGCACGTTGGTTTGATAAAACTTCCGTGGGGGTTTGATGT
The DNA here is from genome assembly GCA_030762985.1 of Adelphocoris suturalis. Taxonomy (NCBI): domain Eukaryota; kingdom Metazoa; phylum Arthropoda; class Insecta; order Hemiptera; family Miridae; genus Adelphocoris; species Adelphocoris suturalis. The sequence goes on along the minus strand of CM061043.1, from coordinate 84,011,434 downwards.
TTGTTAAATGTATTTTTTCTTTAGTGTTGTGGTGACGGGGTTGTATGAGGGCTGTTTTTGTTATTGGATCAATTTCCTTTAACTGTTCTTTATTAAATTTGGGTTTTGACTTACTTTGACGTTGCGTTGTTTTGACAAAAACTTCAGGTGGCAATTCTGGGGGGTCTATTCGTCCTATGTTTTTTGTGTTGGTCAGGTTTTCTTTGTGTTCTCTGAACTTGTCTGTCATGTGAGTGTAAAGAGCCTTGGTTTTTTCCTTGTGTTCGTTGAGGTAATTATTTGTTATTAGTTTATCTAAATCTATTTCTACTAATGGTCTGTTGTTTATGTGTCCGTAAAGTAGTTCAAAAGGGGTTAGTTTCGATACTGAGTGTATCGTATTGTTGTATGCGATGATCGCGTAATTGACTTTGGTACGGGTGTTGGAGGTCTTGAACGCTTCTTGTTGGTTTAGGAGTCTCACGTGTTCAATTAGGGTTGAATGGAATCTTTCTATGATTCCGTTTGACTCTGGGTGTTGGGAAGAAATATAATGAATATTTATTTTGTGTAAATCCAGAAGTTCCTTTATGAGGCTGCTCTGAAATTCGGCACCGTTGTCCGATACTATAGAATTAGGTATACCGTGGTGAGTAAAAAATTTTAGGAGTCCGTTTACTAGTTCCATGCTTGTGGACGAGTTTAGGGGGTATGCTTGCGCGTAACGGGAGAATGTACAGATTACTGTGAGGAATTTCGTATTTTCTATTGTGAATTTATCGATGTGAAGGGTCTCCAATGGCCGTGAGGCGGTTGGTGTTACGTTATATTTGATTTTGAGGGGAGATCTCTCATATTTGCTCCTAAGGCATAATTCGCAATTATTAATGAATTTTTGTATTGTTGTCTTTAAATTGGGCCAGTAGAATTCTCGTTTTAACTTCTCGTATGTTTCTTCTATTCCTCTGTGATTAGTGTGACCTTCATGGTAGTTGCGGATTATTTTGGTTTGTTCTTCGTTAGTTTGTATGTCTCTTAGTTTTTTGGTGTACCTCGTGATGTCTATTTCCGTATGGGTGAATTGTTTGGTGACTACTTGCACAAATTTCTCATAGGTATCAGTTTCAAAATATATACCATATTTGACCTTTGGGTGAATAAATTCCTTAACAAATTTTGTAATTTCGGATTCGAATTGTGATTCGCTGACTGTTACTATCATGCGCGTTTTGTTTCCGAATAATTTGATCGTCGTAACGGGTTTAAAAACAGGGTGTCGTACGGTAGTGAGTAATATTTGATTAGTGCATAGGTTCACGGGTTGGTCTCTGATACTTATTGTCGTTACGGTGTTGCCGATAAAATTCGAGTGTACTGTAAGGCCAGACAAAGTTTCTAAGTTATCGGAGTGAGAGTGAGTTTCTCCTCCCTCCTCCGGATCAAAGTTGGCTATCACTGAGTCGGAAGACTCATACTCGTTTTCGATTGCGTTTAGATTTTGCGAGACAGATTTTGGACTCGGCGAGACAGACTTTGTTTGCGGCGGTCGGGACAGCGCGTCAGCATTCGTGTTTAATGCTCCCTTTTTGTATACTATCTCAAAGTCGTAGGCCTGAAGTTTGGTTTTCCAGGCGAACAGCCTTGAGCTAGGTTCTTTGTGGGAAAATAACCACTGAAGGGGGCGATGGTCTGTGTAGATTGTGAACTTCCTTCCAAAAAGGTATGGTCGGAAATAACCCACAGCGTAGACTATTGCAAGGAGTTCTTTCTCGATGGGCGAGTATTTCTGTTCAGAGTCATTTAGTGTACGACTGGCGTAGGCAATCGGGAGGTCCGCATTGTTAGTTATTTGGCTGAGAACAGCTCCTAATGCTACGTTACTCGCGTCCGTTGTGAGGTGGAAAGGTTTGGTAAAGTCAGGATACTGAAGTATCGGATCATTGCACAGGAGGTTTTTACACGTTTCAAAGCAGTTTACGTAATCGGGGTCCGTTATGTCTATCGTCGCATCCTTTTTTAAACATTGAGTTAAGGGTTTAGTCAGTCGGGCGAAGTTGTTGATAAATTTTCTGTAGTACCCTAACAGTCCTAGAAAACCCTTGATTTCCTTTGGTGTTTTAGGAATAGGATATTTCTGTATGGCTGATATTTTATCGGGGTTAGGTTTTACTCCCTGTGGGGTTACTACATGTCCTAAATAACTAACTTCGCGTTTGAGGAAGTCTGTTTTGTCGAGTTGTACCTTTAAGTTCGCGTCCCTAAGGCGTTTAAAAACGGCTTCTAAGCGTTGGATGTGCTCTTGCAGGCTAGTACTGAATACTATTATGTCGTCGAGGTAGACACAACAGTACTCGTTAGCAATTCCGCGTAATATGGTGTCAATAGCACGTTGGAAAGTCGAGGGTGAATTACGCAATCCGAATGGGACTCTAGTCCATTCTAGATGGCGTGTGGGCGTGCTGAACGCTGTTTTCTCAATACTGTTCGGATCCATCTCAATCTGGTGAAATGAGGATTTCAAATCGATCGTACTAAAGTATTGGCACCTCCCTAATTTGTCTAGTAATTCTGAGACTTGGGGAAGAGGGTATTTGTCCTCTATTGTTTTTTGGTTAAGCTTCCTGTAATCGACAACAACTCGAAATTTTTGTTTACCGCTATTGTCTGCCTTTTTTGGGACAATCCAAATGGGGGCGTTCCAAGGGCTTTCAGAGTTTCTAACGATGCCTTGTTGAAGTAATTCCTCCATTTGTTTGTCTAGTTCCTCTCTGTATATTTCGGGGAACCTATAGTTTTTCGCGTATACCGGTACATTGTCTGTCGTCCTAATCACATGTTTTACGTTGTTTGTGAAGGTCAGGTAAGTGCCGTCTTGATGAAAGATATCCGCGTATTTTATTACTAACTGGGAGATAGCTGTTTTTTCTTCCTCGTTCATATGGTCCATCCTGAGTTGTCCTAGATCGAATTTGAATTTGGGACAGTCGAAATTGTTGAAGTTTTGACTCGGATTTTGTGATTCGTGTGATGGTGTTAATTCGTTCGGGGTAATCTGTTCAACTGTTACAGGGAATGTTTGTACGAGTCTCGGGGGTTTTTCTTCTGAATTTAGGACGTGAACATGGGCTTCGAAGTTGTCTACTCGTACTAAGCATTGTGGTATTTCTATGGGACCTATCTTTTGGTAAGGGACGATAGCGTCACCTTCTTTAACATTGTTTATTTTCAATTTGATTTGTTGGACGCACCTACTGTCAATGTTATGGATTTCGTTGGTTTTGAGGTTTAAAAATTGGAGGGGTATGTCAACCTTTGGTGTTCTTAGGACGTTTTCATGCAGCATTATTCCGGCTCGCAGTAGTCTAAGATTGTCTAAGCCCAAGAGGAGGTCAAATCTGCTGTGGAAATCGAAGATGTTAAATTTTAAATTTAGACCTTTGGTTTGGAAGAGTTCGCCACATGGGACCATTGCGTTAGTTTTTGCCTTAGAAATTCCGTGTACGGTTTTTACAAGGAAAGTACTTTGGGAAATTTTGTCGGGGAAAAATTTGTTGGCTATTTCGGGGTTTATAAAACTTGCAGAAGCACCAGTATCGATTAGAATTTTTAGGTTTAGTTTAGGCATAGTTATGTACGTTAGTTCGTCAGTCGGTTTAGAGTATAGTGACATTAGGTCGTATGTGGGGGTTCGAGGCTGGTGTGGTCTAAAAAATCTGTGATTTCGTCTATGTTATGTTCATAGATCGGGTCGATATCCTGGGTCTGTTCATCTTGTAAGATTTGCCAAGTTTCGTGGTCCCGATTTTGTTCCTCAGAGTCGGGAATTTGGGGTTCGTCATTTTCGAGGTTATGGAAATTTGGGTTAGATGTCCTCCAAGACATAGGCGTCCATTTTTGAGATTGGGGTTTCGCCGTTGGGGTTCTATGGGAATTAGTTTGAGATGTTTTGGGTTGTTGAGCAGGCCTATTATACGTTTGCGCGTTTTGGTTTGGGGAGGTTTGGTTTTGATATTGATTTGGGGTATATTGAGGTTTCGGTTGGTATTGAGGTTTCGGTTGCCAAGGTGGGCCGGGCCTCGACTGGCCGCCTTGGGCAAGGCTTTGCAATAGTTGGTAGGCTTTAGCAACTGGTGTTTGGTATTGGTTTTGAGTGGGTCTGGGCGTGAAACGCGATGTTTGTGGTTGAAACGAGGGGTTTGGTCTTGGGACGTTCCGGCTCGTTGACGCAGCGGCAGGTTGATAAGCTGGATGAGCGGAGGAATAACCTGGGGAAGGTTTGTTCCTGGGCTTTAGGTTGAAGTCGTTTGTCAACATAGTGAGAGCCATTCCCAAACTGGTTGGGCCTTTGGTCCTTAAGAGGCCACCCAATGGTTCCGAAATACCATGAGCGAACACTCATCAGGGCGTAATTTTTCATATACTCCGTTAAAATCGGAGCAGCGCTGCCCATATTCAGTTTGATGTAGGCAACCTGCGCATTTAATAGATGGCAAAGACGGTCGTGGAAATTGAAACAATCTTCTTGTGGGAGCTGTTTCAATTCACTCATTTCTTGTAATAGAGTATACGTATCCCTTTTGTCGCTATAAGTTTGAAGTAGCGCTCCCCTTAGTTCCTGATAGTTATCTATAGAATTTATGAATATTTTTCCGTTACTTTGGGACCTAACTTTGAAGTGAATGTCCCCATGATTACTTCATTTTGAAAGTTATCTGGGTCGTTGTGGTCGTGGAATTTCTCAAATATTTTATCACATTGTTTTATAAATTTGGGTAAAACGAGGGGTTCCCCGTTAAATTCCGGGATTAACCTATCATATTCTTTTCGGAATATTTGGGGTATTTGTTGGTTTGGACCTAGTTGTGGGTTTACTTGTGGGAAATTGTGTTCGGGCGGAAGTGGTGGATTTTCAATTGGAAGTTGTGGTTGATTTTCAGGGGGAAATTGTGGTGGATTTATTTCGGGTATTTCGGGTATGGGGTTCAGTGCCTGACGAATCAGGGCGGCCCCATTTATTGGTGGTGGTCCGAGTGGAAGGGGAATATTAGCGACGTTATTAGAATCCATGGTTCTGTGGAGTCGTTGTGAGCTCCAATCCCAAAAGCTAGTTTGGGGTTTCGGTTCTTTGACTTTGGGAATTTTGGTGTGGAATTCAGTTATCAGTTAGTTAAACAGTAGACATGCACATACAATACAAGGAAATAAAATGAAATTTATGAATTAATTAATTAATTAGAGTAAAAGATTAGTCAAAATAAAAGATGAAATAGCACAAACAATGAAATTGGTTGAATTAATGAAATAAAATCGAATGTAGTTGACGCGGGAACTTAAATTACGATCTTGCGAAGGTCGTGAGAGGTGAAGGTCGTCCGCGGGTGCCTCTCCCCCTCCGAGAGATAACGTCAGGCTCTCGCGGGGCGAACAGGATGTGAGTTGGCTGAGATAAAGATTGTCAGCCAAGGTTCCGTCGAGTGAACGACAAAAGTTATTTGTGTCCAAGTTAACTTGTTTACTTGGAGTGAACGACAAAAGTTATTTGTTTCCAAGTTAACTGTTGGTGAAATCGCACCAGGTGTGGGCGAGTTTGAATTGCACTAGGTGTGTGCGAGAAATAATACGATGAGCACTGGTTGCGTGCGAAATTAACGATGAGCACTGGGTGTGTGCGAAATTAATTATGAGCACTGGGTGTGTGCGAGAAATAATACGATGAGCACTGGTTGCGTGCGAAATTAACGATGAGCACTGGGTGTGTGCGAAATCAATTATGAGCACTGGGTGTGTGCGAAATTAATTATGAGCACTGGGTGTGTGCGAAATTAATTATGAGCACTGGGTGTGTGCGAAATTAACGATGAGCACTGGGTGTGTGCGAATAATTACTGAAGAAGTGGTAGGTCTCGTATTGGTTATTTACTTACAGATGTTGGAGTGTCATGCTGTAAGGAGTCTTGCCCGTTGGTAATCCCAATAGAGTTCCGTCGTATTCGTCGAAGAAACACTACCGATCCGAACTGGAGTTGTAAAAATGTAGGTTCCGATAGAGTTTACGTCGTATGCGTCGAAGAAAACACTATCGATCCGGAGACTGCGCCAAAAATAGAATAACTCACGTTGTTAGAGTTTTTAAAAACTGATTTATTGGAATATAACACAATACGGACTTGATACGGACTTGGTGTTAGAAATAAACAAGATGAAGATGGCTCGGACGGCGGAACAAGACTGAAGGTTGGAGCCGCCTACGGGCTGTATATATAGGATAGTAATGCGTGATCAGCAGTTTGCTGTTACAATACGCCTAGTGTCGCCTAGTGTGTACGTAACTTATATATATATATATATATATATATATATATATAGGTATATATATATATATATATATATATGACTATATATATTTATAAATGTTACATTTAAATCGTATTTTATCGTACGACAATTATGACGAAATTATCAATTTTAGTGGACTGTAGATTACGGGTTTACAATTATGAATTTCACTGCGAATTTTCTTAAATAATAATGGGAACCACAGTAAATTCGCATGAACAATGTCGCTGATTCAAATCGCTCGAATCCGACCTGAATAAATTGCTAAGAGGGGAATTTGTGTTTACAAGATAAACGGAAAATGTCAGCGCAGAAGGAACAACAGGTATTTAGGAAAATTTCTATGATGTCCAATCACCGATGTTGTTTGGAAGCAGTTCTTACCCCGGTCGGGGCGTGAACGTCAAGAAGTACCAACTCCGCATATTGGAGAGTTCCTGGTTACCAGTGTTCTGATACGGTGTACATGAATCCAGGGAAAATCAAAATTTTGCAAACACGTTGGCTCTTACTACGGTGCAAGCTCGGGTGTTTCACACGTCATCTCTTATCAAATACTTATAACCTGACGCTGATTCCGAAATTCGACATCTACGATTTCTCCGACTCTGTTTTCCTTCAACCTGATCTCACTTTACATCATCTATTTCTATTATATTCGTGTTATACCATCGTGTTGTCTAGTTTTCTTTTCAATTCGTACTGATATTTTCAAAGTTAACCTTTCTAATCGGCAATACATTTTTTTTACCCCCTCTCGAAATTTGAGGGTTACTATTCAATATATGACTAAGATGTCTTTGGGCAATCGATAAATGGACTGCTTCGAGTGAAAATAAGATGAATATAAATAAATTTAGCATATTTTAAAATAATTATATTTAATTTTTATTTTAAATAATAGTAGTATAGAAATACTTAGTATAAAAATATGAACTGAATACGCTTATCACTGAAACCTTCCTCGTGTACATTTACGGGCGTAGTGATAAAGATGTGGTCACGAGGGCGTACTAAGAGACTATGGCCCTCTACACACGAAGATACTAGTTAGTAACGCAACCAGTTGGTAACTCGAGTTCCTAACCAGTTACAGACTGATTGGTGACTTGGCTCCACACACGAGGCTACTCATCACTAACCGAAATCTCTGATGTTCAGTAGGATCATGGACATCGTAGGAGAAACGTCGGATAGTTCAAGTGGTGACGAAACCATAATATTGTATAATTATATAAGAAGGAGGAGAAGAAGAAAAATCAGAAGTTGTTGGATACACCCATACCTTGAGAAGAATTTTCAAAATAGGTTGTTTGTCGCTTCAAAAGAGATAAACTTATCTGATGCGAAATTCCTGGCATTTCACAGAATGAGTAAACAAAGTTCTTTGGAACTTGTTAAATTGGTTTCCCCTGTTTCGCGGAAGGAAAACACGAACATGAGGGAGTCCGTGGAAGCTGAGGAACGGCTTTTGATCACGCTCAGGTAAAATAATAAATAGTAAATAGTAATAAGTAAATATATTTCACAACTGACAAAATATTACATTGCGAATTTTATTAGCTCCAGGCGGTTTTTTACACTTTGTTTTTTTACACTCTCCGTTTCTTGTTTCCTTGAATATCCAGGAAGGTTGAAATTGTATAAAATCGGATGTTTTTCGACTTCTCCCACTAACAACAGGTTGATTTGTTGGTCACCCATGGCTCGAGTTAGTAACTGGAATCACAGGTGACTGGACATGCGAGTCAACAGGGAACTAGTTAGTAACTGGTTTCTAACCAGTTACTAACCAGTTGCGCCGTGTGCGGTTCCCCATTGAATTACATAGGAAGTGACTCAAAGTAAACTGGTTAGTAATTCGCGTCACTAACTAACTGGTAGCTTCGTGTGTAGACGGCCTAAGACTCGATCTTGCGTTGTCAATCAAGCGGTCTCCTACTCACGTCGTGTGATTCTAGTAATTCGTCAGCTGTCGGTTGTTACCAGATCAGCTGATCATGTTTCACGTGCACCGTGTGATCTGTAACCGCAGTCACCAGGAACACTCTATTATTTCGCGGATATCCGTGACAGGTTTGTGATAGGGGAAAACAACTTAAATTCAGCACAATACCGCGTAGAAAGTCGCAATAATACGGGTTGATTATAGGAAAGTTGATTTTACTTTAGCTCGAGGTGGCGGCTCAAGAAGGCGAAACGATGCTAACTTAGCTATCAAGGGAAGGCGTGTGCGCCCGCGGAGGGGCTACGCTCAAGTATTTACATGTGACTGCATATATCTGATTTGGCCAAAACAATCGTGTTACATTGTTTTAGAATTTGATCATCCGGAGTCCAAAGAAATTGTTAACTACCACTTTTAAGGTAGAAAAACTCGATCTAAATAATATTCTGCCATTAGAAAAATATTTTAAATTATTGGCTTTTTTTGCATTTTTTATCAAATTTTCAGCAACGTTTAAAGCGATATCTAGATACTTTTTGAGCAAAATGTTGTGCATTCGTGTTTTAATGTTCTATTTTTTCGTTGATAAGGATCTTTCTATAAAAATTCTGCGGAAAATATAAATTTAGCGATTCTCAGGCGTCCTGAACCATTTTTAGTGATTTTTGGAGCACAGTTTTTTGACAATTGAGCAATTTAGTGTTTTTGAAAATGGCTGTCCAACAAACACATACTTTCATTTGGAAAGCTTGATTATTATTATTTTATTTTATTTATTTATTTTATTTTATTTTTTTTGGGCCATGAACGGATATTTTATCTTAATCTCAAGGAAAATTATCGTCTAGAATGACACATATTTACATATAAATGCGTATGGCCAGGTATATATACATATGAAAATGCGCAAACTTCAGGAATCATTTCAGAATGCCTCAAAACAGATTTCTATTCAGAAACTTTTGAAAAATTCTAATTTTATCTGTTTATTTTAATTTTATTATTTTATTTTATTATTTTATCTATTTTTAGTTTGTTACTCAATGGAAGAGCTTCATTTTTTTACGAAAATTTGGGTGTTTCGGTTCACAATATCATAATCACAAAACGTTACAAATGGAATTTAAGCACTATAAAATACCAGCGAAACTTTGATTTTGTGATAATTTGATATTCCACGCCACATTTCCAACTGGGTGAATAAATCCGCTGAATGGATATGCTCTAAGTACGACTTAGATCTTATTTCATAAGGATATGTTCATTATCTATCAAGAGGAACTGATTTAATCAGAATACTTGATTCTGTAAGGAACACGCCCTTTTCACAGCAGTATATACAAAACCCGTTTGTCATTGGAGAAATTATACTAATTTAAATCCCTTCCTTAGATTTACCGACGCTATTCGTCATTCAGTTCATTACACGCTCCTCAGAAACTACCCAGAGCGCTCCTCGCCGTGACCTCCGCTGATCCTTAGGGATATAATATGGATAATAACGAGACCTCCGACGTTTCTGCTTCATTCAATAGGCAGCCGACGGTCTTTTACCTCAAAGGATTCCCTCTGAGCTCAACTGGAGCTCCATCCACTCATTGCCGGCTTGCCAACTTCCCTTCTGCCTACTGCGGCAGGCCGAGGTCATTACTCCTTTCAAACTCTGCTCATTTACTTCAGAACCCCTTACGATGTCTTAACTATTCAAATGCCACTCCGTCCGCGCCTACCTTGGCGAAGGTCTGAGAATTTATTACTGCGGAGGTGACGGATAAAATTTTAATGGGAAGCAGCCGCGCGGTTTTTTTGCATTCCTTGATTACGGGAAACTTTCACCAGCACAGGGATCGAAAGTAGGTATATGATGACTTGGGAATAAGCAGGAGTGGCATAATAATACATAAGCATGTAGAAAAAGAAAAAAAAAAAAACGACTCGGTTGTAAGCGGAAATCATCAGAAATCATAAGAAATTAATTTAAACGTTCGCCACTTTTTGGAATGCTTTCATTTTATCACAACATCTCATGACCTCTAAGCCATTGTAGTGTCAAGGAATGCTGATTTATTACTCTAAGTTAAACCACATACCAAATCTCAGAATCGTGGGATCATTAGGGAAACCAACGTATATTAAATGCTTGCATACGAGTCTGCAACACATTGGGACATTTTCATGTGTGTTTTCTTATTATTTTCTTATCATTAGGGAAAAAACTGGATTCTAGAGCCACTCAGCTGATCTGTAATCGGTCAGTTGTGTTCAGAAGTCCCTCAAGGGGCTACATACCAAATCTCAGAATCGTGGGATCATTAGGGAAAAAACTGGATTCTAGAGCCACTCAGCTGATCTGAGATCGGTCAGTTGCGTTCAGAAGTCCCTCAAGGGGCTACATACCAAATCTCAGAATCGTGGGATCATTAGGGAAAAAACTGGATTCTAGAGCCACTCAGCTGATCTGGGATCGGTCAGTTGTGTTCAGAAGTCCCTCAAGGGGCTACATACCAAATCTCAGAATCGTGGGATCATTAGGGAAAAAACTGGATTCTAGATCCACTCAGCTGATCTGGGATCGGTCAGTTGTGTTCAGAAGTCCCTCAAGGGGCTACATACCAAATCTCAGAATCGTGGGATCATCAGGGGAAAAACTGGATTCTAGAGCCACTCAGCTGATCTGGGATCAGTCAGTTGTGTTCAGAAGTCCCTCAAGGGCCCACATACCAAATCTCAGAATCGTGGGATCATTAGGGAAAAAACTGGATTCTAGAGCCACTCAGCTGATCTGGGATCGGTCAGTTGTGTTCAGAAGTCCCTCAAGGGCCCACATACCAAATCTCAGAATCGTGGGATCATTAGGGAAAAAACTGGATTCTAGAGCCACTCAGCTGATCTTGGATCGGTCAGTTGTGTTCAGAAGTCCCTCAAGGGGCTACATACCAAATCTCAGAATCGTGGGATCATTAGGGAAAAAACTGAATTCTAGAGCCACTCAGCTGATCTGTAATCGGTCAGTTGTGTTCAGAAGTCCCTCAAGGGGCTACATACCAAATATCAGAATCGTGGGATCATTAGGGAAAAAACTGGATTCTAGAGCCACTCAGCTGATCTTGGATCGGTCAGTTGTGTTCAGAAGTCCCTCAAGGGGCTACATACCAAATCTCAGAATCGTGGGATCATTAGGGAAAAAACTGAATTCTAGAGCCACTCAGCTGATCTGTAATCGGTCAGTTGTGTTCAGAAGTCCCTCAAGGGGCTACATACCAAATCTCAGAATCGTGGGATCATTAGGGAAAAAACTGGATTCTAGATCCACTCAGCTGATCTGAGATCGGTCAGTTGCGTTCAGAAGTCCCTCAAGGGGCTACATACCAAATCTCAGAATCGTGGGATCATTAGGGAAAAAACTGGATTCTAGAGCCACTCAGCTGATCTGGGATCGGTCAGTTGTGTTCAGAAGTCCCTCAAGGGGCTACATACCAAATCTCAGAATCGTGGGATCATTAGGGAAAAAACTGGATTCTAGAGCCACTCAGCTGATCTGGGATCGGTCAGTTGTGTTCAGAAGTCCCTCAAGGGCCCACATACCAAATCTCAGAATCGTGGGATCATTAGGGAAAAAACTGGATTCTAGAGCCACTCAGCTGATCTGGGATCATTCAGTTGTGTTCAGAAGTCCCTCAAGGGCCCACATACCAAATCTCAGAATCGTGGGATCATTAGGGAAAAAACTGGATTCTAGAGCCACTCAGCTGATCTTGGATCGGTCAGTTGTGTTCAGAAGTCCCTCAAGGGGCTACATACCAAATCTCAGAATCGTGGGATCATTAGGGAAAAAACTGGATTCTAGAGCCACTCAGCTGATCTGTAATCGGTCAGTTGTGTTCAGAAGTCCCTCAAGGGCCCACATACCAAATCTCAGAATCGTGGGATTATTAGGTAAAAACGTCATTTCTGATGGTCATAATCATCGTTGTGGCCACTTGGGACAATTTTCGTGAGCAATTTTCGTGAGCAATTTTCGTGAGCAATTATTTTCCGTGACGTTTTTTTAGTTTATGTGCCAAAGCAAAGACATGAAAATGTCAAAAACATTCAATTTCAAAAATATTTCTATTAATATTGTTGTATGTCTTTGTTGAATTGCTTTCTTACTCATAGACGTATGACAGATGCATGAACTTTTTATTTTATTTTTTATTTAGTTGTTTTTAATTTATTTAAGTTACATACGACGCCTCAACCCTTGGGTAATAACGAGCTGACGCAGCAGCCAACCCCTATATAAGCCCGCGGCCATCAGCCTCGGCAGTTCAGTCTCCGCCCGTACGTCCCCACATAAACATCGCGCAGCGCATCATCTTTGTTCAGTCTTGTGAAAAGTGAATAAAGTCATTTTTAAAAACTCTAAACTCTACGAGTCTTATTTAATTGGCGCTTGTCGGAAAGACGTGGTTTTTTTTCTTTGCTCCGCACACGCGAGGAAAAAACCGAGAACCTTCTAGAAAAGTGTCTGATTGGGATTACACACGACGGAAATCAACGGGACTGGACTCCTTACATGGACATGGGCATCCCTCTGTAAGTAAATCACTGCGCAACATTTTTTAATAAGAGTACAGTCCACTGAAAAGTATATTCGGCGGACACTCACCCATTCTTAAGCCCACTTCAAATATACAACTTACTTCACTTCCAAGAAGCTTCAAAAATTCTGTTAAAAGTTTTAAACCCGCAAAGAACGAATATCTGACCGGGAAGAACTTTAATAGACTTCAGAATTAAACTTCAGAATATATAGACGTCCACTCTTCATTTGTTAAAACGACACCTCGTCAGAGATCTACCCACGCACAGGACGTAGGTCTCGGATTAGAAACTTTATCGCTCCCGAGCTGCAGATAAGCTCACCCGCTCGACTGCTCGCCCTTGACGGCCGCCGTCCCTTTAAATCATTCTCCACCTCTGCATTCTTCTCGTCTCCTACACGAAGACACCATTCTTAATTAAGATAATTTTAAGAAATTTTAATCTTTTGAATTTTAATCTTGTTTTCAGCATTGTTCTCATTATCATCATTGTTTTTATTTTGTATCTTTTATAACTCGGCACTGTACAGGTCAGATTAGGTTTAACCCCGTAAGCACGTCCTAAAACACTCAAAATTCCCAAAGAACTAAAACGTTTTGTGGCCGATAGGGTCTCTAATCGTCTAGGGATCCTTCTCAGAGATCAAATCCGGCCCCAACACCTTTCTACTATCCCCGAAAACATCGACATGTCCGTCGATACTGGAGCCACCGGGGGCAAACCCAAAATCGAAGATCTGATCGCGCAGAATTCCGAGTTGATGGCGCAAAACACCCAATTTAATCACTTATTGGAAGCGACCCAACAGGTCCTCCGGGAACAAAACGCGACGCAACTCAGATTAGAAGCCGCGTTAAACGAAGCTACGGGCGCCCTCGAATTGATGAGATTAGGAGGCGCACGTTTACCGAATAGGAAACCCGAAATCGCCGAAGTCCCGACATTTAAAAAAGAACACATGGAACTCATTCCAGTGTTTAAAGGAGACCCGGAAACATTGAACGATTTCTTACTCGTAACACAAGAATTGAACGATAGATTTTTCAATTACAACGATGTAGGAGACTTCCAAAATAGGATGATCTTACACGCCATAAAAGCAAAAATCCAGCCTCCCGCTTCGAGCGCAATAAACTCGGGAAATATCACAACATACAAACAAATCAAAGACGCATTAATCAATGCCTTTTCCGATAAACGGGACGTGTTCTCCATGAATTTGGACCTCTCTAACATGAGACAAGGAGAGCACGAAGACCCATTCAAGTTCCACCATAGGGTAACAGAAGCATTGAACAAAATAACCGCGTATGCCAACATCCACGAACCCGACGAGGCTGACAACATAATTAGACATCATACACAACTCGCGCTAAGATGTTTCTTATTACACCTTAGAGAACCACTAGGAAGCTTATTGCGGACCCGACAACCTAAAGACCTGAATGAGGCACTTGAATGGATGACGAACGATTACCAGTTGTTACCGTCGAACTCCCGTCCAAAACAAAATGCTCCCCTCAAGCAAAACCAAGCTCCTCAATACAGAGTTCCGCCCCCGCACCGTCTTTATGGGCCCCCTAGGCAGAACCCTGCATATTGGTCTCAAACACCTGTTGCGAGATCTTATAGACTACTACAAAGCCTAGCTCCACCTCAATGGTCCGGCCCACCTAGGCAGCCAAATCCTCCACCTCAATGGTCTGGCCCGCCTAGACAGCCAAATCCTCAACAAACCCCTTCGAACTTACAAAGAAACAGCTACCAAAACAGGCCAACATATCAAAGAAACCCTCCAAATAATCAGAAATCTTCCCAAAATACACAAAGGAATTGGAAACCAATGTCGTGGCAGACAACAAATCCGAATCCGAATCCAAATTTTCACAATTTACAAACCGAAGAATTCGGTGACGAAGCCTACGGTTATTACGACTCAAATTACCAAAACGACCAAACGATTGATGAACCCAATAACTATCATGACCCGAATAATGACCTATATTACGACGCATATGAGTGGCCAGACCAATCCGCGGAAAACTCCCAAAGCCAAAAGGATGAAACTCCTTTTTTAGAGGACCCTTGCCTCCAACCAACGCATGCAACCTCATGAACCTAAACTTTAAACCGATCAACAAGCTCCCCTATATCATATTGCCTAAATTAAACTTAAAAATCCTCGTAGACACAGGGAGCTCGGCCAGTTTTGTCAACCCGTTAATAGCAGAAAAATACTTCCCTATCAAAACAAATGATGAACCTTTTTCCGTTACGACTGTCCACGGAACCTCCTTAGTCACTTCAAGTGCCATGGTCCCGTGCGACGAACTACTTCGAGAAAAGGGTTTAAACCTAAAATTCCGACTATTCCCATTCCATTCTAGATTCGATCTCCTGATCGGCATTGATAACCTAGAATTTATAAAAGCCGATATAAGCATCAGGAATAAAGTATTCCAAACCCCTCATGTAAACCTCCCGTTGCAATATCTAAATTTAGACATCACTGAGACGTACACCATTGACGGTAGGAGTATCCAACAGGTAAAACTGGTACTCAATAACATTGAAAATGGAGATGCGATCATCCCCTACCAAAAGATAGGACCCGTAGAAATTCCCCAATGCGTGGTTAAAGTAAAAAATTATGATGCTTACGTCCAAGTATTGAATTCCGGCGAAAACCCCTACCAATTCACGCAGGCTACCCCCATATTAGCCGAAGAGATCGACCCTCAAACTACTGACTTACAAACCCAAAAACCCGTCTCAAACTCAAACTTAAACCACTTCGAAAAATCAACATTCAAATTTGATTTAGGCCAACTTCGCCTCGACCACATGAACGAGGAAGAAAAACTCGCGATATCCAAATTAGTCACCAAATACGCAGATATTTTTCATCAAGAAGGCACCCCCCTTAGTTTCACCAACAACGTCAAGCACGTCATTCGCACTACTGACGAAATACCAGTCTACACAAAAAATTATAGATTCCCTGAGGTACATTTGAACGAACTCGACAAACAAATGGAAGAACTTCTCCAACAAGGGATCGTTCGAAACTCTCAAAGCCCTTGGAATGCCCCTATCTGGATAGTCCCAAAAAAACAAGACAGCAGTGGGAAGCAAAAGTTTCGAATCGTTGTAGATTATCGTAAACTAAACGAAAAAACAATAGAAGATAAATACCCTCTTCCCCAAATTTCGGAACTATTAGACAAGTTGGGAAGATGCCAATATTTCAGTACCATTGACTTAAAATCTTCCTTTCACCAAATAGAAATGGATCCCAATAGCATCAGCAAAACAGCCTTCAGCACCCCCACACGTCATTTGGAGTGGACACGCGTCCCCTTTGGGTTAAAGAACGCACCTAGTACATTCCAACGCGTGATGGACAATATACTACGTGGTATCGCAAATGAATACTGTTGCGTATATTTGGACGACATTATAGTATTTAGCACTAGCCTACAGGAACACGTACACCGTTTAGAATCAGTCTTTAAACGCCTTCGATCTGCTAACCTCAAGGTACAACTAGATAAAACCGACTTTTTGAGAAGAGAAGTTTGTTACCTAGGTCACGTAGTCACACCAGACGGAGTAAAACCAAACCCAGACAAAATTAAAGCAATAAAAAATTATCCCATTCCAAAAACCACAAAAGAAATCAAGGGATTCTTAGGACTGTTAGGGTACTACCGAAAATTCATAAAGGACTTCGCAAAACTAACAAAACCTATGACTAAATGTCTCAAAAAAGACGCTCTCATAGACATCACAGACCCTGAGTATCGACAATGCTTCGAAACTTGCAAAGACCTCCTAAGCAATGACCCAATCCTTCAATACCCAGATTTCTCGAAACCCTTCAGGCTCACTACGGACGCGAGCAACGTAGCTTTAGGGGCAGTTTTAAGTCAAATTTCAGATAACTCCGATCTACCGGTAGCTTACGCGAGCCGGACGTTAAACCAATCCGAACAAAAATATAGCACAATTGAAAAAGAGCTACTCGCCATCGTATGGGCTGTAGGTTACTTCCGCCCCTACTTGTATGGTAGAAAATTCACTATCTTTTCTGATCACCACCCGCTACAATGGCTCTTCAACCATAAAGAACCTGGTTCCCGATTGTTCGCATGGAAAACGAAACTGCAAGCATACGACTTTGACATAATTTATAAAAAGGGAGCCCTCAACACAAACGCAGATGCACTATCCAGAGTCAAAATAGAAAACCAACCGAACTTACATACCTTACACTGTGACCAACTTACCCAACTTTTAGGCAAACAACTGGACCTTACCTCTACCGACGACGCCGACTCTGTGGTCGCACACGTCGATCCTGGGGAGGAAGGGGTGACTGACGAAACCTCATCTAGACACACAGTCCACTCCAACTTTTTAGGGAATACAGTTGTCAATATACCCATTCGCGACCAGCCAATCAACATTTCTTCGAACCAGATAATACTCACAGTAGTTAACCACCCTGTCCCCGACATGGTTAAACTCACGACCCTTTTCGGAAACAAAACTCGCATGCTCGTCAAAGTAAATGATCAAGAGTTTGAAAACGATGTAATAAAATTCACCAAAGAATACATCCACCCTAGGGTAAAATATGGCATTTATTTCGAAACCGATGTATACGAAAAATTTGCTAAAGTCATTGCAACTTATTTCACCCAATCAGAAATAAACCTCACTAAATACTCCAAACGCTTGATCGACATCCAATCGGAAAAAGAACAAACAGATCTAATTTCCAAATATCATGATGGAGTTACAAACCATCGCGGCATAGACGAAACATACGAAAAATTAAAAAGGGAATATTATTGGCCGAATTTGAAGATCGCTATTCAAAAATTCATCAACAACTGCGAATTGTGTCTAAAATGCAAATACGAAAGATCTCCGCTCAAAATTAAATACAACATCACTCCTACAGCTGTCCGACCTTTAGAGACATTACATATAGACAAATTCACCATAGAAAACTCTAAATTCCTAACGATAATTTGTCCATTTTCCAAATACGCGCAAGCATACCCTATCTCTTCTTCCACCGGCGTTGAAATAGTTAACGGACTAATGAAGTTCTTTGCCCACCATGGGATCCCGAACAAAATTATTTCGGACAATGGAACCGAATTTCAAAATTCATTAGTGAAAGAATTGATGGCCCTCCATAAAATAAACATTCACTTCATATCCTCGCAACACCCGGAATCCAATGGTATCGCTGAAAGATTTCATTCCACTCTCATAGAGCACGTCCGATTACTAACCAATAGGGAAGAATTCAAAACTTGTACCACATGCCATAAAGTCAATTATGCAATCATTGCCTACAATAATTCGATCCACTCCGCGTCAAAATTAACACCGTTCGAACTCCTATACGGGCACGTGAATAACCGCTCTCTCCTAGAAATGGATATCGAAAAAGCGATGGCACATGACTATTTAGACCGACATAAAGAAAGAGTAAAAGCCTTATACGCACAAGTGTCCGAAAAACTCCAGGAACAAAAGGAAAAAGTAGCTGACGAGAAAAACGTGAACCGCATAGACCCCCCTGAAATCCCTGACGAAATTTTTATTAAAACCATCCAACGACAAAGCAAGACTAAACCTAAATACAATAAAGAAGAAGTTAAAGAAATAGACCCGGCTATGAAAACAGTACAAATTCACCCACGTCATCATAACACCAAAGAGAAGGCTCACTTAACCAACGTAAAACCACCCAGGAAATTCTATGAGACCAAAGTCCAAAATGCATGGAATACCGAACTACCATCCTCAGATACTTTAACACATAAATACGGACTCAAACTAACTAGGGAAAACTTACTGACACTAAAACCCGGAAACTGGATAGACGACATGATTATGAACTTCTATATGGAGTTGATAGACGAAAGGAATAGAAACCACAAAACATTTCCCTCAACCTTCTGTTTTAACTCTTTCCTCTACCCTATGTTAGAAGCACACGGTTACGACCGAATAAGACACTTTACTCGTAGGTCAGACATATTCAGCAAAGATTTAATAATCATACCAATCCATAAAACAAACCATTGGAGTCTCGTGGTAATTAACACGAAACGTAAACAGATCACGTACCTAGACTCCCTCTCCGAAACACGTACAAGAAATGGCACTGCAGCCGCATACGCCATCCCGATCCTAGAAAACATTCAATCGTACCTGGCTTTCGAGTTTCTCGAAAAGAGGGGAATCCTACTGGATTCAGAAAACTGGGAAACAATCCACTTGCTAACAATCCCACAACAATCGAACTCAGACGATTGTGGTGTTTTCGTCTGCCAGTTTGCCAAAGCAATAACGAGCAATAAGAACCCTACTTTCTCCCAAACTGACATACCATACCTCCGAGAACAGATGTGTACAGAAATCCTCAGGAATTCCCTGTTTTGACATTGTTACAGGATCCTGATCCTCCTCTCCTCCGCCTCAGGACTAGAATTAGTCAACGTCACATTGAACCCTGGACTTCTCCCAGTACTCCTTAGACCGGCCAAAATAGTGGAAGGTTATCATACCATCACTCACTATTACGACCTCAGCGCTTTAATTTCAAAAATCAATTCCCTTCGCACTCAGTACCAACAAGTGTTCACTTCCGTTATAGACTCCCAGACTACATACATAGAACGCACTGATATGTTCACCACAACTATAAACCATACCTTCGAAGTGATTGACTCTAAAATACAAAACTTTAAGATCGGCAACCAACGAACAAAGAGATCAAAAAGAGGACTAGTTGACGGGTTAGGCTCCTTAATCAAATTTGTTACGGGAAACCTAGACGCGAAGGATAGCGAACGCTACGATAACATAATAAACCATTTACAACGAAATCAAGAAAACTTACAGGACCAACTAAACTCTCAATATTCGGTGAATCAAGCTTTTGCCGAAAATTTTAACAAAACTATGGACATCATCAATCATAACAACCTTCAGATCCAGAAAGAGTTTGAATCCCTTCGAGACATGAAAGTAGGGGAACAAACACACATTCGTGCCTTGAATGACTTCCTGGAACATTGCCAAATTTCACTACAACTACTAATAAACGTTATCCAGGACATAGAGACGTCACTCACCTTCTGTGAATTGGGTAAATTACATCCAAGTATCCTGAGCTCAGAACTTTTGTTAGACGAATTGGACCGCCTCACGGCATTCTATGGCCCTAGGTTCCTGAACCATACCGGAAAAGACCTATTCGAAATTAAATCCCACATAAAAGTCCAATGCTTTATCGGAACAGACGAAATAGTCTACTTTCTCGATGTCCCTATTGTAGATCCCAGAAATTTCGACCTATACTATTTAGAATCCCTACCGGCAACATTAAATTCCGAGTACGTAACGATCGTACCCTCCGTTCGCTACCTGTTGAAATCACAAAATGAAGTCCTTACCCTAAGAGACGAATGCCCTTCTGGCCTCGCCTATTATCTCTGCCCCGGTCACATGTTAATAGATGTCAATTCCCAGTGTGAAGCCGAATTCCTTAAGACAAGTTCCACGGGAAATTGCAATTACGCAAAACTGGAAATCCCCACCAACTACGTCTCGCTCTTGTATAGGATCAATCAATACTTGCTCGTCTTCCCTCATGGCGATGTACTCACTATCACCTCAAAATTCGGAAAAGAGTTACGAAACTTACGAGGGATCTACCTGGTCAGACCTAGCCAGAACTTAGTGTCCTATCACAATCAAACCCTGTTTGCTGCACATAGAAGCATCTTAGGCACACCCCTTATAGTCAGTAACGTACAACTCACGCCCGACTCCTCAAAAACATTAGATAATGTAATTCAGCTTAAAAATCTAGATTTGTCCTCTATACAACTAGAAAATTGGAAACCTGTCAAACGCTTCACGTTATATCAACTTGCAACCCCTAGTTTCTGGTCTATACTCCTTTATGTCATGTTACTCAGTTTCATCGTAACAATTATAGTTCAATACAAGAAGCACAAAAGACGACAAAATGCCTAATGGGCACCTCATTATGTCCCCTTTATGTAATTGTACTATGTAATCACCGTTATTACTATTACATCTTATCGTAACCATTGTAATTAATTTTTCATTGTTTTTGTTTTAATTATCATATCAGGCTACCTTTATGTAATCGTAAATATTAGGTAAGCACTGTCACTACTATTGCATTTTATTGTAATCATTGTATTCATTGTTTTGATGATCATTGTATTTATTGTAATCATTTTTGTATCATTTTTGTATTCATTGTAACCATTATAATCGAAAACCCAGAGATGATGCACACCCCCAAAACTAAACTATGAAATTTCGTGTCCCCAAAACTAAAATCTGCATTTGCCCACAAAAAATAATTACCTAGCACAAAATATAATGAACAAAACTTTTGGGTCCCCAAAATTTCAACTTAGGGGGGAGGAGTTACATACGACGCCTCAACCCTTGGGTAATAACGAGCTGACGCAGCAGCCAACCCCTATATAAGCCCGCGGCCATCAGCCTCGGCAGTTCAGTCTCCGCCCGTACGTCCCCGCATAAACATCGCGCAGTGCATCATCTTTGTTCAGTCTTGTGAAAAGTGAATAAAGTCATTTTTAAAAACTCTAAACTCTACGAGTCTTATTTAATTTATTTATTAAATTTTAATTCATACATTATGTCGTTATCCAACTACACACCCCAAAAGAATTAGGGGACCACTTTTCCTTGTAGAGGCCAAAGACCCCAGATCAATCGGACAAAGTTCACATTATATCTCATGATTAGGTAGGTACCTAATGGAGATGGGATGTGCCTTGTTCTTTTTGTTTTATCTCAAATACTGAGAAAGACCAGCGATATCAAGCTCCGACTTGAGCCAAAACAGAATGAATCGCACTTCTTCATGGTTATTAGGGAGTTTTTGCAACGCTGAGTCGTAGTCGAGTGGGAGGAACTACAAATAGAAATTGAGCATTGCGCATGCGCGAAAAATGCTAACGGTTAGCGGTCCATTCGTTGTACGAATAGAAAAATCTTCAAGAGAAGCCGAATACAGCTCCGAATATGCATGTAACCTTCCATGACGAAAACCTACGAGTAATGCTATAATCAATTTCTTTAGTTCGACTATTTCAAGGTGGCCATGACATGCGCATTGAAATATTCGTGATTTTCAAAAAAGGTGGTTAGTTTGTAGGATTCGTCCTAACCTAAATTATGCTGATACCTTATAATGGATTCACCTAAAACTTCACGATCTACCATCAGTCCGATATCGTTCGAGGGTATTTGGGTTCAAGTCTCAGGATGTCATCCTACTAATTTTGTTGAAATAGGTAACCATTGCACCTGCCAAACCTGAAATTGGTTGTTATAGACGAAGCTCCGATACTGATAGATCGATTTTGATGAAATGGGTAGGGATTGTGCCACAAGGGAATGTGCTCTGACTTGAGCCAAAACATAATGAAATCTCAGCATTTTTCTCAAAAGAAGTAGCCCACTCCCCCCTAATTTTTTCCCACAATTTTTGGGATATCGAAGTGACACTTGGAGAGCGTTTATGGGGTGCCTGACACTAAGTTTTAATCAAATAAAAATCTGAAAAAATCCAAAAATTTTTAGGACTACAGAAAAGGGACTTTTATACTACCCGGTTTTTGGATAATTAGGAAACCATTTTTCCATTTTTTACCGAGTGACGCCTCATTTCAAAGATTTTTTATTTTTGAACACGTCGGTGAAGCCAGAATTGCGATGTTTTATTCCGTTCTAGGATTAGAGCAGATAGCCATGAAGATTCATTCTGTTTTGGCTCAAGTCGGAGCTTGATATCGCTGGTCTTTCTCAGTGTTTGAGAAAAAAAAAAATGAACGGGGTGCATCCCATCTCCATTAAGGCATCTAATCATGAGATATCACGTGAAATTTGTCCGATCGATCTAGAGTCTTTGAAGTCTGCAAGGGGAAGAGATCCCTTAATTCTTTTGAGGTGTGTATTTTAAGCAATGTTTGTTCTCTACATACAAACACATGTTTAAATTTGATAATAAATTACGCGTACAAGGACAGATCTCGTAAAACGCTGCGAACTGGCCGTTGTACCTCTAAAGGGGAACCCTACTAGTAAAAATTCTTTAAGATGATGTCCATAAATGAGACCTCCCCCCCAAATCTGTTACAATAGTTCAGCCCTTAATTACTACTCTTTAGGGTTGATCTGAATTGATGACCATGTTACCTACTGGTACATCCTTTGCCGATATATGATTTTTGAGCCAAATTTCATAAACTTTGGTCCAGCTGTTATAGAGAAAACATCTGGACGGCGGACGGCAGGACGCACGGATTTTTTTTTTTTTTTTTTTTTTGATTTTTGGATTATACGGTGCATCTTCAAACGTAAATCAACAAATTTTGAGGGAGGTTAAAAAAATCATTACATGGTCGATTACAGAGGTTCAGTATTGAAAATAAAAAACCAAAATTAATGAGGTTAAATTAATCATTACCTTCCTACACTTCACAAGTCCATTTATAGGTGACAGAAATTATAATAAACTCAATCCGTGAAGTGAAAATTCCATTGGAATTTTATCAGCTGACACAATCGTGGTAGTTTTCAAGGCGATTTTTACTATCTTTCACCAGTTGATGTATTTTTTCCTGCCAGTGTTTTAGGCCTTAGGGAGAGCAAACGGAAGAACGTACAGCGGCCCGAGTTGTTCCATTCGATTCTTAGGGGTATCATCTATAAATTACACCCAGAAAACTGTGCGACGCTCGTATCAGCTGATATAATTCCAAAGGAATTTTCACTTCAAGTAATCGGGTTTATTATCACTTTAGTCACCTGTAGGTGGCCTTCTGAAGCTTAAGTAGGTGATATAGTTTATATAAATAATTGTAAGTTGGTGGGTCAACTCGTTTTAAAAACTAGAGAAGTGTAGGTGTGTTACTTAATTTATTTATCTTCGGTAGGCGTCTACACCTATGGCGATACATTTAGATTCCTAATGTGTAATAGACTTCGTTTAATTATTATAGACAGGTCTGCTGCGTGGAAGGACTACACAATACAGAAATAATAAACCTTTTTGTAATAATTAGCAGCGTTTCAACTTATTACTTACCTCTATTCTATTCTCTTGATTGTTGTGTTTTGAGTCTAATTGTTATATTTATGGTGTAGTGAGTCATTTGTTTCCATGTGCTGATGTCTTACCTCAAATTTAAAAAAACCAAAAGGCAAGCATAATTTTCCACGTGAAACTTTCTAGGTCATTTACGATGATTCATCAGTTTCAGATTTAGATACCTCCAATCAATCAATGGAGCTCATCGTCTCAGGAACGCCGCTCCGAAAATAACAACTCAGGCCGAAAACAATCGATCTAAACACCGAGATTGACCGAAATAGGAAACAGAGGAATTTTTTGAGAAAACAGCAATAGTTTTCCAGGGTCGGAAATTCTTTCTGATTCATGCCCCGAAAATAATGTTTAAGGATCCAAGATAAACAATAACATTCTCGTAATTGAGGTGGTCGTTACTGTTTGCATATATAATAGGTCCTCGGCTTTAAGGGGACAATCAGTCCCGTAATTTTCCCATAGAAAGAGGTTCATTCTGCATGACGATGACATCAGTGGTCCTAATTCTTTTTGCGTCGATGAGCTATGGTAAGTCGATCACGATTTTCATAATAGGTAATCTATGCAATAAACATTGGTGTGGAGCGTCGAACAACTTTATACTGCTTCCACACAACCGAAGGAAACTTTGTGTTCATAAAATAAATCGAAAACCAAAAAAAAATTTCCCACTAATATAAAAATGTCTACTTGCGTTTTGAGTTTTACAGCTTGCTGATCAATTTCGTTACTGTGCCTGTCTTTCACAATTCCTAGTCACGCCGAAAACTGAGCTGTGTTTGGACTGTTTTAGTCCGATTTTGATGAAATTTTCAGGTATTGGGTGGGTTACCCCCAATATGGTCACCTATAAATTTCATTACCTTCGGTTCAGTAGTACCATGTGCTTATGCTCAAACTTAAATGTAATATACATATATACATATATATATATATATATATATATATATATATATATATATATAAATATATAAGTTTATATTTATGTATTAGAGCTGGGAGTGACGTTTTCCAAGGTTTTTTCTTTTATTTATTTATATTTTATTTTATTTTTTCTTTGACTAAAGTCAAACGTGATGTAGTGTTCCCTAATTCATACGCAGGGACAGGGCGGCCCCATCGCCAAACCCTATCAAATCTTCGGCGGAGATCCATTTCTTTCGCTATCCTCTGATGCACATGGATCCTGGCTCTTACTATTGCGAATCCTTGTGGTCTGAACCATTTTTCAGCCAGTTTTTCGGCGAGAACTTTTGTAAAGGCCACCATCTGGGGGGCAAAGAGGCCGTCGACCGAGCAGGCTAGGGGAGTAAATGATGCGTGTCTCTGCTCACATGCTGTCAGATATTTTCGTTTTTTTTCCTCGTCAGCCTCAGCGAGGACCCCCGCAACTGTGCGATCGACGTATGAGGGAGCGTCAGTGTCAGAGACACGGACGTCGAACAACGCTTCCCTCTGTCGATCCCACACGCGACGGCATACAAAGTTCCCTTTGAGGCCTGGTGTGGTTGGAGATGGTTCAAGAATTACTAGTTCTTTAATGATATTGCCCCATGCGGATGACATGAGCTCACCTACAAGGTCTCGTATCTCATTGTGCCTTCGTGTAATTAGTCCCCCGGGGGCATGTTCGAGACTGAATTCATGGTTGCCACACCCATCACATGCAACTGGCATCTCAACTGGCTTTCTCTTGTAGCGGATGGCTAAGGAGTCTCGAAATTTGCAAGCAGACAAGTCATAATTGTGCTTATTTCGTTCTGTCAGTTTTCGTCCCTCGGGGGGTCGGGACTCGGGGTTGAATATCAGTTTGAGGATCGTGCCGTAAGAATCTTATTGCAATTGGTTGAGTAATACTAACCCTCCCAAAAAGACGCTCTGCGTTCAAATGATGGCTAGCCACAAAATGCAAGATATCATCCAATTGAGCCAAACCAATAGTTAGATTGCCGCCTCCTATTACAGTGCATTCATTCTCACACTCTTTTTGACTGCGTTTGGGAGTGAGACGCTTCTCTTCAACGTCTTTTCCGATTTTAGCCGATTACACGACCGTGCTGGTAAGTGTGGAGGCGGATTCACTCATCGCAGCGAGAATGAAAATGAAAATATATTCCTAATATTGAATAATAATATATTTCAGTCATCCTAATAACGGCTAAACGGCTGGACCTATTCTGACGGGAGTGGTCGTAAAACGATCAGCAAGTTCCGGGCAGAACATAGGCTAAGTCTGAACCTCCAAAACATCCTTTTACTTCATGAACGGCGCTACCCTTCGCAACCGATTTGTTTAGTTCCCAAACTTTTGTTATTATGGTTGCTAACAGGCAGTTTGTTAGCTGTGGAAATTCGTCACAAGTGGAGAAGCCTTGAAGGATTGCTGTACGGGTGTTCCGAGTGAAGTATGGAATGCATTATTGATAGTTGATGGAGGGGAATTTGATATTTCGTGCGAAGAGTGGGGCGAAAAACCGATTTGTTTGTCTCCCGAAATTTTATTATGGTTGCCAACATGCAGTTCGGGACCTTTCTTGGCGCGTGTTTGGTTTTGACGATTTCGATCTGCTGAGTGAGCCCCTAGGAAGTTGAAATTTGATAGGGAGACTCTCTGGGTCATTAAAAGACGATTGAAATGATGGGCTCTTTCATTATCAGCTGAGTGAGCTAAATTCTCTCCTGTTTACCCTAGGAAGTACTAAACTAAGTAAGGAATCGAGTAGTACATAACAAACATGAAGCACCGAAAAGATAGCTGTGTGGATAAAATTACGATCGAATCATTGAAACATCGCATCGTTTATCCTCAAATAAATATTCAAGTGTTGCCAAAAAAGCAATATATTAATAGAGCTAATACGTTAATTGAAATTTGTTATCTGATGTTCTCATTTGTTAATGCCATACATAAAAAGGTATCTATACCTATTTTTTAAATTATAAATTTTAATACATGTACGGATAATTAATTAAAATAATGAGTCCATATTATGACAATCATGTTGGTACGAATCCTGTTTATTATATATTGTTACAATTATTTCATGTTCTAGCATTTTTCTTTCCTGGAATTTCATCGTACAGTCAGCAAAATTACTACAACCCACAGCCACAGTTTGGGAGTGAGTATTTTTACCTTGCTTACATTAGTGTATATTATATCATCTCTCTCTTAACCTCCATACCTTCAAATGGTAGGTTGGTAGACGAGAACACCTTTGCAAGGTTTACATTTACTCATAATCGTAAATAGTTCCTCATAGTCGATAAATCCCGTTCATTTATTTATTTATTTATTTATATTTTATTTTTTTTTTATCGCCTTAGAAAAAAAACATGTTTTGTACCTAATCACTCAAAATTTGTTAGTTCTCATTTCTAAATACTCGTACAAGATGTTCAGATATCTAATACTTATCCAAAATCCAGCAAATTATCGTAGGTTGGTTTATCCCCTTATACCTCAAATTGTCATCAAAATCCATTATTTCACTGAAATCGAGCAGATCAAAATTGAGCAATAAATGCGTGTTACAAGAATTTCCGCTTCATTTCGGAAGCCTGAAAGATGAAGATTGAAAATTTCTTCGCTATTTTTGGTGATGATCGATTTTTGAAAAACCGTGATTTTAAGACCACCCTCAGTGTGGGTAACGCAGTTGATGCTCCTCTATCAGTTTCATAGTTCACAAGTCTATACTCCACTCTGTTCATGCGCAAGCGTTTAATCAATCTAGCATAATTTTTTTAAGGCTCTCGTACGATCTGGCTCAAACTCGTAAGGCAGTCAAGGAAAAGACGATCCGATCAACCCAAATCAATTTCAATACAATCGTATCATTGGTAGCTGCTGCGCATGCTCGAACGTGAAACCTTTGTATCTACTGTTGCTTCTATATAAAGTTTTCTTTCAATTTCGGTGAAATTTTCAGCGAATGTACGCTTTAGACTTTTCATTGATCCCATAGAACTACATTGCCTCCTGACGCTCTGGTAGTTTCTGCGGACGTGCAGTCGTAGAATCAAACCTAATTTTCTCATTGCCTAATCGACCGATTTTTACATTTTTTCGCTCTAGTTTAACTAACCTATATAGGAACTACTTGTAGCCATTGAATCTTTCAGAATGATAAAAACATATTCAGTGGTCTATACATATTACGGACACGAGAATGCTATTTGCCACACACAACTCGGCAGACGTTTTTCTCCCTTGGTTGATTACGTAAGATTCATTAGTGAAAACAATAAACCAAAATTTCGGCCGATCACTCACTCAACTTTTTTAACCCGCCATCAAGTGAAACCCAATTACTTTTTAGCATTTATTAAATTTTCTCATTATTTGCAGGGTTTCCGACTTTTATTGCGATTTATTGTTGAATTTATTTTTATACTAACCAATAAGAGTGAGGTAATAAACATGTTATATTCAAATAATTCCATCGGATATGGTGACATTTATACAGGAATTTCAAATTGTGATTTTTCCAGGCTATATGGCGAATCAGCGTATCCAACCTCAAATCCCTTGGCCACGCCCACCTAGTGAATTCTCATCTAGAGCAATACCCAGAGAGGCTAGAAGACAACCCGTGCTCGTTCAAGGTGCAGTGTCCAACGCTGGGGACTCTGGAAGCATCTATGTAGGCGGAAATTAAAGATAATTAATGCCAAATAAAGATGATGAATTAATATTGAAATACTTTCTTCGAGAAAATTAAAACTTACCCGTCTTAATGTGACCCGTTGGGTTAAAGGTTGTAGCGATACATAGTAATTGATATCCAGGAAATTAGATCATAGATTTTAGATTAGGAAAAGTTGGACTATAGTATATCCGCTGGACAAGGTATTTAATATGATAGGTAGGTGGTTGATGAACCGGGATTCATTCATTCTAATATAATACTGTTGGTTGGTTTGGTGTCTCCATATTTTACAGTCTAGATGGGCTGTGGAGGTAGGGGGTAATGAAGACGTCTCCCCTCGGTAGCTATTTATTTCTTCCGCCCGAGTACTTACTCCGCACGGCATCTTCAGGAGCTTAGGTCGGGTCTTTGCCTATACTTGGGGTCCCCCTCTCTGCTTATCATTCTTTGGTAGTTATATGTGTATCATTGGGTGTAGGAGCATGAGTACGTCATTATCATACATCAGCCGCAAAAATGATGTGGATTATCTAGTTATCAGAACTATTCTTAAAAAACTAAGTACAAATTTTTAGAGTCCCATTAGTACATGAAATGGTCACGTGAAAGACCGTGCCATAAGAGCTCTGCCAGGCGAGAATATTAGGTATCACCTTTGGAATGGGAAGTGGATAGGTATATATACCTACCTACTTTCCCTATATTATTACTTATTGTTCGTGTACGTCCATAGACAAAAATAGAAGTAGGTAGATACCTACCTACATAATTAACATTTTTCGTCCCACGAATTCGGGTAACTGCAAAACTGGCTAATAACTGCTTTGACAATGCCGTCTTTGTGAAGTCTACGACTTCACAAGAATGAATTTCAATATTTTTTTCTTTACTGCTGGTTTTGAATTCAGCTAACTGCATGAACATTTATTGATTCAGTCAAATTTGTTCGACAAACATGCTACTCAGCAGTTGTATTCGTTGGCAGAGCAACATCATGTCTACTTTGTTTACCTTTAAGCGAATCTGGTTTATTTACTTCAACAAACTATCAAATCTATCTTTTTATTCATACAGTAAAACAAGGAAAGCGTCCTCAGTTGTAGTTACAAGAACGGGATCATTTAGGTATTTAAAATATGAAAACAATACAAGAAAAAATGCTTGAAGAAATGGAGGGAATTTTCACACATGCCAACTCAAAGAAGAACCTGACCTTAGGATTATTATAGTAAGAGGTCTTCATCATTCAACTGATACAACTCTAGTCATGGAAAAACTGAAGACCATTCACAGTCTTCATCCTGTACAAATTCTGCATCCACCACCGGAGAACTGGGAGAGAGAGATCCGTCTTCGCAGAAATACCAAATAGAACTGACTGGCTGGGGCGATCTTTACTACATATATAGTATTTCTCAGGTGGCCTGATCTCTGCAGTCTTTCACCCAAACTAATTTATTAAGAAAATAGCCTTCCTGGTACTTCTAGAAGTATTTGGACCCTCCTACATCGTTCCCGCCCACGATACAAACTCTACTCGCCCACACCGGCCGTCCGCTCTTCCAAAGGGAAAAGCTCAGTGAGCCTGGCGTCAGCCGGCTTACACAAGGATTTCACATTGGTGCATGCGCAGTAGCTATTAATGATACAATCATGTTGAAATTTGTATGGGATGTTCAAATCGTCATCCCCCAACTATCCTTCAAATCTGAGTGAGATCGGACGAATAGGGCGTGAGCAAATGGTGCTCTGTGAAATATTGAGTCGGGAACGATGTTACTGATAGGGGACCGTCTACACTCTAGACTGCCGCACATTCCCTGAAAATTTCATCTAAATCGGATGAAAACTGTGGAAAATAAGCTTGTTAGTTACAAGGATTTACGGACACACGACAGACACACACACACACAAAAGCAGACAGACAGACAGACTCGGAATCAAAGTTGTTCAGAATGGTCTGAAACGTAAAATACGAGTGGAAATTTTGATTTTGGGGGGTCAAATTTTTTTTTTTTTTTCTTTCTCCCGAATGTGAAAATACCTATAGGTAGACTCGGAAGCAATAACCATTTCAGGATGGTGCTCTTCATCCAACTTCCTCTGGCGTCGCGGACGTCATCAGCTGTCACGCCATCATGAATGAAGGATCAGAATTCGTTCTGATGATTTCGCCTAAAGATAATCATTGCCTCGCCCCCTTGAGATGAGATGGGTTCGCCGTACAGAATGCTTGAGAACTACTTGGAAGGGAGACCCTTACCTTTGCGGTCACCCATCCAAGTACTCACCACGCTCAACGTTGCCTAACTTCGCTAATCGCATAAGAGACGGTTCAACGCAACACCTAAAATCTTAGTATAAATAAACGCCAGGAACTCCCCCGGGGATCATTCGCGTTCCAATTCTGAACTATAGTATTCCAACTAAGCACCTTGCCTATCCTTCTACACCCAACCAACGGGGCCACGCTTCCGAGTTAAATATTCCTAAATTCTAAATGGGTCTACGTGTTACCTTAGAATTTATCCCTAATATGCCGGGGCCTTGGTTCGGGATGGAAAGCTGATCTACTCAATGGGGCCAAGGTTCCGAAGTAAACTCTATCTCACTCAACGGCACTATGCGTACTGGGGTGAATTTCCTTTCCTTTCTCAATCCACAAGCTATGCTAGTTTAATCAAGGTTGTTATTAGACAAAGATTCGAGCAAGTCTGACTCGCAACCTCCAGTTCATATCCATATTCAGAATACCCAATAGAGAAGAAGTTCATTACGATTGGGTAATCCTCCTCCAAGTTTCCTCTTCAAAATCGCCGTTGGCCTTCTTATCAATTCTTACCAATCACATCTAGCCTAATCAATTAAATTTGCTTAACTATTAAATTTATTTACATAGCAATATCAATCGAACCACTTTAAACTCGTTTATTGGTCTTGATGCAATGTTTGAATTAATTCACACATAATCATATCAACGGTTATCATTTTAAAAATTTAAGTTGAATTAAAAATAAATATGATCGAAACAAAAACGCTGCAAGTTAGGTAGGTTTCTAATAGTTTCATTATTTCCAAATCAATTGAGCTTATAAGTACGCATGCACAAACGTAAAATGCATTTAACGAACATAATTCCTTACTTTTTCGTCAGATTTCGATGAATTTTCATGATTGTACGAGTTGAGTCTGCGCTTGAACTAAAGGATAATCCCCTAAATATTCTGCTTTTACTTTCAAAGTAATTATTTGCAAACCTATATTGCCATGCTCCGGTGTAACAACTTTTTAAACAAAACTATTCCGTAAATCCTCCATTTTATTCTACAAGTAATTTATGAGAATGATGAAAGTCTCCTTTGATAGAGTTCTGACCCTTCCCGACTCAAATACAAAATATGCAGATTAGGGTTTATATAAATATCCTCTAACTTTTTTGTTTCTGTCAAATTCGCCTACTGTTCTTTGAAAAACTTTTTCCATTCACTTCTTCAGTAATAAATCTCATGCATTTTTTACCAACTTCTACGAAAATATGTATACTGTATATATAGCTCTACAGCCTCTCATATTCAAACTCGGATTCGTTATTACGCCTTTCTTTAATGATGTTTAATTTTTTTCCAGGTACGTGTGAGGAAATTCCTTCAAGCATCCTCAGGGTGAGTTAACAACTTTCCTGAAACCAATCAAAACCTTTTAGTCACATCCGAGGGCAGGAGGAAAGAGAGCCAGGTTTTTCAATGTCTGTAAAGTGAGGTTTTTTTTTTTTTTTTTTTTTTTTTTTTTTCAAAATGAACAAACGTTCAGTTCACACAGAGCTTGTTAAAAGTTCGCACTAAAGGATAAAAACGAGTTTTCACGTTGAAGCCATTTTTGTTCACAGTAGCGGTATGAATAATTAAAGCCATAGTCGGTTTTCGCTCACAAACTTGTTTACAAACAACTCCTTAACCGGTAAACCTGTTCGTTTATTATTATGTTCGTTATTTGACTTTTTGAAACAAAATTTTCTACATTAATATTTGATGGTCAACCGGTTTATACATAATTTTCAGTTGTTTATCTTTATCCCGGCCTCACTTCTGTGCAAATATGCAAGAATCGTGGTGGGCTAATTGAAATTGGGTTTTAACTGTCGGAGTTTTTTAAATTAATTTTTATTTTTTATTTAGGCAACATCCTTTTTTTGTAACCCTCCAACGGTGCTAACGAAAGAAATATTCGAACAATAATTATACCAACAGTTACTATTTAACCTTTTTGGTGTTCTCATAAAACACCTACAGCAATGGTTTTTTATGGCTGCATATGAGATGAAATGAGATGAAGTGCCCTATTGGCTTGACATACTCCAACAGCTCTAATAGCTGGTGGATATCGTAGCTCTAATCGATGGTGGATACCGTAGTGCTAATGGCCAGACAGCATAGGCCCGTAGATTCCTAGATCTGGACTGTGCAGGGCCGTAGATGATAATAAAAATAACGGAAAAGCAAATAATGGAACTAACAAACTGACAATTGGAATGATCATATACATAACGACCAACGAGCAAGTGAGCGAATTGCCAACTACAGGAATTAGGTTGGCAAGAGAGAAAGCTGTTGTATGATCGAGTTTGACCTTCTCCCACTAGGTGGGTTACCCTCTCTTAGAGGTCTGAACCCTTCTCTAGTTCTGGCCCTACCCTCAGATTCATTTACTTTGTTCATTTTCGAAAACTAAAGATGTACAGAGGTCAGGCACAACTGTTTTTAACATGGTTTTTATCAACCGCTGGAAGGTTTCACCCTTACCTACCTAACTAAGACTAAATTTTCTTTTGAAACATATTACAGTAATAGTATTTTGAAGACATCATTCACAATAGACAAAGTGCCTATTATCGAGGTAGTTAATAGGTACGTCCTCAGCACAATCAAGGCTTTTCGTGAAAATTCCATCAAAAACCTTGTTGCAGTGTTAAACTTTATCTGTTTTGATTCCATTCGAGTATCAGACTTGAAATTTGAATCTTCAATATTTTGAGTGAAGTCATCATATCTTACATTTTTTACTATAATTTTCAACAATGAACGTCTGTGTGGATATAATTAGATTCTGATGTACCATTGTAACTTGGTATGAGCTCATGTTAAATACAGTTGCTACGTTCAAAGAGAACTTCCACAGTCGAAGAGGTTTGATTGTATCAGCCTTATAGCTCATCTGGTTGGAGCATTGTTACTAAAGATAAATTTCTCCTTAGTAATTAAGGACTCGTGTTAGGACTCTGTCGATGTATCAAATATTTTGGGCTATAACAGGTGGCGCACATCAGTAAAACCCGAAATAATATGGAATAATGAATTAAAATCCCTCTCGAGCCAAGGTCCGACCCCTGTTGCTGTACCTGAGAGCCGCTGAGCACTACTACAAACTGTGATATCTGATCTGTGATATATTTATATAGTCATAGTTTTATTTCACTTTGCTGTTTGTATATAGTAGCATGTGTATAGTTATTTCCCTATTTTACATCTAGTCTTAGTTGTATTACTTTATTTTTGGGGTTTTTTTTAATCCACTTGTGGGGCTAACAGTGGTCATCACTGTACCCCTAATTTTTTTCCCCTTCCGAGTTGGCTGTGGAGTCCTTGATGGAGCTCCTTTTTAGTCAAGGATGGCAACATGGCTCCCCTTAGAATCGTGCCACTTCCAGTGTCCCTTTAGACACCTTGTTCAATGCCGCTAATGACCCTTCTGGTTGAGATGCGGCTTAAACCTTGAAAATAAAAAATAAAAATAAGTAGATCAGCCCTTTTGGGTGGCAGCCGTCAACCGAGTAGACGTTTTATTTGATTTCATTAGTTTTGCTAGATTGGTGCCTAATTCTATGTAGATATATGTATATTCAGATGATGAATAGACTACATTAATGATTATTTGCTTGATGTTCTAGTGTTTCTTGTGTGGACGATATTATCGTTTATATTTCTATTTGGTTCACTTATATATTGTCACTGATACATTTATATCAAATTTCTGATGGCTGAATGTTGAATTTACAACGCTTATTTTTGTGTTTGTTGAAAAGTGAAGGAATAATCAATCCCGATTAATTGTATATAAAAAATTCCTAACATAGAAGAAGGCATCCTGAAATTCAAGATATTTTTGTGAATTGTAGAGAATGCTTCTCGATTCGTTGCACACAATTTACAATATCAACGAGCCAACGCCGTGGATCGTGTAACCTATAGCTAAAGGCTATTAGTGAGCACTTCCCGGAGAAACCCGATCGCAATTAAATTTGTTATGCGATGTCGACGGCATGAATATCCATGACAACAATTATACTGGAAATGACATTTGATGCGTAGTGATGTTTATGTGGCCCCGAGTAAGTAGGATGTCACCTCTAAAGCAAGAGGACACATTTACCTAGCGGCGATAGTGAATCAATTTGAAATGAGGTACAAATTGGTTGCTTATGGGGTGCCAATGAGATATGAGCACAACCACAAAAAAACTCTTGAATCTGGGTATATTTACATTTCAGTAATACCTATTCAAAAAATAAAATAAAACAAAATAATAATACCTAATAATAATGAAAACTCCAGTTGTACAATAAGACTACAAGTGAGCGAATTTGTGTAAATAAATCCATTTAAATCCATTATATTTGTTATTATCTGACATTTTAGCCTTAATTAAAACTCAACAAGTATATCCACCAGGAAACCAGGTGTTTTATGAAGGCTGCTTGTGTATAATGTCTCTTTATTTACTCGTTACCGACGTTTCGCTATTGAGACATTGCATCATCAGGGGATCTGAGGACAACGAACAGGTAACCAATATCTGAACTCTCACCACAAAGCCAAAGAATCTCTGTGCCTGCCGAATTCTAAACTAATATGTGACCGTTCAAGGGAAAATGGAGCTTGTGGCCTTCCAAGGCTTTTTTTTTTTTAGGAGAACGAGAAAACGAAGCTGAAACCTGCTGAAAATTAACAATATTCGGGCCCGTACTTTTTCAAACTTTAAAAAATCATAAATTTTGATTGGAAAAAGATAGGAAAACGAAACGATTTTGTTCAGCAATGTGGAGAAAAAAAATATAAACTCAGATTTGAGCTCTGACAAGTTAAGCCCCCTATTCCCTTTCACGGTCACATATATACTCACAGACATTCTAAAAATTAAACAATCCACCTCAAACGGTTCAGGAAGGTGTGTATCATTCACCTCTGCAGTCATCAAAACGTAAAATGAGGATTCTCTTAATTTTAAAACAAACCATTACTGCCTAATATTTTTTGAAAAATTATCCTATTATTACTATAAAATATATGGATTTTACCTTTCTTTGTACATAACAGCAACAACAACACTTCTTTCATTATTAAATAACATCACAAGCCTTAACAACAAAAATAAGAGCAATGATGCAATTTTTTAAAGGAACAGCAACAAAGGTACAAAACTGGTACCTACGTTGTAAAGTACGATTTGACTAGAATTCCTATAATTGTACAAATATTCTTGAAACACTTTGAACAAAATTTTCGATGACTGTAGTTTTGCAGTTCCTTTGAAAAATTTAATCATAGCTCCTATCTTTGGAGTTAAGGCTTGTGATGTTTTTGAAACTGAAAGAAGTGTTGTTGCTGTTTTGAACAAAGTAAGGTAAAATCCATATATTTTATAGTAGTACTAGGATAATTTTTCAAAAATTACTAGGATAATTTTTCAAAAAATACTTGGCAATAATTTTTTATTTTTAAATAAGGGGAATCCCCATTTTACCTTTTGATGACTTCAGAGGTGAATCCCACCTTCCTGAACCGTTTGACGTGAATTCCTTGATTTCCTGAATGTCTGTTAGTATGGTAGATTGGAATTTGGTAGCTACTTTGGCTTTTTAGTTCAGATATTGATTACCTGTTCGTTGCCCTCAGATCCCTTGATGATATATAAAATATATAACTAGTAAATATGCATGATTTTGAGCCGTTTTTTCTTTTTTATAATTATTTTGTAATATTTTTTGAAATTTGAGAAATTTACTGAGATCTGTCCAACGAACAGTTTAATTAGTACTTGATTTTTCGGCGAAACATCGGTTTTTATAAATCCCATTTCTAAGGTGACACATCATCTACAGTAAATTAGATATAACAAATTTATATACTTATATATTATAACTAACAATAGACCATGAAAGAAAAATGTCCCCGGGAGATGTTCATTCGGGCCTCTGTGCGCGTGACATCATGAATGTTTAGATCATTGAAAAGTTCTAAGTGATCTTGAAAAATTCCATAGCGGAAAAAAGTAAATCAAGAAGTAGCGTGTCAAATGTCATAATTGGTCAATTAAGAAACGAAAAAATGAAGCTCACAGATTGTTATTTGAGAACATTGAAATTGATAGGGGACTATTTACAACCAAAACCGTGCATTCGCTGAAAATTGTACCAAAATCGGATGAAAACCGTGGAAATTAAGGTCATTACAAGTATTTCACATTGGCGCATGCGCAGTAGCTATTATTGATACAATTGTAAATTTATATGAGGAAATAAGTCATCTTCTTCCAACTATCATCCAAATTTAAGCGAAATCGAACGACTAGAATGTGAAAAAATGGAGCATAATGCAATTTAGGTTTGCGCATGCGTAGAATGAAGTATTGATTTGGTAACAATGAAACTGATAGAGGACTATGCACAACCTAATTCGTGCATTCTCTGAGAATTTCATCGAAATCGGATCATCCAAATTTGAGCGAGATCGGACGACGAGGTCGTGAAAAATAGAGCATAATGGAATTTACGTTTGCGCATGCGCAGTGTGAAGTATTGATTTGGCAACCTTTAAACTGACGTGGAACCATCTACCACCTAGCCCGCACATTCCCTGAAAATTTCATCCAGATCGGAAGAAAACTGTGGAAAATAACCTTATAACAAGGATTTCATATAGGCGCATGTGCAGTAGCGCATGATTGATACAATGATGTTTAAATTGATATAATATAATCAAATTGATATCCCTCAACTATCATCCAAATTTTATCGAGATCGGACGACTAGAGCGTGAGAAAATGATGTTTGGTACAATTTAGTTTGCGTCTACCCCTTAGCCCACACATCTCTTGAAATTTTCATCCAAATCGGATGAAAACTGTGGAAAATAAGCTCGTTACAAGGATTTGCGAACACACGACAGACACACACGCAGACAAACAGACACGGAACCAAAGTTGTTCAGAATCGCCTAAAACGTAAAATACGAGAAGAAATTTTGATTTTGGAGACCAAAAATTTTGTTTCTTCCGAAAGTGAAAACAATGCTTCCGCTACCTTTAGATAGACTCGGAAGCAATTCTTAGTTCTATAACAAGAGTCGGGAGAGGATGGGGAGTAATCAAATCACCATGTTTGATACCACGACATTTCTTCCGAGCGAGTTGTTGGTACAATAGACGGCATACGGAGGTCCCGTGTGTTGACCATTCGTACAAGCCCAATATGAACAAAGGGATTTCGGCATTCCCTTGTTCACTGTTTACGGAGAAGGCTTCAAATGTTTGGCTTCATCAGAACGAAAGCTTGTTGGTGCTTCCGACTTGACAAACTTGCGCGCACGTTTGACCAACTCAAGCTCCCTCACACTTATTCACTGATTATTTTGACGGAAGTTCAATTATAACAATTTGTGAACTTTAAGATTGTAAATTGATGGTAATCAGTTTCGGCTTATTATTTTCGATCATAAGACTTTGTGATCGACCAAGAAATAAAAATTGAATACTCCCCTATACTTCTTCTATTTAGAAGATAAATTTTGCTTTGCATTTAAGTTTTCACATCAAACATACTGAAATCTAGATATTTGAGATGGTACCTAAAATCCTACGGTAATTGGATATGGTACAAGAAAAATCAAACTTTGTTTATTATCGCTTTTGAAGTATTGCAAGGCTTCTGCGGCTATTTTATTCCAAAGCAAAACCACAGATTCAAATCGGCGAAAGGATCAAGGAACGTGAGTGAGTAGCTTATGTTTCATTTTAAATAAATTTTATTAAACATTTGGTAATACATTTTTTGTTTCCCAAGAGTTGCCTGGTGACTATTTGTTGAATAATTTGCGGAGTTTATGTTACGATTCACGGATTGGGAAGCCTTGAGAAATATGTCAGTATTCGGATTAATGGGAAAAATGAGGGTTCTCTAGAAGGAGTAAGATTATATTATTATAGTAGTAGAGCGTGGGTAATGCTGTTGCATCGTAATAGAAATACGCTTCATTATTCCTTTTAATTTCAATCCTAAACGTATATCGGATAAAATACTGAACCTCCCACTCCCCTCCCCCCACCCAATTATCACGCAAATTATCTCTGTGTTAGATAGCCTTTCGTTGTTGCAAAATTGATCTGCTGCACATTAAATGTATTAGTTTTTTCCCCAGGACTCGGCTAACGGTAGAAACAAAATCTCAACTCATTTCTACACCACCTTTATCCGTTATGCAACGTTGCTTCTGGCGACAATATTTTTTCTCCATCGCCATCATTTGGGACTATTTTTACTCCATCAAGGTTTTGCCTGAAGATGGGCCAAGGTGTTGCCCGAAACGTTGCGTAACAAATAAAGGTGGTGTACAAATGAGTTGCGGTTTTGTTTCTACCCTAGGCTGAGTCCTGAAAAATTAACTAACAGTAGCCTTCTTCGCAGATAAACGGTCTATACAAAATGTTCATTCTCAATGCTACTAAACTATTGAACTTATTGAACGTAAATAGTAGAGACAGAAATTAACGGAATTAATCTTGAAAATAACTAATCAAGAAAGAACAACACTTTCAGGTCAGAATTTTGAAAAATGTATTTTTGAGAGGAAAAAAAAAAAAAAAACACTCAAGACGAGAAATCAATCTTGTTTGGAAAAAATAGTGGAAAATATTTTTGGAGAATCATCTGGTGGAGACACAGACTTAAATGAAATAAACTGCCTAATTAAGTTAGGTGAAGTTAATATTACCTAATATACTAAAGCATCGCACGTGCATGGGCAGTTATGTCTATGAAACCGAATAAAACTGAAACAGCCTACTCCAGCCTTGTCCAAGTGCCTTTGCGATTTACAATCGTGTTGATGATTTATGGTTGACTATCAATATTGAATATTCATAATGTACCTAAGAAAATATTATTTTAACTCCCCTCAACTTTCATTTACGTTTATTTGTAACTTTTTATTACGTTTGTTACGTGTCTTTGTGTGATAATTTGCTGCGTTTTTTCCTTCGAACGGTTGGTCATCACAATGCTCTGCTTGGTCTCATTCAATTCATTGAACTAATTTGTATCATGATTAAACAAAAACTGCCCTTTTAATTGGAATGTTTTCGAGATTCCGATTTTTAATGTATTAATTGTATAATAGAAATTCAGTTTATTCTTTTAGAGTTGATCGAAAGTTATTCCGAGAACTCAGGCCCAACTGTAGGTTCCTCCCTTGATTTTTAAGCATTGGTCAGCAGGTTTAGAACGTAAATCAACAAATTTTGAGAGGGCTCGAATTTGTCTTAGTCGATATTACAAAAGTTCACCATTAAAAATAATTAACCAAAGTGATACTGAATAGTGGAAAGAAAGAATGTCATGCAAATGAGTTATATTTTCAAATACTTCTCACAAAAATCTCGTGAGTAATTTTTTTGAAGAAAACCAGTACTATTGATCTAGTGTTTTGCAGTATAATTGGCTCGGGTGCAAAACAAGTCATTTTCTTACCTCTTTTAATCAGCCCTGCATAAAAAAATTTCAGTTTCTATTAAGTAATTGGTGCCTGATCTAGTATTTTGGGTGCCAACTGAACGTTCTCCTCGGTCAAATGATCAAAATTTCATAAGCATCACTCCCAGAGCCACCACTATTAAGCACACGAAAGAGTGAGTTCTGCAGCCATTAGGGTTTTGCGAAAGCTAATTCATTCTGCTCCAACCACTGAATGGCAAAGTAATCGTTCTTTTGATTCAAGAGAACTTCCTTGGGCCCCCTTTCAAGTGCAAATTAAAGAATAGATACATACATTAGTGAGAGAGCCGAGCGAGTAGGATGCTCTCCTTCCGATGCAAATGTATTCCGGCTTTTCCCAGGGAGCCCCCCTCCCTTTACTTACCTCGAACATGATTACCTTTTCTCCCCTGTCTGCTTTCAAAAACATTTCTCACTGTCCCTCGAGTGCTTTTATCGTCTGCAGAGGTTTCCTGAGAGCTTCATCCGGTAAGTGGCCGTATGAGAGCGAAAATGTGGGTTTTGAATTCAAAGCGAATTAGTTGTCTGGTTTGTCAGAGTTTTCAACTCTCGTGAGTGGTCTTTCTGTGAGTGAGAATGTACTCAGCACTTCATGACATATGTGCAGGTCATCCAAAGCCCTTTTTGTTTATTATTTGTACTTTTAATTATTAATAAATAACCTAACCTATGGTTACGGAAGCCGTGGGATTGCCCGTGCT
The DNA here is from genome assembly GCA_030762985.1 of Adelphocoris suturalis. Lineage (NCBI taxonomy): Eukaryota > Metazoa > Arthropoda > Insecta > Hemiptera > Miridae > Adelphocoris > Adelphocoris suturalis. The sequence goes on along the minus strand of CM061043.1, from coordinate 83,970,201 downwards.
TACCCACAGTCTCCCCTGCTCCTCACTTGTTCACGATAGAGTGTCTCATGAAGAATCAACCCTTAGAAAACATTAAGGTTTATTCAAGTGTCTATGTTTTATAGCTTATTCAAACTACCGGGGAAGTGCGGGTACCTTCTTCGAAGAATTTCAGATATCTGCACCAGAGGGATCCGGTGCAACCAACTTTGATGGTGAGGCGAAGGCAATGGATCTTGTTCTAGGTGAATGCTTTAGACACGACCCAGCCAACATTGTTCTGTTAAGAGACTCATGCAGCAATCGTCAAAAAAATTTATCTCAGCTACAGCGACAGTAAAACCATTCTGTTGAGAGAAGATCGATTAGCTCTTGAGAAGCGGTGCTTGAGTTACTCAACAGCGAGTGGCAGCACATTGTGGGATCCCAGGTAATGAAGCTGCTGGCCGCTTATGGAAGGAGGGATCTTTGCTACTTCAGGAGGAGTGCCAAATGGAAATATCAAGTGTAGGTTTCCTTATGATATAATTAACTAAATGAATTTAACACATTACTCATATCATTATGTACTGAGACCGCTGGCGACCTTCATGGCACCTACAGGCAACAGAGTACTCTGTGTGTCATGAGAGCGCCGGCGGTCTCACATATTTTTAATACTTGGCATTCAAGAGCACCGTCATACCCCCCACCACCAGCCTCCGTAGGAACAGGCCTACGTAATAGATAAGACTGATTTTTATAGTTTGGTGGTCTGGATGCTCGCAAGCTCGCATCTCAAGAATAAAAAATATCATAAATCAATCCTTTTAGCAAAGTACAGATTAGTTGGACAAACAGATCAGATTTACCCCTAAAATGATGTTACGGAGGTCGAATATGAAGAATAATTGGATCTAGATGGCACTGGTGATGGGGGGTTTGACGTTCAGTTGAACGTATAGTATTTTAAATGCAGAAAGTTAGGCCGCCCACGGTCTCATCGGCACCCATGGTAACCGCTTCTAAAACATGTTGCATGCAAGACGTAACCATCCTGTCCCTCAGTTGCTTGGGACCTAGCAAAGTTAATAATTACCGGGGGATCCGAAAAAATACCTTCTTTTCCGCGATTAAACAGATGAAATATTGTAAGGTAGCCGGCGACCCTAATGGCACCTAAAATGTTAAGAGATACTTCGATTCCCGGTAACCTTTACCGAAAAGATAGAGTGACTTGTTTCCATGAAGATATCAATTGCAGCATTTTAAGTAAAATCCCCAAAAATCAATCACCAGCAAAGTGTTTAGTTTCGCAAAGAGATGGCGGATAGCTCAGCTCAAGCATGCAATCAATATTACTCTTATCGTTTCTATATTGGTCAGATTATTAATAGCCGCTGTGCATACGAATAAATGCCTAACTGTTCATTTGTAGGTAATTGTCCATTTGTCATTTTTGAAATCTCAACCCACAAGTCAATATTGGGGTTAAGGGGCGGTTGATGTTTCTATGCTCCTATCGCACCTGAGCAACACAATCATGTAATGGATGTGAGAAAGATATCTGCCATAAACCAATTCCTTTTCTCTTATTCTGATTTTGTTTACTTCTTCGTGAAACATCGGTTTCTCAAGACTTTCCAAAAGGTCCGGGCAAACTTTACCAGCGACAAACGGACCCATCTATATCTATATCTATATCTATACTATTAATAAGAATGAAACTCCGTCTGTCTGTCTGTTTGTCGTGTCTATGCACGGCCAAACGGCTGAGTGGGCCGGATCTACGAGTGGTGGGATCTTCTTGGGATTTTCCGATAGGGTGTATAAGCGAATTTAAAATTTTCTAATCCCACCCGAACCATGGGCCGTAGGGCGGGAGGGGGGTCGAAGTAATAATTAATGTGCGCTTTTTGGACTTCCCCGCTTCCCCAACCCCTCTAAACGGCCGTCGAAAATTCCGGAAAAATACCGGTTTCGTAGGTTTTGAAACGAGAAAGACGACGGCGCGATCGGATCGCAAAAAAAGTATCGGGAAATGAGTCAAAAAAATGCGAAAGTACGGACCGTGTTTTCTCGAAAAGTCCGACAAAAACTACGTTTTTTCCGATTAAAATATACCCCATAAAGGTACGTTTTTCGGAACGGTTTTCGCGGGCGAAATACAGCTTTGGGTCCGCCGAATCTGAATCCGAAATCGGATATCGAAAAAAGTGACGAGAACTCGGTCAAATTGCGAGCAGAAGCGAGGCGAAACGATTAATAGCAGAAATTAATTTTGCCCCGGACGCGAGAAGGCTCTACGAAGACGTCAAGGGGTTTGATGAGGCGGGGGCTTGCACCTGAGTTGCGAGCCTGGCCTACGCACTTACGTCTTGAAGGGTGTACAGGTATACTTTGCGAGCGAAGCGAGAGCCATGTCAACAGAATAAATTCGGATTTTTTCCTACAAACATACAGCAATACCTTGCGAGCGAAGCGAGCAACATCCCCGAATAAACTTTTTGTGGTTCCACGTAGTTTTATAAGATTTAATTTGTTTGTAAGAATTTCCAACAGAAAAAAACGTCTGCCAAGTTGGGTGGGCAGTATAACTTCCTCAAGCGAGCGAAGCGAGCAGCATCCCTTACAGAAGTTAAACCTACCCTTAGGGATCTATCGTTTGCGAGCGAAGCGAGCAACATCCCCTAATAAACTTTTCGTGGTTCCACGTAGTTTTATAAGATTTAATTTGTCTGTAAGAATTTCCAACAGAAAAAAAAGTCTGCTACATGCCAGACTTTGCGAGCGAAGCGAGCAATATTCCCTACACGCCACACGTTGCGAGCGAAGCGAGCAATTTAATGGGGGGTCCGGGGGGCTTGCCCCCCGGCTGGACGTGGAGGCGAGCGTAGCGAGCCGGAGCGGCTAGTACCTAATAACATTCCATTGATTCGTTCAGATGTTTTCAGTATTGATCCGGCAGCTGTCTTAGGTCGTGGGCGTGTTGGAAAAGTATAACAAGGAAGTTCAATTATCTTCCCAAATATTATCAATTTTATCAAAACTGCGTGTACCTACACATATTTCTTAATTTTACATACATGAATGATACACTCAAATAATTTTATGCTCATCATTGAATAAGTTATTATTTTAAATTTATATTCGACACCTAAAAAATTAAAACTATTGGAAGAACCCGGGATGATGAATTGCGATGGAAAAACCGATCGCTCATTTCGTGAAAATTCGCCCTGCTGAAAAAACAGCTTCGGTAATTAGTTGGGTTTTTTCCGTCTTTTAAAAGTCTTCATCCCTCAGATTGAGGATTACCGGGGTGAACTTTTAATTTAGGGGAAATTAATTGCATAACGTTCATAATACGTTGCCATCAATCTTATTTAAAGTTTAATCTGTGTGGTTTCGAAAAGTCAAGATAAAATCTATTTACTTTAAGCCCCCTTTACACAATGGCCGATACTACGCAAGCCTAGACCACATTGACCACTGCCGATTGTGTGGACGCGAAATGACCTTGAAAAAAACCTACGATCTCTGGTCCATGCGGAGCCGTGCTGGCAATCGCCTCCGTCGCGGTTTTTCTCGTAAGATCAAGGGGGACCATACTAGGCCTCGATCTGCGCGCGCATGTTATCGTGCTGGAATGTCCACACTACGGGCCAGTCAGTCAGTCGCCCTGCAACCCTCTCCTGCGGTTACCAGCCTGTTGTTATTTTCAATCTTGTGGCGTATTTGCGAACATTGTTAACGCGGTGAATTATTTGCGTTCAAACTTTTACGTTACATTACATCATTACATTACATCATAGCATTACATGAAATAGGGGCTCGTGGTCCCCTTTCATCGGCCAGTCACCGTTTTTGTACGGCGGCCAGTGTGTGGACGTGTGACGGTGGCAGGTGCTGGCTCTGGTTTTCGTAGCCATGGAGCTCGGCCATCGTCCTACATGCGCCAGCACCCATACTTCGCCATAAATCTGGCCCAGAACATAGCATTATGTAGAGGGGGCTTTAAATATTAATTCATGGTTGATGGTGAAATCATGCTATCATGCATGTTGCTTTCGAATCCACACAGTTAGCGAAAACCTTTTCATCAGTTTTGAAGAAAAAAAAAACAGTCATAAAATATGCCCAAATGAGCAAATGTTTGTTTGTTCGGTTAACGTTCAATAGAATTTGAGTATTTTTTATGTTCAAAAATATGTCACATTGAAATTAATGACAAACCAAACTTGTTCTGAAATAATCACGAGTTTCTATAGATTTCGGTCATTTGGTTACTACATTTGCTCATTTTTGTTGATGTTGAATATTGAGCACATTTTATTGCAACCATTGCTCCATTTTCTAAGAAACTTCGCTAAAGTTGTAACGCTCTTCAAATGAATGAGGAACTTTTTATAAATATACTCCAGGAGTGACAATTTTTTAAATCTTATTTTATCTATTTTGCTGTTTTTCTAGCTATTTTTTGGCACAATTTTTCAAACTTGATCACATTCTGGTGTTCAAAAAAGTGTTACCCTCCTAATGTATATCATTTTGATGTGCTTGATTTTTTTGTGTAATGACTGATTTTTAATGTCAAATATAAAGGAAGGTATTGTCTACAACCACATCGTAAAAAAAAAGTTCCAGTCATGCGGCATGATCGTATGAGCAAATTTTTGTATATTATAGTATTATATTTTGTTGCATTGTTTTAAAATGTGAGCACTTCCAGGGCAAAAACTTGTTAACCACCGACTATATGGCGAATAAACTTGTACTAAATAATATTCTACGATTCAAAACAGATATTTGATTTATAGGAATTTTTCAGATTTTTAATCGATTATTCAGCAAATATATTAATTAAATTCAAGTACATTTGTCTGCATATTTTTTCGCATAAATTTAATAGTGTTCTAATTCGTTGTTGATTAACTAACATTTATTAAAAAAATATATAATTTTAACGATTTTAAGCCGTTTTGAGCCATTTTTAGTTTTTTTTGTTAGTACATTTTTGAAATTTTACCAATTTAATATATATTCTCAAAAAGCGTTGGCCAACAAATTCATCTTTTTGTTTGGAAAGCATTCTGCTAGACAGATTGAGAAAGAAGATCGTTGCGCTATTGCCTAAAAATTTTCATTTCCCCCTCTCGATCATTTCGCATCCACTCTTTCTAGGCATTAATACAGTCAACTCTTTTAATTCTTTGTTCTAATTCTTATAACCATGATCTTGTACCCCTCCCAGCAAAAATATGTTCCCTTGTTATCTATATTAATAAAATAAAGTCGTGTTAGTTACATTGTTTATAACTCATGAACGGCTGAACCGATTTTCATGAGGGTGGGCGCAAACTGACGAGCTAGTTTCGGAATAGAAAATAGGCTATAGAATATGGGCTATTTTCTGATCAGCTGAGTGAGCCAAATTCTCTCCTTTTCACGCCAAGAATGTGAAATTTGATTGGAAGCCCGTCTTGGACATTGAGAAACGAATAGAATTATGGTCTCTTTCCATGGACCATCACTTACAGCGTCCGACATAGGTATCTTTCAACGTCTCCGAAAGTTGTACAATAGGTACACCAACAGAAACTAATTCAAATATGCCTCCTATAAGTGGCATAAAAGCATCTGTTAAGAGACAATTAGAAGAAACTGAAAAGCAAGATTGAGAGGGATCGTTAACAAAATAAATTGACCATTATGAATCAAAGCTATAATCCCTTACATACCTGTATTCACCTTTAATACTTACTACTTATTTGTTTTCAACGTATTCTTCGCTTCAATTAAATAATAAATTTTAATAAATAAATTATTGTTATTTGTAACCATGACTATTCGAATAGTTTGTTAGGAGGGACAAATTCCGCCGGGTCAGCTGGTTCTTTATAAAATAATGATTTTTCTTTGCTCTCTGTTTAGCGAGATCACATGGACTTCAACCACCTAACCTGGGAATCTGTTTTTATTATTTTTACACCTTATTTTCCCTCCAAGCCCTTACATATAACCAAGGTATCATTATTTTATGCAGCGACGTTAGGTAGGTCCTATCTTTCTCTTGATATTTAAAATACAAAATCTCATTTTCCTTAGTCAGCATATTTTTCCTACCCTTTCCTCTTTCTTTAGATTAGATTTCTGATATTAGCAGGCACTCTGTTAACATTATGAAAGATATCCTCTTCCCATTGAGCAAAAATAATAATTGGAGTCTTAGTGAAATCTGGGTTATCCTTTTTCATAAAAACTGTACACCCCAAGGCAAGTCATGACAAGTTTATAGAGTGTGATAGGAAGAAGAACGAAGAGTAATAAACAAAAGAAGTTAAGTTTGTGGATCAATTACAAAAAATGGATCATAATGAAGACTTTATAACAAAATTGAAAAGAGAAATAAATGAAAATGAAAAAACAATACCTCTGTTGAAGACGATTCAAGACAAGAAAGAAATGTTGATGAAGCTGAAGAATATGATACATCTGATGAAGAACCTGGTCCGATAATATTCACTCCTATCAATGAGCAGCCTGAACTGTTGAGCCAAGGGAGAGGTAGGTCTTTGACCATTCGGTCCGGAAATCCTGATAGACCAATAAAACGTCATAAACTAGTTAAACCACAGATGTTACTCTGTTGTATGATACAAATTGTTGAAAAATGTTTCACTTTTGATGAAATGCCAAATGTTGCAAAAAAATCCGTGAGAGAGCCAGCAAAAAGCAAAGATTTAGCAAAGAAACAGACTTAGCCGACGGCAGCCGTTTGTTTTTTGGAGACTAAAACTTTTCCATCTCTCAAACGTGAAAACAATGCTTCCACTATGTATGGGTGATATTCTCGAGACTTGGACACTAGCGCATCCTTACATCGAGGCAAGCGAAATCGAAGTTATTTCACCTTGTTGTCATGGTGACGAGTAAACATATGCGAAAATGCCCCATTTGTAGTCACAGCTGGACAACAACATAACATAGTCTCACCTAGTTCCGAGTCAATATTTTCATTATTTGTAATATGCAAGGTGATAAATTGTACGCAAATTACATCAAGTTATTATCAGGTGTTGACCTCAAACGCTACGAATGCAAGATTTAATCTGTGGGGAAGAGATCCATATGAAATGTGTGATGGGGAGTTGACATACAAGTGTTCTAGATGATCCAGACATCAGCCGCAAAAATGGTGTGGATTACCTATCTAGTTTTAGAACTGTTCTTTGAATCAATTGAAACTAAAAATCTTTAGAGTACTGTGAAAGTGGTCTTGTGAAAGGATGTGTTATGAGAGCTCTGTTAGGCGGGAATAGTAAGTTGTATCACATGTGGAAAGGTAAGTACCTAGAGGTAAGGTATACCTACATACTTTCCGTATATTATTACTTGTTCATGTAGGTACTTCATTGATCAAAACGAAAGTAGGTACCTAAATACCTTTTTTGTCCATAAAATTTGCGTAACTGCAAAACTCGCGCAATAACTGCACTGCCAATACCTAAGTAGTTTCGTTTCTTGGTGTAGCAACAACCTGCCTTGTTTATTTTGACAAACTATCAAATCTCTCCTTTTATTCATTCAATATAACAAGTAAAGCTTCCTCAGTTAAGCATAGTACTACGAACTTAAATAAAACGCTGATGAAGCTACCTGAGCAATGGCTAGGTACCTACACAGCAGTACAGACACCTGAGGAATTTTCAATCATCTTTTCTTTACTATTTTTCTGGTTAATTATTCTCAAAGCCTAAACGAATGAAGTTCTTCAGTTTTCTGACACTGATTAACTACTATAGTTAGTAGGCTCCTAGTCCAAATAAAAACTCGTTCACGTTAGATTGGTATTGTTGACAGCAATCTACAATCAATTATTGCGCTGGCAGGCATGATTATTATAACATTTAGTCGAATTGAAACTTTGTATTGCTACAATATTATACTTTTTCAAAACAAAACTGTTGAAAAATGGCCTTATAACCACGAATTATGTTGACGTGAGACGGCAAACTTCTTGTGAGAAATAGGTTGGTTGAGTAGCGATTCATTGACGTAGGGTGGTATCATGGCCGACTTTGGCTGAAACGCGAACCTACTCCAGGCGTGACGTCACGAGAATATGGGCCATAGCCCATATTCTCGTGACGTCACTCCTGGAGTAGCGTTTCAGCCAAAGTCGGCCATGACTGCGCTACGCCAGGGAATCACAACTCAACCAACCTATTTTTTCACAAGAAGTTTGCCGTCTCACGTCAACCTAATTTGTGGTTATAAAGCCATTTTTCAACAGTTTTGTTTTGCAAAAGTAATATTGTAGCAATAAAAGGTTTCAATTCAACTGAATAGTTACAATAATCGTGCCTGGCAGCTCGACTATTGGTCGTAGGTTGTAGCCAACGATACCAATCTAACGGTGAACGAGTTTTTCTTTGGACTAGGAACCTAGTAACTATTGTAGTTGATCAGGGTCCGAAAACTTCATTCGTTTAGGCTTTGAGTATAATTAACCTGAAAAAATAGTGAAGAAAAATTATTGAAAATTCCTCAGGTGGCTTCATCAGCGTTTTATTATAAGTTCGAAGTACGATGCTTAACTGAGGAAGCTTTACATGTTATATTGAATGAATAAAAGGAGAGATTTGATAGTTTGTCAATGTAAACAAGGCAGGTTGTTGCCACACCAAGAAACGAGATCGATCTCGAGTTCTCAATGTTTAGCCCTTTAATGCTACCCTGTAGGGTTGATGAAAATTGATGCCGAGCTTCTAAGATCATCTAGACTCCAATTGCGATTCTTAACCCAAGTTTCATAAAGTGTGGGCTAGTAATTCCAAAGAAAAGCCACGGACGGCGGACGGACGGATTTTTTTTTTTTTTTTTTTTTTTTTTTTTTTTTTTTTTATTCGATTTTCGGTTTCTACGCATCTTTAGATGTGAACCAACAAAATGTAAGTGGAGGGGGGGGGGGGGTAAATTTTTTTTCTTGGTCGATTACCAAGGTTCATTATTGAAAATAAGCTTGAGGGGGTTTATAGAAATCGCCATTCCAATATAATTGATTCAGTTATGTGTGCAATATTCACATGCTTATGAATATTTTGTGTTGTCGATTAATACAATTACTTTGCCTCTGAAATCGCCAAATATAGTAATCGTGTTCTGATTTCCACATATAAAAACAAATTGAGTGTGGCACATACTCGTAGCTTCCTCGTTGACCTATCATGAATGTATAGATCATTGAAAAGTTTTAAATGATATTGAAAAATTACATAGTGGAAAAGAGTAAATCAAGAAGTAGCGTGAAATACGCATGCGCAGAATGAAGTATTGATTTGGCAAAAATGAAACTGATAGAGGAATGGCTACAACCTATCCCCCGCATTCTCTGACAATTTCATCGAAATCGGATGAAAACAGTGGAAATTAAGGTCGTTACAAGGATTTCCCATTGGCGCATGCGCAGTAGCTATTATTGATACAATTATATTGACATTGATATGGGATGATCAAATCGTCATCCCCCAGCTATCTTCCGAATTTCAGCGAGATCGGACGACTAGGGCTTGAGAAAATTATGCTTGGTGGAATTTACGTTTGCGCATGCGCAGAGTGAGGTATTGAGTCAAGAACGATGCAACTGACTGGGGACTATCTACCCTCTAGCCCACACATCGCCTGAAAATGTCATCCAAATCGGATGAAAACTGTGGAAAATAAGCTTGTTACAAGGATTTGCGAGCACACGACAGACACAGACAAACACACACAGACAGACAGATAGACACGGAACCAAAGTTGTTCACAATGGTCTAAAACGTTAAATGCGAGTGGAAATTTTGATTTTGGAGACCGAAAAACTTTTTTCTCCCGAAAGTGAAAACAATGTTTTCGTTACCTTTAGGTAGACTCGGAAGAAGTAAATAATATACTTTTTTTAAATCCAGTATTCACAAAATAATACATGTTGAAAGGATTAGTTTTTAGTCATACAAAAGCGATGGCAATGCCTCTCTACGTTGGAAGTCCAGGAAATGACGGAATTAAAACTTTAAACATTTAATCTTAACGAACGTTGACATGATAGGATAATTGGTTGGTCAGTCCCATGGCTAGATGAGAAAATGTTTGAAATTAGGTTCATCCGTCCAGTTCTACTGCTACCTCCCTCTGCCAGCTTAATGCAATAAAAAAGAAAATTGAAAAACGGCGAAGCGCCCCAACCTTGTATGCGTATTGTCGTCGTCAGTAATTCCCTAAAGTGGATCTCACCTGCGGATGGATATAAGCGGGGTCCATTTGATTTCCCCTGGCGGGCTCCAGCAATAAACCTTCAAATGGAATTAGTGGTCGCAAAAGAGGTTGATGACGGGCCTGCCCGACAAGCCAGAATTGCTAGTTCTGAGCGGGACCTTGCGCCGCCATTACTGCCTCGTAATGAAATTGATGCGGTTGAGAAGCGTTGATAGCTTTGGCGACGAGACGGAAGGAATAACCGCTGTTCCACAGCTCCGTAATTCCCCAAATGTTACTTCGTAAATTTAGATCATCAATGCAAATTTTATCAACCTCGTTCATCAGTTCGATATGTATGTAGGCTGCAGGGGCGGATCCAAGATATCTTGGAGGGGGGGGGGGGGTGCACTGGGTGCTATGGGGGAATGGAATACTTTCCATCAAAACGGAGGGTTGAAATATCGAAATTCAATATTCAAATGACAGCATTTCCAAGCTTTTTGTTTGTAAGGATTTTGAGCACAATACTAAAAGTTTTAAGCAATGCTTAAATTTCAAGCATTTAGAGAGCAACATAATTTACTATTAATTCTATGACACATATATATAATAGATAATTAATATATATCTATAGATATATATTACATCACATATGTATAGATAATGATTTTCTATTCAGAGATTTTGAATTTTCAGTTATTTTTTTTTTGCAGTTTTTGTCGATGTTTCTAACACATATTAATGGAATTTAAGTTCATTTTCTAGCATAGTTTTGAATATAAAATTTTTAATTCTCAGTTTATATAGTCTGTAAACATTTTTTATATCGAATTATGTTAAAAATATAAATCAAACAATTCTAGTTATTTTTCCAGCACATTTTTTGAGATTTGATTTCAAAATCATCGCGCTCAAAGAGTGCTGCCCAACGAACTTATCCTTTCTTTTAGGATGATTGATTTTATGACGCGAAAAGGGAATTTTTATATCAGTCCTGTGGAGAGTTATCGGCTGGAAATAAACACCTCGTAAAAACGTTCAACTACAGGAATGTGAAACTCAAAACGGATTTACAAGAAGAAATTAATTATGAAAAACAAACAAAAAAACTATGAAAAATTATGAAAAACAAACAGTTTCAAAATCTTTGGAGCCATTTTTATGTAGTAATTTTATGAGTTTTGCAAATAGTTTAACCAGTGAATAGAGTCAAATCTTGCTAGAGTAGGTACAAACACAATAGTTATAAAAATGGTAATAAAAAATTGAAGTTTGAGAAAATTTACGCTAACCAAATTACACAATTTTTTCAAAACCTGATAAATAGTGGGAATTAAGTAATAATAATTAGGCACAATATTATACTACTGAACCATGGGTCCAATAATATTTATTAAAAATTTTACAAAGTAAATAGCAAATATTTAAATAATATGATTCTTTTTGAGATTATTCTGACTTACTGAATTTAAGTAATTTTTTGTTTCCACTGTTTGGCACAACTCTTGTGAGACGACACAGGCATTTGCCTATGTCTCACAATAAAGTTGCTTCTAATTTCTTTCGTGTATGTTAATCAAAGTCTTGAAAGATTATGTGCAACTTTAACAAATAAATAAATAATTCATTCCTCAAACCATAAGTCAAATCCTTGTTTATTGTTTACCAAACCTATTGATGACTAGTTTGATGGAAATGTCAATATCAGCCCTCGGGCTAATTCAGCAATATCAGCCTTGAACTCAATAATATACTACTGGTATGGTCATACGAATTTCTGCTGCAGTTTAAAGGTTACTGGAGTTAGAGAGTATGTTTTCATATCAGTCCTGAAGAAAAATTAATAATACATTTTTTGACTGATTGTTAGTTGTGAATAATATGATGATTGATTGTAAATAATATGATTTTTTGGGGGCGCAACCCCCCCCCCCCCTCCCCGGTTGGTTCTGCCACTGGTAGGATCGTCTAGTATGCATGGCTGTATGCATGGTGTCTCATTTAACAAAGACTTTTCCTGGGAATTCCTTCGTAAACCTAAGAAAACAGCCCCCCCCCCCCTCCCCCTTAATTTTTATCACTGACGTCAAAAATGACATCTTTGTCTACATTCGTTTAAGCAAAGTGCTTACTTTGTTTTTACCAATGGGAACCCACAATTTATTTTATATTGCAGAGTCAGAATTCAAATAAAATTCCGTTAAATTATCACCTACCACTCCAAATGTTATAGCAGAATTACACGTAATATATCAATTTCGTTGTTGATACTCAACAACGCCAACCCCTTTCGACATCTCTTGCTCTCCCTTTCGATATCCCAACCGCTAGATGACAAAGCGCCTGGTATCTGTTTGGCAACCGCATCGTGACTTAGAATTGGGCCACCGTGAGTACGAGGACACTGCTGCATCACATGATACAGATTCTCAATTTTACCCCGATGGACACGGCAAAGGGTATCCACTGTCCAGCGACTACTCCTTGAACACCTCACCGAGGTGAGTGTGTGTGTGAGAGGGAGAGAGAGAGAGAGAGAGAGAGAGAGAGACAGAGAGAGAGAGAATAGATAGTGAGAAATTTCAATGTTTCTTAAAAACTTCTTCTGCTACCGACCGGTATAGTCGGAAGCAATTAAGCGGCGGAAGCGGAAGTGCAGCGGGTACCGCCTGGCAGAGATGCAAACCATTAGTTATTTGGAATTGATATATAATGGGTGAATATCAATGTGGCGAGGCTAATTTTTGCAGATTCGGCACACCAATCTCATGCGGAGTACAACTGCTGAGCACTATTAGTCTTAGTTCGTCGTTATCTTTATTCACACCTTCATCCTCATTTCCTCTGATATTTTAGGGAACGCACCAATGTGTAACTTGTATGTACTCGTAGGTGGTTTAAGTGACGGTATTTCGGTCTCCACTTGTGTCCGGGACCACCCTTGTAACATCAGTTAATATCCACAAACTCAAACATGCCGATTGGGAAAGTTGCTATCTTGTGTCGCGTTCACCTCATGCTTGATTCACCAAAGTAAACAACTTTGAAGTTTTAATTACCGAAACACAAGCTAGAGAGGAACGTTGAGAATTAGGATCCTTGTAGAAGTTAAGTGAAGGAAACTTGGAGGGGTTTAATCAGCTAGATTGCTAAACTATGTGCCAGTCAAGTTCAGGAGCACTCGACAACAAACTGATGGCTTCGATTCGATAGAATCTTGACACATGACCCTTCGATTCTCGGAATGGATGGGCAACAGGTCTGAAACTCTTGAGCTATAGTATTTTTTTTTTTTTTCACAATATCTTAGACTTCCACCAAGCAGTTGAATTACCTGAGTAGACAACCTAGCGGTGTTGTGCGGATAATAAATTACACAGTTATAGGCACCTCTTAGTTGCGATAAGTTAATTTTGTAATGCAACAGAATTTATCTCAACAATACAGATCAAAACATTAGAAACCGTAACAATAGGGACCCTCATTGCGTCACACCTCTCGTTGTGACCCGTCTCAAAATTAAACTGACATATTAAGCCGTGTCCACGCTTGCATCAAATGTTCGTATCGTATCACCGTTGCGTATATAATCAAATGCAACGTCCTCCACGCAAACCACCCGATCCTCAAAACGTACCCGTACTAATAGGATGCGCGTCGGAGCGTCCACACTACTCTCGAGCCCGTTGAGTGCCATCTATTTGGTCTAAAGGCGATAAACCACCAACTGGCCGGTCGGGCCCGTTGCGTATCTTTATGAATGAAAAGACATAGGGCGTTGCTAACTATTTGATACGCAACGGTATTGCGATTCGGACATATAATACAGGTGTGGACCCGGCCTAAAATCTTGCTTCTGGGCCTCTCGCGAATACCCGAACAAAGGGCAAGCTAGTTGAGCGCGAACGCTCATGTGAAAGTAGTTCGCATCATACTCTTATTCCAATCAAATACTCCAGTGAGTATGGGTGGATAAAATGTATGAGATAAAACTTTCGACCTATCTCAAAACCATTCGAAATAAATAGATAGATTAGGTTTGATATATTGGCAATAATGAACCTGAGAAATCGACCCAGTAAAAAAATTAAAATTATAATTTAAAAAAAAAAAATATAAAAAAATGAAAATTCTTGGTTTACATTTGAAGATGAGTAGAATCCTAAAAAACGAGAAAAATACCGTCCTTCCGCCGTCCTTTAGGGTTAGGACTTTGACAAGAAACAAGTATCATCAACACATGGAGCAAATCAAAACTATCGAAACAGTGAAAATAGCGTACTAAACTTCGATGAACGTATCAGCTGATATACACCCAGTAAAATATGTCTCCATACATTCACTCAGTTTTCCACAAATATTGAAGTTGTTCCTTTTAGACGTCGAAGAAGGGATTGCATAATATATTTAATGTCAAACGAGTTTTTCAACAAAACGAACCAGCGAGATAGCAAACAAATGCATATATTATATGACTTAATATAAAATGGAGAAAGCTTAATCGATTGAGCTAAACGGTTTGCGATTATGTTTCAAGACCCAAATGTATGAACGACAGGTCATGTAATACCATAGTACCATAGTACCTAGTACCTACTATTAAAATGACTTTTTTTTCCCAGAAGCGGCTTATGTAGCTTACGGGTTTTCTCGGTGATAAAATGCATAAACACCATTTCTTCATAGTCTTTGAACTTAATGATTAATTTCAAACTCGAAACTGTCTTGATGAAATTAACTAAATTTAAATTGTTTTGTAGCGAAACTACAACCAGAACTGAAGGGAAATTTTATTTTCCTATTCAGTAAAGCTCGCAATGTTACCCTAAGCCAAAAAGACCCCGGAACTAGGAGCGGGAGGTTTGAAACAATTTATTAAGTTTCTCTTGTCGTTCTAATCACATTACTCCTGGCCCAACCCTTCGTCGCGAGACGAGCTTTTCCCTTCCCAGCTTCACAGTTTGCTTTGTTCTTCTTAGTGACTCAAAGGAAAAGCAACCACTCACCTACTCTCTTGAGGATTAACACAATAAAATCTTCATTTCCACTACAAGATTATCCTTTAACTAATAATAGAGACTGGAATAATTGATGAAATCTTCAGGTGACACTACTACTTCCACATGTACCTGAAACCCTACATTTTTGGAAGAGATAATGTTTTACGGTATTTTCCATGTTGATCTTACAGGATGAACTATAAGGGCGTGGTTACTATTGGGTTCACTGTCAATAATCTGTAACCTTCAAAGTTGGGCAGCTGAAAACGCAAATTTGCATGCAGTCAGTTTTGAAGAAATCGAGACATTCCAGATGTCTTTCGCTGTTCTTACAACATGATTTTTTGTCGTACTGATTATAAAAAAGAGGAAATGTTGGTATGTGTTATATGAGAAGGATAATAAGTTGAAAATATTTTACATACTTCCTTAATCATGACTGTCGTCCCCGACCTTTTTTTTTAAACGCCTCAACTGCGACCCGGGGGATCTATTGTGTGCCTGCGACCTTTGTACAGGCTGGTTTTAAATAAACCAAGTAAAATAATGAATTTGAGGGCAGGGCCAGTGGTAGAGAGGAAGCTCGACCTGCCTCTTAGCCTCGTTCACGCGTCAAACTCAAACCAACAACTGCCTTCTCTCTTGCCATCCTAACTCCTCAATTTCAATCTTTTAGCTTTTCCTTTTTTTATTATATTCTTCAGGCCTGTGCGGTTCAGACCATGGTAGAGCTACGGATCTTCTGCGATCTAGCTATTAATTAGTACAACTGCATCTCTGGCAATTAGCTCAACAGCACCCACCGGTGATTGGAGCTACGGTATGTCCGGCCAATAGGGCTGCGGTTTGGGCGGTTATTGGAATAAGAGGCTTCGGTACATAGATGTCCGATTAAGAAGGGTTAACGTCCATCATAAGGTTTTATAAGTTCAAAGGTTCACTTTCATAACGTCGTCAAATTCATGAGACTCAATTTCACATCCAATCTGAGTTTCACCTCGCACGCAGCAACAATATTTGTTACAATACCGCAAAAAGTTGTGGTTGCATTGAAAAAGCTATGCAGAGTATTTGTGAAGAAGGATATTTAGTGTGATGGATTTAGAGGATGTATTTAGTGAGCGGCGCTCAATCTGTCCCTCCACTTATGAATCCTTCATGGATTTGTAATCAGCATACTATTCTATGGATTGGAACAGTTACGAACAGCGAGACGAAATAATCGTATGCAGATGAATGATTTCAAACCTGATGTTGATAAACGTTGAGGTTTTCTATTACACTTTACAGTTTTGAATCTAGGAAGCGCTACTGAATTTCAACTATGGAAGAGTTGAATACTTGCGACCTAACTTACTTCTATGATCAGCATAAGGTCATAATTCAGGAATTATCGTTGATGGCGAGAACTTGAGTGGAAAAGGCCAGTCTGCTAGGAGAGGCAGGTCGTCAATATCCATGTTTTAAGGACTGCTGTGGATAATCAGCAAACTTACCATTGGCGACTAATCCCGTGAAAATTAGCATTACTGTTGAGAAAAGTTCTTGTTTCTACATGTTACCTACCAAATGGTTCAATGACACAGTAACCATTCAAAATTGTACATTTGCCTGATCCTACTGAACAAATCTGAGGATTACCGAAGAGGACAGACAAATGCGTGTTGCTTTTAAGTATCAACTTTATGGTAAAAACGTATTCCAAATAATAGCTCGCTATTCAAAAAATGGTTTTTAATATTTAGCTTTTTTGCACATATATCGATTTTTTAGCACATATCAATGAAATTTAAGTAAATTTCCTGGACAATTTAGTGTCTAGATATTTTAATGTTCTAGTTTATAGTTGATAAACTTTATTTGAGTAAAATTCCCCGGAAAATTATTAATTTAACAATTACTACACGTTTTTCCATTGTTAGTGATAATTTTATAGCTTTTTTATTTATTTATTTTTTAAAAATATTTGTTATACCTATTTGAACAATTCAATCTGCTCAAAAATTTCTGCTCAACGGGTGCATCTTTTTTTTTTTTTTTTATCATCTGGAATGACATATTCCTTCGGGTTCGCAAGAAGAAAATTCTGGAAAATTAAAATTTTTCTATCATTTAATAATGATTAAAGGACGTTTCCTTTTTTTTTTTTTTTTTTTTTTTGACCGTAACGTCACGGCAAAAATTTTGATTGATTTTCTAATAATTGTTACGTGCAACCAATGCGTTACTGGGGAAGTGTAATTCCCTTAGTTTTTATTGGCAGGAAAATCGTTCTCTACTTGTTGGAATGCTCTCATTTATCACAACAGCTCATGATCCCTAAGCCTCTGTAGTGTCAAGGAAAGCTGATTTATTACGCTGAATTATAAACTAATATTGCTAAGTAACCATAATTAACTAATAATGTGTAAAATTAATCATTATTGAATGATCTGACTGTTGAACCGAAGGTTCCCTTCATTCCCAACGAAAACTTGTTAAAAAAACTTTCTGTGGACGTGTCAGCTGCATCAACACAAACTATGAAGAATTCAAGAAACGAACAAAAAAGTTTCCTATCGTTCACCGAACGATGACGGTATCCAATGTCAAAAATTCATCGTATATAATTCTCAAATCGGTTAAAATTCCCTAAAACCCTCATAATATAAAATACTACATTGCCACGCATGCCAGAAAATACTGGTGGGTGATTTTACTGCATAGACCATTCAGAATTTCATCTGCTCAATCTCCCAAAATGTTATCATAATCGTCCAAACAGTTCCGACGTTTCATCTTTGAACACGAACTTCGAGTTCACGCATATAGTAGCCAAAATTGATCCGATAACAATGACGTTAGTTTCAAGATCATGGTGGAAGTGATGAGACGTTTTCAGTCAGAACAGTGAATTTCAACATTTTTTTCCCAAGTTACTCTCATTTGTATCTCAAATATAAATTAGTTCTCGTCCAACTTTTCAACGCCACGAGTCTTCCACTCTTAACTCAGCACTCATCGAAGTGGAATGTGCTGTCAGCTAGCCTGGTTTGACAGTCGATGTTGGTCCAACAAACAGACCTTGAAATGGTCTGATAGGAGAGCTTTTGGCGTTTCATTCTCACCCACTACGAATATTGCGGTCAAACCGGAAGAAAATGGGGAAAGAATAGAAGAGCATTAGGAGGATTTCAGGGAAAATTAGGGTAGGTCTAAATTTGTAAAACATCTTAAGTAATCCAACCATACTTAAAATTTTGATTTGATAGATATAGACAGTATGTAGAATTTCTTAATTTTTGTCCAAAGGGAGGTGTGTTGAGTGTACTTGAAAATTTCGAAATTATCAAAAGTGACAGATCTGGTAAATGTTTAAATGAGGATATCCCTCAATATATTTCACCTCTGATGAGTCCATTTTTGGTTTATTATTTTCCATGATAAGCCTATGTGATCGTGTAACAAAAAATTGTTATAACCCCCCCTCAAACTTTGTCACTTTACGTTTCAAGGTGCGTAGAATCCCAATTTGAAATGTTCGTCCGCCGTTCGCCGCCCGGGCCATAAAAGGCCTAAGAATTGACTTAAAAAACCCGTTCTTTCGCACATAGACTCCATTTGGGGTCTAGTTGGTCCTAGCGATCGGTCCCGATCGCTTTACTCGCATAGATGCTATGGGCCAAAAACGGGCGAAAAAGTGTCTTTGTTGTCTTTGAAAGTCTTGTGTGTGTGTGTGTGCGTGCGCGTGTGCGTGTGGGTGTGCGTGTGTGTGTGTGTGTGTGTGTGTGTGTGTGTGTGTGTGTGTGTGTGTGTGTGTGTGTGTGTGTGTGTGTGTGTGTGTGTGTGTGTGTGTGTGTGTGTGTGTGTGTCGTACCAGGCGATAATTCTCCTTAGGATTGAGATAAAAATTTCGTTCTTGAGCAAACAAAAATCAAGCTTTCCAAACGAAAGCATGGGTTCGTTGTCCAGCAAATTTTGAGCACATTAAATTGATCAAATTTCAAAAAATGTGCTAAAAAAATCACTGAAAATTACTAAATACAGATTACATTAAATTTTCATTTTTAGCAGAATATTGCACAAATAAAGATTATTTACTATGAAATGGAACAATAAAAAATTTATGTGCGAAATCATGCTGAAAAATTTACCTACTTAAATGTTTCTTAAAGTTGCTAAAAAAGCTATAAAAACTGCAAAAAAGCTGAGATTAGCTTGAATAGCAGATTATTATTTAGAATACGTTTTTTGTCATATAATCAATAGTTAACAATTTCCTTGCACTCAAAAGCTCACATTTCAAAACAATTTAACATTATACAATAAGATAATTACGAAAATTCGCTCATACGTTCATGCTTTATGACTGGAACTTTTGTTTACTTTTCCGTTTTTGATGTTTGTATATGTTTCTTTATTATCATTTAATTTATTAATAATTTAGTTTTCATTTTTGAAAAAGATTAATGAGGTTGATGGTGCGGGAAAAGAATTGTAGAGCGGAGAGGGGCCACGCAAGGTGCCAACAAAGGGGAAATCAAGTCGACGACCATTTTCCTTAGGTCACTGCCCCCCTAGCGCTCCTAGCGGTGGACTTCGTTAGGTCGGAACCCATTGTGTATAGACGCTCAATTTGAGAAACTAGTAACAGCTGGAAGTCTCTACGTTCTTTTAACGTTCCTTTCTTCTTCGAAAGCCGTGTGAGTATATAATTCAACCAGACGCACGGGAAGTTTCTCTCCTTTTTCGCAAGAGGAATCCAGTCAAAGACTAGCAGAGCTCTAAGTGAAGGGTTCCAACCCTTAAATCACAGTTAGCTGCGGGGCCAACAAAGTAATTTACTGCTAATGACGATACAACAGGCTTCCCTTTCAGTCTCGAGTTCATCCTTGTTAACACGGCCAACACTCCTTCTCTCACCCCGCTCGCAATTATTTATTCGAAGTTAGTTAAACGCAAAAAGTTTTTTTCCCCCGCCGTGACCCCTTAAAATTTTCTCTGGGGTCTTTGCGGTTTAATTTACACCGAATTAATCCCAAAAGCGGCCGAACTTGATTTTACTTTCAATCACGATGCTTAAATAATGAAAATAAAGTAAAAGTGGAGGTTGCAATATTAAAAGATCAGAAACTCCAGATTGAAACGTTTGCCAAGTTGGGTGAGGCGCATATCTTCCTCGTATCCGTAACATGAAAGTAAAGACCACTGAAATGTTTCAAATAATATTAAAAGATTCCAAGGTGAGTTCCATCGGAGTTTGAGCAAGATCGGTACAATACATTTTTGTAGGATTTACGTGTACCCATGCGCAAAAGCTACCTGTGAGATCAATCTATGATATTTAATCTATGAGCATTTCAACGAAACTTTGTAATCGACCAAGATAAAAAACGTTATCATTATTTTTTAGTTTATTACCAAAACACATAAAAAAATCGAATTAGAAAACAAATTCGTCCGTCCGCATTTTGAAGCTTTTTTTCCTAAACTACCGGGTCAATATTTATGAATGGTGGTAAAAAACCACAAATTGGACGGAGATATGCCTGAAATCTCTGTAAAAATTAACACATTTGTGCATGAGCAGAGCTACTATTGTTACGATCTGATTTAAATTCAAATGGAATGTTCAAATCGTCCTCTCCCAACTATTCTCCGAATTTTAGATATGTTTTTTAGATATCCGTAGAAATCTTCAGAAAATGTGTGGGTTAGGTTGTCTTCTATCAGTTTCATTGTTCACAAATTAATTTTTAACTCTCGTTAAAACGGTCAAGCAAACTCTAGAAAATCGTTTCTCGCGGTCTTGTCGTTTGATCTCGGTCAAATTCGGAGGGTGGTCAAGAAAATACGAATCATTCATCTCACATCAATTTCATCATTATCATTGGTAGCGGCTACGCATGCGCAAAATTAAATTAACATCGATCAAGCATCATTCTTTCATTGCCTCATTGCCGATTCGGGCATTTCACGCTCCATCTGAATTACTAATTCTCCAAATCGTTTGAGGTTATATTTAAAACATTTCAATGGCCAATACTTTCATGTTATGGATGCTAGGGAGTTAAGCGCCACATCCAACTATTAAGGGTCTTCTCCATGTAGATAAATATCCCACCTAGTAAATATTTGATCAATTAGGTACAGGCATGACGATTTAAAGATGAGCTTATCAAGGGATGCTGACGTTAATAACATAGGTTTTACGTTTTACTAATTTACGGGATAAGTACACATGTATCTAGAACGTGATTATAATATTATATCTGCAAGTATAAAGTCCATTCTCGATTTCAAGTTACAAACGAAACCCTCCTGTGGTCTAACCTCGAAATGGTATCTTGGTAATAATTGTACCATTATAATAACGCAGTAACATGGGAAATAACAGAAACTCGGTATATTCACACAGAGATTACCGTTTATGGAGATGAAGGTGAATAGTTAGCAACCCCCAGCATTTCGGTCGTGGGCAGCCATAAAGATTGCTTTATCATTTCCGCAGTTGTGATTTATGTTAATTGCTCCCCCTGCGATGTGCATCACGAACCCACTTGGGGAGCACAATATGGTGTCTGGTGGCATACTAATGAACCTAATACAACTTGCTTGGAGTATGTTCAACATCTGTAGCGTTCGTAACTACATACAATCATAACGATGGACATTCACGAATTATCACTTCATCACCAAATCACTCAATATTCTTCAAACATTATGTACTATATTTTCATATTGTATTGGGCTTGACCGGAATAATAAATCACTCTATTATATTATTATAAAACACTTACGCAGTTTGGGTAAGCAGAACCAACTATTTGAATCACTGACAAATCACTTGCCAAAGAATTGATATTAGGGAAAGTCCACAATAATTGGCATACGCGAAAGTCAAGTTACACTGAACAAATTTTGACGATTATTTTTCACTTGGTGAACCGTGTTTAATACTAATTTTGTCTCAATCACTGGAAAATTTGTTTACATAATGCTTTCCTATTTGGGACATTCTCATTTCATTCGCCGCTTTCATGTCCCCGAGGACGAGTTCCCACAATTCTTGACCAAAACTAGCGATTTTGGGGGAAAAAAGGGTAGTATAAGTTGGGAGATCAACGAAGAAATAATTTTACTGCCCAAATCCCATTTAATCAATGCACAGTGATGACGAATGAAACCTGAAATCCTGCCAACTCATGAGTGATACCGTCCCCTCCTACCTAACACGGTAGAATTTAGGTAGTTACGAAACAACGACAATCTAGAACTGGCCAGAGTTACTAGCTGCAGTAGGTTGGTTCCTCTTTATTTAGAGTAAGGATTTACATTTTTAAGATTTTTCCCAACCCGTGAAAAACTAGTTTTTCAGTCAGTCCCCCATATCTCTGAACAATGGGACTTCAGGAGCGCTATCCTTTTTTTGATCAAGAATGCCGATGGAAAATGGCGGAAAACAGTCAGATGTGAAGGTTATATTGTCCAGTTGAAGATTTGTGACTGCAGTTGAGTGCATGGAGTTGCAGCAGTTTTTACAGCAAAAGAAGCCTAAAAACAGCGGGAGTATTTTTATTTTCAATAATGAGTGTTACACTAACTACGAGTGTTGTTAGTGCTTAAACAAAATAATCCGACATCAAGAACCATACTACTTGGTGACAGGTTTCAAACAGTAGCCATCCCCGAATTTTTCCACTTCATCATCCTGTGTGACGCCATTTTTACTGGAAATTCTCATGAGTGTTACCTCACAGGGGTGTGACCAAGGATGGGTAACACTCCTAATAATACAGTAACCAAGAAATATATAGTATACAACATCAATGAAAAACTCACTGTTCATCTATGGAACACAAATCTGCAATGTACATTGAGTAGTATTTTCCGATCTAACCTCATTTTCGAGCACTTTCATATTTCACGTCACTGAGGTTCTCAAACGACCCAAAGCGGCAAATGAAATGAGAATGACCCGTTTAGCTGGTTTGCTGGGCATGATGCAAAAAACGCCACGGAATCGGACAGCTGGAGCTCAGGATGGAGCCCGTTGTTTCATTTGACTCTTGGTGTCCTAGAGAGGCTCCCTACCAAATTGTGTTGTAATCCGACAGACGACATAAAATTTAGCACACTCAGCTGATCACGATGAAGCCTGTAAGGTCATTCGTCTCTTGTTGTCCCAGAAAGGCTCCCTATCAATTTTCAACGACCTACTAGCTCACTCAGCTGATCAGGATGGCGCCCCTCACTTTGCTCTTCCCTTGATGTCCTAGACAGGCTCCCTATCGAAATTCGTTTTAATCAGACAAACGACATAACATTTACCACACTCAGCTGATCAGGATGGAGCCTGTAAGGTCATTCGTCTATTGTTGTCCCAGAGAGACTCCCTTCCACATTTCGACGTCCTAATAGGAGAGATTTGAGCAAAATTTTGGCATCATTATGATTGATATTACGGATCGTGGTCAGCGAATCCTCGCCAAAGTCAACGAGGCACAAGTTCCGACATTGTAATTCACATATCAAAATTTGGTCCAAATCAGTCCAGCGGTTTCGGAGGAGTAGTGAGCGCAAAATTGTCTCTCTCTCTCTCTCTCTCTCTCTCTCTCTCTCTCTCTCTCTCTCTCTCTCTCTATATATATATATATATATATATATATATATATATATATATATATATATATATATATATATATATATATATATATATATATAAAGAAATGTGAAAATGATTGATATCCTCTGAAACGCAAATACCCTACCCCCTAGTGCCACCGTGCCGACGGCTCATATACCCATTTTTCCACGGAAAGTTGGGTAAAAGGATGTAAAATTCGATAACAACGAAGATAATTTTGATTGTAGCTGGTCTATTGTTTAGTTTTATTCTGGTCTTCAAAGAAAGTTTTGTTAGAAACCCCTTTTGTAGTATGTTCCTCATACATTTATTTATGTAGAAACCCTCTCGAAAATTTGATTGCGGTAAGCCCAAGGACGTGGGATTACAAGCTATTTCACAAATGCCATTTTTAGGCGTTATTAAGCATTGAATAAATGCTTTTAGGCTCCATTCAACGGAACTGCCATAAATATGAACGGAATATGTACCTATAGACTTCTTTTGGTCCTAGAATTGGTTCCAGTAAAATTGTGAACGAAATCGGAGAGAACAATGCCTGAACAGGTTCATATAAATGCAAGATTTTCCCGAACATACCTACTTATTGATTTATCTACGGAAAAACTCGCAACGTAACGTGCAAACTTGCGAAGCTTTGAGGCCTACCCTGCAAAAGGTGGCGGTAGGTTGAAGGGAGCGATGCATCCACCGAGCGGTGGATTTTCCACAAGAATTAAGCCGCGAACGCCTTTGACTGGCCAGCCGTGGAGCTCTGAGACGGTCACAGTTAGAATTGAACGCTTCTCCGCATTTGAAAATCCTTATATTCAATCTGCTCTCCTTAGAAATACACGGGAACAGTATGCATGAAAAGTAACTTTTTGTTTTTGACCAAATACACGGAGGCTAATGTACAAACGTCGCCGGAAAATTCATTTTACTACGCTCGAAGCCCAATCAGACTAGATAGTAATTTAAAGTGTCGCAAAACTGAAGACGATTCCGCAAACGCATCCGCGTACGGTGATCAAAAACCGTAGCGCTGAAAGGTGAGAAGGCTGTTTGTTGGGTGCTGGATTTTTTCCGTTTTCATTAGGCTAGCGGAAATCGCCCAATCGGACCCGTCTTGACGCACCGGTCACACCCATCACTCCATACGCTCCCCCAGGAGCGATTGGTTTTGTTGTGGCGGGGTTGCGTATCTGAATTTTTACTTTTTTGTGTGTTTTCATTGCCCATATTTTGTGATTCTACGGAAGTTTTAATTGGTGGAGTGCAAAAGAGATAAGTCTATATACTGACTTAAATCACAGAAAGGTTAAAAAAATGTAAACTAGTATCAGACTCAACATGGGAAAAAGTAGCCCGAAAATCAGGGTTTCGAATCATCGGCGAGATTCTGTGTTTTGAATTTGTTACTTTTAAGTCAAAGAGAAGTGAGTTGGACGTAAAGCTGATGCGTTGGCGTCTCAGCGAAATTGAATCCCCTGTGAATGAGTATTACGTATGTACACATTTTATATTGACATTGATATTTATGTCTTATTGCTGGTAGTCATTCCGAAATTTGTGTGATCCAAAAAATGTGACGTTATTTGACGCGATTCCCGTGGTGGTAGAGACTTGAAATTTGGCATGTATCCTCCTTAGGACTTACACTTTAAGCATAACATGACCGAGATCAGCTGAGTAGCTCCTACAGTAAATTTCTATGCTTATCTACAGTGAATCATAGTAAAGGATTGAGAAGACGAAACGAAATGCTGAACTCAATAGACAATATCGTGTTAGAAAAAAGTAGAAATGATGGGCTCTTTCCTGATCAGCTGAGTGAGCAAAATTATATCCTGCTCACCCTAGGAAGTTGAAAATTGATAGGGAGACTCTCTGAGACATTAAGGTACGATTGAAATGATAGGAAAATTACTTGATTTTTCTCTTACTGCGAAAAACAGACATATCCAAGATCAGATGTTTATCCAAGTAAGGGAGAAAGTTTTGCACAATGGTCTTAATTTAATTGATTTTAAATTATGATAGATTCCATTCTAAAAAATTTGACACCATATTCACTCCCTTATGACAAGTAGTTTTCTTTCTGAGATTTTGGTTTATCATTTTCAATAATGTACCATTGTAATCGACCAGGTAATAAATTATTTCAATCCCTCTCAAAATTTGTTGGTTTATGTTTCAAGATGCATAGAATCTAAAAATGGAAATTAAAAACGCTTGCATACGAATCTGCAACGCATTGGGACATTTTCATGTGTTTACCTATGAATGGTCAACGTCATTTCTGATGGTCATAATCATCGTTGTGGCCACTTGGGACAATTTTTTTCGTGACGATTTTTTTGTTATGTGTCATATGAAAGACATGAAAATGTCAAAAAATTCGTCCGTCCGCCGTACGCCGTAAGGAGCTCTCCAAAACAACTGGACCAAAGTGAATGAAATTTGGCTGAAAAATCGTACATCGGCCGTGGATGTGCCAGTAACATCGGCATGCATTGTGATCAACCTTAAAGGGTAGTAATTAAGGACTTCAATATTGAAAAATCGAGATCTCTAAAACTTTCATGGTAAAAATTTGTTTTTAATTTAATTTTATTTCTATTTTATTTTTTTTATTTTATTTATTTATTTATTATTATTATTATTTTTTTTTTTTTTTTTTTTTTTTTTTTTTTGGGCATTTACATAATATAGTTTTTCAACAAATGTAATGAAATCATCCGGAAGGGCGACCTACGTTGCGCTCCCAGCTGGCCGCTCTGAAGTGAAAGTCCACACGGCCACACTACGATGCGCTCCTGTTTGTGTCGAGTGGACTGAGTGAACAAAACATTAACTAGTGGTGAACTGAGATGAACTTGTGCTGAAAGGAAGAGGAGGAAGTGCTTACCTTTGGACAACTGGAGAAGAGGTTAGTTTTTCGAGGGAAGATCACACTCATGAAGTGCGAATGACATGAAGTGCGACAAGAAAAAAGTACAGCTTCATGCCCGCGTGAAGAGGATGGCTAAAGATGATTTATCTTCTCCAAGTCGGAAGGTAGGTTGGATTTAGAGTAAGGTGTTGGATTTATGTGTCGTAGGGTCCCTACATTGACGTGTGCATGCGTTGCTTCAGATCGTGAGGAGCGCCTTGATGCAATCTCCAAATGACAGTGTTGACGTTAGAGAGGTTTCAAATTTGCGCCAGGTTGCTAACATGGTTAGACGAAAAGACAGGCCCCTATTACCAAAGTCCCGCGATGACACGTTTGCGTAATTGCGAGACATGGAAACTAAAACTTTCCGCCAAGAGAATTTCGTGCTGCATGCGGTCGAGGCAAATGGCATATTAATTTTTGCTTGTCTTTCAAACCTGAAATGCCTTGTCAAACGCTAATAGCTCACATAACAATGCATTGATAACGTTTTGAAACTAACACAATTAACACTAACTCACCCTCTAAGCATTACTCGTATTCTGCAAGTTGGTATTTTGAGCGCAACATCATTTTTGTAGGAGAGCACATGCGTATGGTACAATATTCTCAGGAGCGCATCGTAATACTTTCACCGGGCTGGGAGCGCAACGAAAGACTCCCATCCGGAAAGCCGTACGATTTTTCGTTCTTTCACTACAAGCTACAATGGAGTATCTACGCTATGATTTTTCGGGGGAACTGAGTTTCATCAATCACCGATAGATAGTGTTATGCTTGCAGCAAGCGAGTCTGCACCGCCACCGCGGTTTTGCCAATTCCCGGCACTGCATCATCAGCTCGTGTAAGGAAAATTAATGTGTGGTAGGTATGTATTTAATTTCAATAGTTTCTCTTCAGTAGGCCTACACCTTTGCAGACACATTAGATATCTACCTAAATGATTCGTTCATGCCATTGCATTGTACGTACTTCGCTCGAGTTAAATAAACCGAATCCCTCGGGACCTTTTCGAGGAGTCCTCGTGGAGTCAAGGGTAGAAAAAAAGAAAGTGCTACAAATGCGTTGATGCTTAGGTCGTTAAAATTCAAGAGTCGGAGAAAGATATTGTTAACATCTTCCATATTTTCTTATTTATTCAGACGGATTCGAGACGTATTTTGTGCTTGTTAGCAACAAAACCAGGTTCCTTGTAAAGTCACTATAAGGTCGCATTGGTTTAACAAGATTTCCACATGAATGATATTGTACTATAATATACTATTAAAATTACAATAAAACTTTAAAAACTCATGATCTTTATCTATAACAATAACATTTATTTATTTTTATCATTTAGAGAGATGAACTTGCCAATCATAATTTATTTGCACGATAAACAAACTATACCTTCTGTGCGAATTTGCTGTACAGAATAACATCACAAAATTTTAAGTATATATATGTAAGTAGGCATCACGAGGTCATTGCGAATAGGGTGGTCCCAAAAAAGTAGTTTTTTCCCCGTTCTAATTTTGGGCAGCAATAGAAAGGCTTATGGAATAAGTAGTCGTCGAATACTACCTACCAACAGGACCGAAATCGCCACTGAGCTGACTTGCATTTTATACGATACCTTTGGAACAATTGTCAAAGACATAACCTCGTTTTTTGACAAAACAACTGATTTTCTTGTTTAAAGTGAATTAGGTTCTTGTTTTTACTTCCTCACTACCGAAGGTAGGATAGCTTTGTGTACGTGAAAAAATTCGAAAAAATTTTGTCCACCAAAATCAAAATTTTCCCTTGCTTTTTGTATTTCAGAGCTAGCTGTTCAATTTCTGTCCCGTGTCCTCTGTCTGTCTGATGTTTGTCTGTGGTAAACCCTTCTCACGCCCAAAACTTTACCAAGTCTCAGTCCAATTTCGAGGGAACTTCAGGAATTGTATGGATTAGCTTTTAGACGGTCTTCTATAATTATCAATACCATCGGATTAACAGTGGCCTGTACGCATGCGCAAACGTGAATTTCTCATAACGTAGATTTTTATCATCTGTAGGTCCAATTTCGTTCGAACTCGGCAGGTAGTTTGTGTGTATGCCCCAGAAGAATTCCCCATAAATTATATCCCGATTGGTGGATTAATAACGATTGCGCATGCTCGAAACTAATACCAATTGATACAGGCAAAACTCTGAGTCCAATAGGAAGATTTTGATAACATTTTCAGTGATTGTGCGGGTTCGCTTCACGTCACGACAGCGCAAACGTTAATTTATTATAACGTAGATTTCTTATCATTTACCAGTCCGATTTTGTTCAAAATCGGGGCGCAGATCGGTATATATTCCAGGGAAATTCTCTGAGCTATATCGCACGCACTAAATAGCTCTAAATTAAAGTTGATCGACCCAGTCAAAACTCCTACACTAATGGACCGAGTTTTATGAAATTTTCAGGGACTTTGCGGTTCAGCTTCTGAACAGTTCCCTATAAATGTCATTGCCTTTGAATGAATAAGTGTCTGTGCGCTTGCGCAAACGATAAGTTCATATAACGTCGATTTCTTACCATCTTTTCGTCCGATTTCGTTCAAAATCGAGAGGTTGTTTGAGTTCAGGGTGATGCCCTTTGTATGTTATCGCATTTGCTTTAATGAAAGTTAACTATTGCGTATACGCATAACAAATATTGGATGACACTCCGAGAATAATGAATCGATTTTGATGAAATTTTCAGTTATTGTGTGGGTTATCCTTCAGACAATTACCGCACTCGCAAACATGAATTACAACCCTAATTTGCATTCTAGCATATATACAAATCTATCAGATGCTGTTATATTTTGCATTCAATCATTTCGAGTAGGTAGTACTTCCTTCTTCAACTAATTCTACACGTCCATATTACAATATGTGAAGAAGCTGTACTGCCCACCCAACTTGGCAGACCATTTTTATTTTTTTTAGCAAATTTTCTTGAAAAATGAACTATTGCAATGGCTTGGAAAATCTTAAAATCAAAATTTTTGAAAAGATTCTCCATTGCAATTCTATTCTGAAACGAATCCGAAAGTTTAACGCTTTTTTGTGTGTATATATGTATGTATTTATTTATTTATGTGTCATTCCTGACGATTACTTTCCTTAGGATTGAAATAAAATCTTCGTTCTTGCGCCAAAAATCAAGCTTTCCAAACGAAAGGATGAGTTCGTTAGCCATCACTTTTTGAGCACATTAAATTGGACAACTTTAAAAAAATTTACTTAAAAAATCACTAAAAATGGCTAAGTACGGCTAAAAATCGTTAAATTTATATTTTTTTGTAGAATATTGCTCAAATAAAGTTTATCAACTATAAAATAGAACATTTAAAAATTTATGTACAAAATTTTGCTGAAAAATTTACTTACAATTTATTCAAATTTGTAAAAAATCGATAAAACTCCAAAAAAAAGCTAAAAATTCAATACCTGTACTTGAATAGGAGATAATCACGTAGAATTTGTTGCCATAAAATTAATAGTTAACAATTTGCTTGCACTCAAAAAGCTCAAATTTCAATACGATTTGTCATTATACAATACGAAAATTCGCTCATCCGATCATGCTGCATGACTGGAACTTTTTTAGTTTGGACCACTGTGAATCGTTGATTTAGATAATACGAAAGCTTCGGGCTCTTTCTCTTCGAAATTGTTGCGAGGTGAAATATCCTATTGACCTGTTTGGCAGTTGAATGTGTCCAACTCTCAGCGACACCGTTTAACCCTTTGCCATTGATTAGGGCGGGAATTGATGTAGGCGAAAAGGATGGGGGGGCCGACGGCAGCGAATAACCGCGTTTGGGTGAGGACGGAGAAACAGATGATTGAACTCCGCCAACGGGTATCACGATTAGAGAACCGATGGACAATTAGGCACCGAACTGTGCGGCCAAGTTTGAACACTGAACGCTGAATAAACGTTAATCGGTTATTGTGACGTCACAACAATCTGCTTCTTGACGAGTTCGATCGTGAACGGGTGTTCAGCATCTGGCGCTAAGTCATAGAGCTCGCCCCACTCACTAATCATTTGATGATAGACGGGCAATCATCCGATCCTAGTTTCGTAAGGAATTTCATAAGGCGATATTAATAGTTTTACCTAAAGTAATGAAAACATTGTTTTTCCTTTGAAAAGCCTGCTATATATAATATAATAAATAATTTTCAATTGTATAAATACCTATATAATTTTATTTGAGTTGAATGACCACACCAGTCTTCGAAGTTTTGGCTTTTTTATTTTTTCATTTGCAATATTTCGGCCCAATTATGGCCGCCCTCATCAGGTATAGTATATCACCTAGCAGCAAAGATACAATTGGCATAACATTTTTTTCATTTATGGGAACTAATCTCATCAACATGAGATTAGTTCCCAATGTCTGATGAGGGCAGTCATCATGGCGCCGAAATATTGCAAGTGAAAAAATAAAAAAGCCAAAACCCCCAAGAATACCCACATTAAATTGAACATCGACCGAGTCATAAACCCACAACATAGTATTAATACCTATATAATTTTCAATATATAATAAATGTATTGATCTCTCTCTCTCTCTCTTCCTATCCCTCTCTTCCTATCCCTCTCTCCCCCCTTCATCACCACCTTATTTTCTTGTGATTACTGATCATCATTATCCCAGATATTTCCTATTCTTTACTACGTCACAGGTATAAGAAAATCCCTGCAAAATTGACGACCGAAAATTATAAGGCCTGTAAATTGTAAATTATAAGGCCTGAAAAATAAAGCCTACATAAATTTTATTCTCTTTTATTATAGTTTCAGGGTTGAACTTTTAAAATAACAGTGTCAGAGAACAGTATTTATGAACAGTATTAATGGGTTGATTTCGGACAATCCCCCCCCCCCCCCCCCCCTCTAGACTTTTGCCCTTTGAAATCACCTTGCGACCTCAATACCGTTCTAATTGAAGTCTGCTACAGCTCGTTCGACTCGAGGTTAAACGATTCCCATTCATAAGTAAGTAAGTTAATCGAGTAAGTTTCAGTTGAGACCTTTTTGCTTTGATACACAGCATAAAACTTGATTTTTCCAACTTCATTATGTAAAATGAAACGAAAATTACGAGTGATGCTGTAAGTCGATGTGAAAGATTCTGAACTAAGTATAACTTGTCAGATACAAAGCTAATGAATAAGAAAAAACAGGGTCAACAAATCCAAGTCGTTCAACAGTACGGTGAACCTCCCCCCCTCCCCCCTTCCCCACCACCAGTGCCATCTAAATCCAATTCCAATACGATACCATATTTTCGTCTTCATATTCAAACTCCGAAACAATATTTTATGCGTAATTCTGATCTGTCTGTCCCACTAATTTGTATTTTACTAAAAGGATTGATTTAGGAAATTGCTTCACTTCTGAGATGCAAGCTTGCGAGCATCCAGACCACCATACACATCATTCCGATCTATTACGGTGGCCCGTTTATTATACAGAGACTGATTCTTATACGGAGGCTGGTTATAGTTTTATACTATAAAGGTATAAAACTATAGTAGATATAAGTTTTATACTAGGGTGAAGGGTATGACGGTGCTCTTGAACGTAAAAACAATCACGGTTTCACTAATGAACATCTGATAGGTTTCTGTGATACTAGAGAAGTCCAGTACCTCTCATTACAGTATTTAATCCTGGATCAAATAAGCAATGATAGACCGATCGAGCCAAATATTGAACTTAGCTCCCAATCACTATAATTGGATAATCATCCGGTGGCTTATACCGAGTACCCCATAATACTTTAGCAAAATCTGATTGAGGATTGATGTTACGGGAAATTCACATTGCCAAATATTTGTTCGTCATCCAGCACGAACACAAAGCTTCTCACCTTTTGACCCTATGAACAAGGTACATATCCGATGATGATATGAAAACCATCAGTGGTTTGAAATTTGCTCGATTCATTCGAAAAATAACTCGCCGAAGGTGGACCCAGATCGGACCTCCCTTTTTTCCAAGTGCCTAATTGAAGATCCAACTGAAGAGCCTATCCACACCTCAACATTGAAGAACGTGTAACTCGATTTTACCTCTGGTGACGGTAATCCGTTTTTCAGCTCGCTGATTCAATGGATGCTGGTATTTGAAGGTATTGGGATTGTTTCCGTATCTTTTAAGGGCCGTTCAGATATTTTTCTGATAACAACTGAATGAATATGCTAATTAAAAAGATCTTGGGATATCATAGCAATATTTTAGGTTATCCTTTCATAACAACAAACAAACGTGGTGATTGTTGTGGACTCATATTCTTGATTACTGGCATCCGTGAAAAGGCCATTTTTGTGACGTTTTGGTTAATTATTTGCAATATATACCTTTGCAATCGACCAAGAAAAAAATGTAAGCCCCTCAAAATTTGTTGATTTACGTTTCCAGATGCGTAGAATTTAAAAAAATCCTTCCGTCCACCGTCCAGAGCTTTACTCCGAAACTATTGGACCAAGGTTCATAAAATTCGGGTTATAAGTAAATAACATTTGAAGTCAAGTTCATCCTACAAGCAGGGTATCAATGTTTATCTACCCTAAATAGCATTCAAGTAGCATTCAACTGCTGAAATATTAAAAACTCGAGATCTTGAAAACTTTAAAGGCAACAGTAATGATTTTTTTATTGTCATTGATAGTTATTATCCCTAAAATTCGCTATAAGTTATTCCATTCGCTCTCCATGAGGGCTAGAATTTCAAGGAAATGACTTCGACTTCTAAGCAAGGGAACTTTGAGAAATCTTGCGCTGGTAGTGACATTTTAGAATAAGCGATTCTATCGCTAAATTTTATTAATGGCCGCTAAAAGGTGTTTGTGTTAGTGTGTTTGTATAATCGAAACACATAAAATTTGCCTAGTAAAATCAGATGATCGTATCAGCTGATATGATTCCAATTGAATTGTGACTATCAATGGACTACTGAAGCGTTGGTAGGTGTTTTTCATGTTGTTTTACAGATTTCAAGTTGGTAGGTGCATACATAAATGACTTTATACAATGATCATGTGGACAAGTAGTGAAATGTATTAGTTAATTGCATTAGTTTTCCCTCTGTAGATACCTACATCTAGGTAGACGTATTGATGTCAAGGTCAACATTTCGCTCGGCTACCACGATATTGCATTACGCATATCGTCTACAAAGATTCGTAAGCACTAGGGGGCCCGTGAAGCTAATTTCTTCCTTAAATATTTTCAGATCTGAAATTTGAAATGGAGCTCCTTTTTGATATCTAAATTACAATTTCAGTGCTCGTAGGCCCGCAGATCAGATGAGGGACCTCAGAGCTCAATTTGTTTCTTAATTGACTTTTGGTGGTGGAACCTGAAATGGAGCTCTTTTCTCTAGAATGCAGTTACTAAGTATGTAGGGGCTCTGATGGCTAATATTTCTTTCTTAATCGACTTATGCTGAAATTTAGATGGGACGCTTTCGGAACACCTCGAAAACAATTACAAGGTACGGAAGCGTACCGATCAGCTGAAGGGCCCCTGAGGTTAATTTACTCTGTTTTCGAATTAATTACTTTTTTTTTTCATTTTTGCCTAATTTTTCAACAATTATTAAAAAGAGTACATTTGTGTGGTCCTGGATCAGTGAAAGCGTGAACCCGATTGGGAGGCGCGAAGCGATAATTTTCGGTAATATACGGGGCTGTAGACCAATGATCTGCGTAGCAGGGCTATCTAATATAGAAATAATAATCCTTTGTGTAATAATTTACAGCGTATTTTAGCTGTTAGGTTCCAGTAAAATGGTTTGACATTTTAAAAATCCATTGTACACAACTCGTGGACTGAAATTCGATGGATTATTCCGGATCGGCCATCTCGGAAACAGAAATCCCAAGAATTCGTGTAAGCCCCACAGAGCGAGGTGTGTGGTTTCGTGTGTAGGGGTTAGGCTCTACGCACAATACCACGGAGAAAATTCTCCTCTCAGACCGTTGAGGCACAGTTCATTTGAATTGGCAAGACCCCGAGCTTCCCAGCGAGTCCCCCGCTCAAGACCGCTCAACTTCGGAATCATATTAGAGGCTAGCTTCCCTTCCTCCGAGGAATTTACAATTTAACCGAGCGTTTAAAAGGTAAGGGAATTTTAATGTCGTAATAGTTTGTGGGTAAATACATCAGGATGGGCTGGCGGTGGAGGGAGTGAGCGTGCGGTAAGGCTGATCTATTACCATTGCAGATAGGACCCAGGGATTCCTTTAGGCGCGGAGTTCGCACCCTGAATTCTAGGAGGCTTAGTCGCTTTCGAATATTTAACCCGCTCCCCTAACTTTAAAGCCAGTGAGTCGGAAACTTGGTAGAGTGGTTATTTTGTGGGGGCACTGGGAAAGAACTTGCAGGCTTAACCGGACCATTAAGTTTTCTAAAAAGTTGTTGTTTGAAGCAAAGGTTACCATAATGTATAAAGGAATTTTGTTTCTAAACTACGCTAATTCTACACTAATTCTACTTTCAACCCAGAAGTAGAGTGCGTTTAGAAATATGAAAAATCTTGCACAAAAGACTATTAGACATTTTATGTCTTCAACCCCCCCTGCACCCTTTTCTCGTTGAGAGAATTTCTCTTTCTATTCAGCCCATCATTTCAATTGTCTCTTGATATCTAGGGAGACTCCCCATCAAATTTCAACTTCCTTGGGTGAACAGGATAGAATTTAGCTCACTCAACTGATTTCTAAAGAGCCCATTATTTAAATCATCTCTTAATGTCCCAGAGAGTCTCCCTATCGAATTTCGACTTCTTTGGGAGAATTGGAGAGGATTTAGATCACTCAGCTGACCAGTAAAGAGCCCATGATTTCAATCGTCTCTCAATGTTCAAGAAAGTCTCCCCATCTAATTTCCACTTCCTTGGGTGAACAGGTTAGAGTTTAACTAACTCAGCTAATTTGGAAACAGCCCATAATTTCAATCGTCTAGTAATGTCCCAGAGAGTCTCCCTGTCAAATTTCAAATTCCTTGGTCTAATAGGACAGATTTTAGCTTACTCAGCTGATCAGGAAAGAGCCCATCATTTCAATCATCTCTTAATATCCCACAGAGTCTCCTTATCAAATTTGAACTTCCAAGTTTCTTTCCACTCTAATAGTGGTTGCAATCATGTTTACAAAATTAACTGAG
Source organism: Adelphocoris suturalis (assembly GCA_030762985.1). Classification (NCBI taxonomy): domain Eukaryota; kingdom Metazoa; phylum Arthropoda; class Insecta; order Hemiptera; family Miridae; genus Adelphocoris; species Adelphocoris suturalis. The sequence goes on along the minus strand of CM061043.1, from coordinate 83,934,268 downwards.
ACCTGTATGTAAATAATTATTCAGACAACCACGCTTTACCTCAGATTGTTGGCTACGCACTGCGCAGTGGTTAACATAATACGGTTTGGTAAATCGAAAGCTTTCAAACGACTGTCAAACGATTTTTGTACAATGAGTTGTATGATGATAAATAGCTAAGATACAGTTCCGTAGCAACGATTTGGTTGTAAGCGATAATCATCAGAACAAAACAAGCGGCTTTATTTACTACATCCATTAATAACATTAATAAATATAAAATGGCGACATAAATACCAAGAACAAGTACGAAAGAAATGCGTGATAAATCGAGAGCTTTCCAACGAATGGTGAACGGTTTCTGTCCGTTGAAAACTTAAGAAGTTTCATTTCCCCAGAAACGGCTTGGTTGTGCGTTAAAATCAATAGAAATCAACTGTAACGCTTTTTTATTACGCAACGCTTTTCGAGACCATGTGCCAAAGTAAAGACATATAATGTCAAAACGAAGCTATTACGATGGCGATTAAAACCAACATTTTCGAAAGTTTCCTTTGTTTAAATAATTTTGTAAGCATTCTGAGCGAATTTCAGGATTTAATACATTTACATTTAGGCATATATATATATATATATATCATCTATCATTCCAGACGATAACTCTCTTTATATAGAATTGAGAAAAAAATCCGTTTTTCCGCCAAGAAATCAAGCTTTCAAGCTTTTCAAATGAAAAAATGATTTTGTTGGCCAGCACTTCTTGAGTAAATTAAATTAACCCGATTTCAAGACATATTGGTAAGTAATGCATTCAGTACACTGACGTCCTTATGGATTTTAAATCATTTTGGTGAGAGTTAAAATAAGAGAAAAAAATTAAAATATGATGACTTTCTTCACGGACTAACACCCCCCCATTAACTTCCTCCACCGACAGCGAATTCCTATCATAAGTATGAAATTTGAAACTCCTGATATGATTTCCAAAACTAGACCAAATTGATAATTGAATTTAAAAAAAAGAACACGAAAATCTGACAAGAATAGTTAAGACACCACGATTTATTACTATTATCCCCTTCATTCACCCTCTTCCATAATGAAATTTGAAACACTTGATATACCTTTCAAAACTCGACCAAATTCCTAGTTGAACAAAAAAGAATCATGAAAATTTGACGATATTAGTTAAAACATCATGATTTATTACTATTACCCCCTCCATTCACCCTCTTTCATAATTAAATTTGAAATTCCTGATATCCGATACAAAACTAGACGGAATTCATAATTGAACGAAAATTGAATCACGAAAATCGGACGAGAATTGTTAGAACACCACGTTTATCAGTTTTACCCCCTCCATTCACCCTCACATTATGAAATTTAAAACTCCTGACATACGTTTAAAAACTATATCGAATTCTTAGTGGAACAAAATAAGAATAACGAAAATCGGTTGAGATTAGTAACTTGGGCAGCGCCTGAAAGAATCTGTAACTATCCCCTCCACCCCCCACATCGACAGTAAATCCGAAATTCCCAAGGTTTTTTGCACAACTAGACTAAAATTGGAATCAAACCATATAAGAATCATGATAATCGGTTGAGAACTGTAGCCTTGGTAGCGTCAACAAAATTTGTCGAAAAAACCACGTTTTTCCGGCTTTACCCCCTCCATTCCCTCTTATCCATCACGGAATTCAAAATTTCCGAGGTTTGTAGCACAACTAGACTAAAACTTTGCTAAGACTTGACTAAACTTGCTTTACTAGACTAGGCTAACTTTGGTTCCTAATCGAACAGAGAAAGAATCTCGAAAATCGGTTGAGAATTGTGGCCTGAGCAGCGTCGACAAAATTTGTCACACACACAATCACGCACACACACACACATACCTATGGTTTTTTCATGGATTCAGTCTTAGAATGGTCTGAGACGGATTTGTATGTGTTCATTTTTTCTCATGCTTGGGTTGTCCCCTACCCCCCTGGATCAATTCCAATAGATCGTCCCTCTTAAATAAGAAGCCTTGTCTGTATGACCTTGCTTCTGAGGGACGTCCTAAACTCGTTCTTGAAAAATCATTAGCAATCGCTAAGAACGGCTAAAAATTGTTAAAATTATAGTTTTTAGCAGAATTTTAGTCAAAAGAAGATTATCAACGATGAATTAGGACATTGAAAATTGTCATACAAAAAATTATGCTGAAAGCCAATGTCATTATTATTTTCTAGAAAACTGATAAAAACTGCAAAAAAACTGACAATCCAAAACTTTTTTGAATTTATAATAGGATAATTTACGAAAACTTGATCATATGATCATTGCAACAGTGGAACGAGGGTTTTATAAATATATAATAGGAGTGATCATTATTTAAAACCATTAGTCAATCATAACTAATTTAAATTTTTTATTTACAGGTAATAAATGGATCGGAAAGCTCAATATCTTCCCCCATCATCCTGGTAACGTATGTACCCAGTACGACCGATTTCTGTACCTATAATATTATCCCCTAATAAAATTAGATACCGTATAGTTCAATAAATAAATGGGAACAATAAATTTGCATGAGTTCTTGGAACATTTTAATCGATAAAGTAGGTAATATGTACATAATTGAAATTGATTTGATGATAGATTATATTGATGCATTCTATTTCAATTCTAATAAAAAAAAAAAAAAAAGACAAGAGCTCAACCACAGCTGATTTTAAACACGCCAAGATGCTTATAACATTTATCTTGACACCTTGCCAGTCCAAAGCCTGGATAAAGTGTGATGGGAATCAGATAAATGATTCTATATAAGGACCTTTTTACAACCTTTTTCTCAGGTGGGACGAAGTGTCCGTTAAGAAATATTCTGAGACTATTTATCAAACCCTACCCAGGTAGCCGTTCCACAAAGTGGGACGAAATGTCCGCATTTTTCTTGGGGGACGAATTGTCCGGACACCGGGACAGGGAGTCTACCAAGATGTCTCCCTGATTTTACTCATCAGGATATGGCAGTCCTGAGTTAAATTAGTTCTCATATTCTTCCAGTATCAAAAGTTCAACTCAAGTTTTCATTAGCCGATGTATAACAGTCAGAACTTGAATTCAAACTTCTAGCTAGACTCACTCAGTAAAATCGTAATAGTGATGCACCCGACTGGGATGTGATGGAAGACAACAAATTTTTCGGAGCCTAGCAAAATCATGACATGAATGTATACAGAAGAAATTGTTTTACACCCGAATGCATAAGCAGGAAGGAAAAACTGTCCAACTTGAGCAACTCGCATAAAAATATTCTCAGAGCACCACAATCTCATCGTCATTTCCCTAAGAGAGCAGAGAAATGCAGGTGGAGAAAGTTAATGTTCATTTGCTGATTAAAATTATGGATGAATAGAAAAATTACGACTCGCAGTATTTCAGTTTCTTCATATTCTTCCCCTTTTTAGTCTTATTTAATCAAGTTATTCAACTTCTTCACTTTCTCCCGAAGAACCGATTTCGTTTAACTTAACTAGAAACGGGGAAAAAGAGATATTCACCAGGTGGAAGGCTCAGCAAGAATACTCGCTCTTGATTAAACCCGACCCCGGAATTATATGAGAAAGGGGAAAAAGAGTGCACTTCTCCCGGGCGCCTTTTATTTTCAATCCAAGAATGAAAACAACTCATAACCCTTTCTCGCAGCTTCCTCGAACCTCTTCGCTATACCTTCACAATGAATAGTGAACCTTTCCCGCCTCAAATAGCCTGGGAGCTCTCTGCCGTTTACCGACCCTAAACCCAGGACAAGACGAGAGGGGGAGGGGAGCAAAAGAGGCGCATAGTAGGATCTTCTTTTTCTTTCAGCCTCCTCAAACACTCTCAGGGGTGATATAAACCCAATAAGGCGGATATAGGAGGTTTAAAGAGGTCTCTTATAGGTCTTTCGATCAATTTATTCCTTCGACGGAGAGAGAGGTTTTAACGATAAAGTGAATACTACGAATCAATACAGTTTTCCCATCACTTTGTTTATACCTACTATTCTTTAAACTTCAGAATCTATGGAAAATAAGTTATAAACAAATTATGGAACATTAGCCAATATGCCTTCTACGTAATTATTAAATGAAAATAAATTATCTATTTGTAGAGTCCTGTCGGCGTTACAAGATTTTTTCCTTGGGATTCAGCCTTACAATACTTCACATATGACATAATTCATACCAATGCTAAGAACGCTAAGTATAGATTGTAATATATCACAGTTTTTCTCATTGTATAAAAGCAGGAGCAGCAGTAGTAGTAGGTAGTTTTCTTGTGGTATAATACACACCTCAACAGAATTAAAGGATCACTTTTCCTTGTCGTCGTCAAAGACCCCAGATCGATCGGCCAAAGTTCACATTATATCTCATGATTAGGTACCTAACTAATGGAGATAGGATGCACCCTGCTCTTTTTGATTTATCCTAAACACAGTGAAAGACTAGCGAGTAATACGAGTATGCCCACGGTAATATGTCAATTATTGAAACTGATTTGAAGATAGATTATAATTATGCATTCTATTTTAATTATTAGATTCTTCGCTTATTGCTTTTGTCTATTCATAAATTCCATTTGCCATGCCGTTTCCATTTGCATTAGGCTTGCTTAAGCTTAACATTTTAAGCAAGCCTAGTGCAAATGGAAATGGCACGGCTACTTCTAGGTCGAGGTTTGATTGTGACGTTCCACGACTGGAATTTATGAATAGATAAAAGCAATTAGCGAAGAATCTAATAATTAAAATAGAATGCATAATTATAATCTATCTTCAAATCAGTTTCAATAATTGACATATTACCGTGGGCATACTCGTATTACTCGCTAGTCTTTCACTGTGTTTAGGATAAATCAAAAAGAGCAGGGTGCATCCTATCTCCATTAGTTAGGTACCTAATCATGAGATATAATGTGAACTTTGGCCGATCGATCTGGGGTCTTTGACGACGACAAGGAAAAGTGATCCTTTAATTCTGTTGAGGTGTGTATTATACCACAAGAAAACTACCTACTACTACTGCTGCTCCTGCTTTTATACAATGAGAAAAACTGTGATATATTACAATCTATACTTAGCGTTCTTAGCATTGGTATGAATTATGTCATATGTGAAGTATTGTAAGGCTGAATCCCAAGGAAAAAATCTTGTAACGCCGACAGGACTCTACAAATAGATAATTTATTTTCATTTAATAATTACGTAGAAGGCATATTGGCTAATGTTCCATAATTTGTTTATAACTTATTTTCCATAGATTCTGAAGTTTAAAGAATAGTAGGTATAAACAAAGTGATGGGAAAACTGTATTGATTCGTAGTATTCACTTTATCGTTAAAACCTCTCTCTCCGTCGAAGGAATAAATTGATCGAAAGACCTATAAGAGACCTCTTTAAACCTCCTATATCCGCCTTATTGGGTTTATATCACCCCTGAGAGTGTTTGAGGAGGCTGAAAGAAAAAGAAGATCCTACTATGCGCCTCTTTTGCTCCCCTCCCCCTCTCGTCTTGTCCTGGGTTTAGGGTCGGTAAACGGCAGAGAGCTCCCAGGCTATTTGAGGCGGGAAAGGTTCACTATTCATTGTGAAGGTATAGCGAAGAGGTTCGAGGAAGCTGCGAGAAAGGGTTATGAGTTGTTTTCATTCTTGGATTGAAAATAAAAGGCGCCCGGGAGAAGTGCACTCTTTTTCCCCTTTCTCATATAATTCCGGGGTCGGGTTTAATCAAGAGCGAGTATTCTTGCTGAGCCTTCCACCTGGTGAATATCTCTTTTTCCCCGTTTCTAGTTAAGTTAAACGAAATCGGTTCTTCGGGAGAAAGTGAAGAAGTTGAATAACTTGATTAAATAAGACTAAAAGGGGAAGAATATGAAGAAACTGAAATACTGCGAGTCGTAATTTTTCTATTCATCCATAATTTTAATCAGCAAATGAACATTAACTTTCTCCACCTGCATTTCTCTGCTCTCTTAGGGAAATGACGATGAGATTGTGGTGCTCTGAGAATATTTTTATGCGAGTTGCTCAAGTTGGACAGTTTTTCCTTCCTGCTTATGCATTCGGGTGTAAAACAATTTCTTCTGTATACATTCATGTCATGATTTTGCTAGGCTCCGAAAAATTTGTTGTCTTCCATCACATCCCAGTCGGGTGCATCACTATTACGATTTTACTGAGTGAGTCTAGCTAGAAGTTTGAATTCAAGTTCTGACTGTTATACATCGGCTAATGAAAACTTGAGTTGAACTTTTGATACTGGAAGAATATGAGAACTAATTTAACTCAGGACTGCCATATCCTGATGAGTAAAATCAGGGAAACATCTTGGTAGACTCCCTGTCCCGGTGTCCGGACAATTCGTCCCCCAAGAAAAATGCGGACATTTCGTCCCACTTTGTGGAACGGCTACCTGGGTAGGGTTTGATAAATAGTCTCCCAATATTTCTTAACGGACACTTCGTCCCACCTGAGAAAAGGGTTGTAAAAAGGTCCTTATATAGAATCATTTATCTGATTCCCATCACACTTTATCCAGGCTTTGGACTGGCAAGGTGTCAAGATAAATGTTATAAGCATCTTGGCGTGTTTAAAATCAGCTGTGGTTGAGCTCTTGTCTTTTTTTTTTTTTTTTTTTTTTTTTTTTTTTTTTTTTTTTTTTTTTTTTTTTTTTTTTTTTTTTTTTTTTTTTTTTTTTTTGTCAAAATCAGCTGTGGTTAAGCTCTTGTCATTTTTTTGTTTTTGTTTTGTTTTTTGGTATTTTTTATATTCTACTTAATAAACTAAAAAGTTGGCCAGTTTACTCCAGATTCTGAGAGTGGGACAGTGCTCGTAGACAGGATCTCAAGTTTCTGTCTTCCTCGTATCGCTGCATAATCCTTTCTAGACGTTTGTCACACGTTTGTTGTGTCGTTTGTGTCGTTTCATCTAATTCCGGAAAGTGATAGAAATATAGGCTATAAATATATAATTTATATATACATATATTTTGTTTATTTTCACAGAAGTATTAATAGCAATTAGAAAATTAATTTGATTTATCCTAGTAATACAGGATTTTAAAAAATAAAGCTTTTTGTAAATCTCTAATGTTTAAAAGGTTTAAAATATGATAAGTTATTCTGTATATAACTTTTTACAAACCTTCTCTCAGGTGGGACGAAGTGTCCGTTTAGAAATATTTGGAGACTAATTATCAAACCCGACCCAGGTAGACACTCCACAGAGTGGGACGGAATGTCCGCATTTTTCTTTGGGGACGAAATGTCCGTGGGACGAATTGTCCTGTAATCCCCTGTCCCATCTGTCCCATCGGATGTAGATAGGAAAGTGCACCGGAATCCGTGATCTTTTGGAGCATAAAGATGGTTTGACCCATTGCCTAAGTCCCACCGATCAGAGGATAGGAAATTAACCCCGGATTGTGAAATCCTGCTAACCGAATTCGAAAGGCCCTAGAACCGGAATGGGTGATCCCGTTGGAATGAGGAGGTAAGGTATGGTTTGTGTGCAAGAAAGTATCAAGTCGGAAGATGGCTCGAGATTGATAGAGCCTAGCCCAGTCTTCTGTGATATTTATACTTGAAGTTGTACCCGCCATGTCGCCCCAACAGAAACCTGCTGGCGACTCACGAGGGCTAGGCTGACTATTTAAAAAAATAATAATATCATACAAGTGGGGTCAGGACCATTCATGAGTAACTAGGTATATGCATCTTGACATAAGCGATGTACCTGTTGCATAAAACAATGATGATTATTGCTAATTTAAATGTATAAATAATGACAGTAGAAATTACCCTACAATATTAAAAATAATTATCCGCTGTGAAAGACGAACGTCGCAAAAATAACTCAAAATAGAAATAAGGCAAGAGAAAGGAAACTGACATGGAAAATTGAGATCGAAGTGGAAAACAAAATACTCCTTATAAGAATAATAAAATAAAGCCAAAAGAAAAAGAAATTTAATAACACTCAAAAAGATAATTACGCTTCACTTTGCAATTCCCGACCGTAAAAGAGAAAATAACGGGGAGGGTGAGGGGGGGGGGGGGGGATCTAGCTAAAATCTGAAAAAAGTTGACTTTTTTTTCCAATCGGTCGATTAAAAAAGTTCATTATTGAAGATAATAAACCGAAACACCAAAGCACTCATGCTAATATACATATTGAGAAAATATTGCGAGACAGAAGAAAAAAATTATGAGATGAACACTTTTTGCTTTAAGCCAACCACATACACATTCGGCGACAATTACTTAAAACATGAGAACCTAAAAGCCACTCAGTGTACACAATATCAATATGCGAGTAATTATATACATGTACAGTTTTTACCAATGAAATTCATCTTGTTACCTATCAAATTCAAAACCTCTTTTATCCATAAATAGATGTAGGAAAAAGAATGGCCAGTTAAGAAAAATGAAATCAGAAAGATCATGTAATTTTCGTCACGCATTTTATACAATCTCTTCAGTAATTTCACAGTGATTTCTATTCGAATGGGGTTTTCATATTTCAATAAAAATAATAATGTAATCTATGCAACAAACTAAGAAGTAGGACTGGCGCCAAAGAACAGGTCGCATAAACACAACACTCTGTCAATGACAGGGGAGAACAGTGGCTGCGAGGTAGGGAGGGACCTGGAACGGGGATGGGAGGTCTGGAATGGGTCATGCAATCCCAGCGAGGTCGTGTAATCCCATGAGAGGAAGTACCAATGTCCGGAACTCTTGGCTCCGTAGGGGTAATAGTGGAAGAGGTATTACCGTCCGAAACTCGAAGCCCCATTGGAATAATCCGGGAGGAAGTATTACTGTCTGGAACTCGAGGTTCCTTTTACCGCCTGGCACTCCCTTGGGGCAACAGTGGAGGAGTAGGTTGTAGGTTTGGAAAAATGTTCAAGCCGAGAAGTTTGTGCATAGAATTATGACTTACTCGGTTTGACTCTCGGTTTTATAGTCCCTAGTGACTGAAGGGAGACAACCTGTGCTGGCAAGCGGAGAGGAAGGCGTCAGATCACCTGTTATATGCCCGAAACGGATAATCCAGGGCCATGCGACGTCAAACCAAGTTGGGCTGCATATTTATTTGAACAATCTAAAACATAATATAAATGTTGTTGTTCGCGCAACAAAACATTTAGTAAATGTTGTAGAACAACAAAACTATCAACCATTAAACAAAGAAACTTTCCATAACAAAATTTTAACTGCAGTTTTTTTACGCCACCTCAAGCAGAAATGTATACTATTAAAATTCGGTTGCACTATCTCACTGCTTTTACCCAGCTTTTTGTAGAAAAGGTGGTATGCAGCCGTCGGTTCGGCGACGGCGGCACTTCGGTTTGGGGATGCCTTTTTTGCGTTTCAGAGGCTGTAGAACACGTTTACAATAGTCATTCATTTTCAGATTTTCCATCATACATATATACATATTTATAAATATATATTTATCGAGAAAATGTTGTTCTCACTACTACTCTGAAACAGCTGGTCCGATTTGGACCAAATTTTAATATGTTGTATTACCATGTCAGGACTTGTGCCTCGCTGCCTTTGGTGAGGATCCGCTGACCACAAGCCGTAATATCGATCATAATGATGGCAAAATCGCGTTCTCAAATTTCTTCTATTCACCGTTGAAAGTCGAAATTTGATGAGGAGCCTCTCTGGGACAAGAGATGAATGACCTTACAGGCTCCATCGTGATTATCTGAATGTGCTAAAAGTTTTGCCATTTGTCTGATTAAAACTAAGAAAGTTGATAGGGAGCCTCTTTTTTTCTTTTTTTATAATTAGAAAAATCTTGAATTTGATTCAGAAAATAATGAGTTAAGGAAATAGTTTAATTTGTACGAAACTTTTTTGAATTCAGTGGGAAAATTGTCGAATCTAGTCGGTAAATGTTAGCTTTGATTGTCCAATGTTGAATTTCAGTGGAAAACATTTAATTTTTGTAGGAAAATGTTGAATATGATTTATTGACACTTTTATTACACATAGCTAATCAGTAACTTAGTTATTATACGTTTCCCAAGATTCGAAATTAATTACTACAATATTTATAAGCAGTTTCATCACTACTAATGAGCAAAGACGTTAATTGAAAAGCGCCAAAGCATCTATGCAGCAAGAAAGTACAGCTAATAAGCTAACAAAAGGCGATTTGTGTAACCAGGCGATCCAAAGTACGGGAATGGTAATGCGTTCTGGCAATTCGGAAGGCCTTTCTAAGGAGTTAATTACGAGACTCTCCGACTACAACGGAAGTTCCCTGAGAAGTTGGCCAGTTAAAATGTTTATAAAGCCCCTCAATCGCCCTCTTTGCAAACACTAGCTTCAATGCGATGTGCTTTCATTGTTAATTTTTCTTCCCTGCGCTCGTATAGTTACTGCACATAAATTAATTTTGGTATACTATTTTATTTTAGTCCTCAAAGAACTCATAGTAGTAGGTTATCGGTAAAATCGAAACAGTAGATGGTGACTGTTGTTGACTGAATTGAGATGTCTGTCATAATTACATAAAAAGTTACAGTCATGCAGTATGATCGTATGAGCGAATTTTCGTAAACGATCGTATATTTTATTACATTGTTTTGAAATTTAAGCACTTTGTGTGCGAAGAAATTAACTAGAAAAAAAACTTGTTCAAAATAATATTTTGCAATTCCAATTTTAAGCTTTTTTTTTAGCAGTTTTATCGATTTTTTTTTTTTTTTTTTTTTGCAAAAACTAATGGAATTTAAGTACATTTTTCAGCACGATTCCGTGCATATTTTTCTAATTATTTAGTTCATCATTGATACACTTTTTTGACTAAAATTATGCTTAAGAATATATATATATATATATATATATATATATATATATATATATATATATATATATATATATATATATATATATATATATATATGTATATGCCAGTTTACATATATATATCATTATTTTGTTTTCCATTCAACCATTTTTACTCTTATTTTGTCAAATAACTAATTCTATACGTACCTATTTGTTACAATAAGTGTTGCAAGCTATTATAGTAGCCTCCAAACTTTTAGAGCATTTTCTTAGAAAAATAAAAATATAAAATGCGCAGTTGTATTCAATTTGTACATTTATGCATGTATGGCATTAACTCGAAAACGCCTGGACCGAATTTGACGGGAGTGGTCGCCAAATGATCAACTAGTCATTCAAAATAAAGTGGTTGTGAAAATCGACATTGATAAAAAAAAAAATAGTCAGCAGCGTGAGCTGATGTCGTGATTCAAAAAATCCTATTTCTTTCCTACATAGCCTACGAAGCTGAAATTTGGAATGGAGCCTCTGTGAGCCGAAGAAGGATAGGATTCCAACTGACCGAACCACCCTAATCAGTTGATTGAACTCTTAACGCTAATTTCTATGCTACTTATCCTAAGTAGCTGAAATTTGGAACAGCACCTTTGTGAGACATGTAGAATATTATTTTCATCTGTCGAATCATCCCAATCTGCCGATTGAGCTCTTAATGCTAACTTAACTCTAAGCTCTCAATGCAAATAATCCTACGACGCTGAAATTTGGAACCAAACCTCTGTGAGAGACATGGAATAGGATTTTAACTAGCCAAACTCCCCCTCCCCTCCCAAACAACTGAGTGCTCAACGCTAATTTCTATGCTATTTATCCTACAAAGCTGATATTTGCACACAGCACAAAATGCTACTCACAGCGTCCTGAGGTCAGGCGCTATTTGGCAGAATTGAAATCGTTCCATAGACTGATCCTAGGCGCAGTTGATTCGCCCTCGCCTCTGGCCAATGTTCATTTTATGGTCCTCCGTCCTAGATCACGATCCGTAAGCCTCTTATAGATACCATTCTCTCCGACCTCTACCATCGGCCACTGTGCGGAATGCCAAGCTGCATTAAGTATGCACTCGAGCAGTCCCTGATTTAGACATTTTTTCTCAATCTCCTGCTGTGGTGCGTGGTAGGTTACTGTGTAATGTGGCGAACCTTTTATTGTGATAACAACTATTTCCAAAATCTTCGACCATGATGATTTATATTCGGATAGGTATTTCTTTTTCTTTTCTTTTTTAACACAGAATGTGTTTTAGCCATGGACTAACTAGCCGAAAATGGAACGCGGGATGGTAACGAAATGTGTGACGTACATGATTTTCACGTACAACCGAGCCGTTGGTAGGGAAATGGAACTTCCGCAATTTTAATCGCACAGAAATCGTTCACCATTCGTTGGAAAGCTCCTGATTTATCCAACCATATTATGTTAACTACTGCGAAGTGCGTGGCCATCAACCTGAGTTATGAGCATGGTTATTTGAATCAATTGTTTACACACAGATGATCATTCTCAATAATTGATATTGTCAACATGATTGCAACCGCTTGTAAATTTTCTTATGATTTTCACGTACAACCGAGCCGTTGGTAGGGAAATGGAACTTCCGCAATTTTAATCGCACAGAAATCGTTCACCATTCGTTGGAAAGCTCCTGATTTATCCAACCATATTATGTTAACTACTGCGAAGTGCGTGGCCATCAACCTGAGTTATGAGCATGAATAGTAAATGAATAGTAAACAATGACGCTTGTTTGGTTGTCACTTGGTTGCGCGACAACGCAAACACATTCTGTGTTTCAATAATTTCGTCCGAAGTATGTAAATAGAGGTAACCGGGGGTCCAGGGGGCTTGCCCCCTGGCGAGGCGCGGAGCGCCGAGTTTTTTTTTTTTTTTTTTTTTTTTTTTGTATTGATTATAAATTTGGACATTTGCATTTTTTGTTTAACTCACTTATATTGCATCATTATATTTACTATATATTAATGTCGTATTGGGCTAAGCCCGTATGAATAATAAATAAATAAATTTTGAATTGAACCTCTGTGAGCCAGGTAAAATATGATTTTCACTTGCCGAACCACCCGAATCAGCTGAGTGAAAACTCTACCTCCGTTCAAGCGTAGGACCTCCCCCCCGAAATCATTCTTTGTGAAACACTAATCTACTTAAACGAAAATGCGCTCAAAAGGTGTCTCACTAAGAGAGTACCGATTTGCAGTTTTGAAAGATAGGAATGTGTAGCAGTGCAACAAGGATTTTCAAAGTCGCATATTTGGAGTGTCTACCTAATTAAGTATGTCGAAGGCTGTCTATGAGATTACATTGGTGGAATGATTTAGGATTACCTGAAGATCCCCTCTGATCCGAACACAAAGCAATTAATTGATTAGGATCGGCCAGAACCTAAAACCTGTTCAATCATTAAAACTGCATCACAGCTATCCTACTGCGGATAGGGCGGGGACAAAAGTACGAGGCCGGGAGAAGTTTGATTGAAGTATTGAACAACTTTAATGTATATATCCGCCTGAGGCGTACGATTCGATCCCAATTCTTTCCGTGAGATACTTCAAAGTTTGTATTTCAATTTTTGTTGAGAGTTATTTTGTTCAGATTTTTTATTCAAACGTTGAGGCCAGTCCCCGCCGCAGGCGTAACTAGTACTCGGCTGGATACGGAGTTTCCTCCTAAGAAATGCGCATTTGAAACGACAGGTATCATTACGCCGCAAACGTATATGCCACCATATTTGTAAATACTGGAAAACCATTTTATAAATGCGAATCATAATAAAAGGTTTATTATTGGTTTTTCGTTAATAAAGAAATGATAAATCTATGTGTAATAATTATCAGTATTTACAAAGATTTCCCAGAGAAAACTGAATGAACCGTGCAGATATATTCAGCTTATATCATTATCATAACATTTTATTAGGTATTTAATAGTTTCACATCTTCAGGCCTCATATCAACATTATTCTTGCAGGCCAGAGTCGATTTGCGATTTCACAGTCGTGTTAACGATTTTTTTTTCTCCCGACACAGTGCTGGAGTGAGAACAGTCCTACAGTACTCCGGGTGATCTCGTTCGATTCATTGAATTTAATTCCGTCCCAATCAAACTACAGTTTTATTCGGACGGTTTTTGATATAGGTATTGATTTTTATTTTTATTTCACTATAACTATATGCCTCTTTAACTATATAACGCTTTTTACATTAAAACGGGGAACGGAACGATTTTTTTCTTCGATTATTGTAATCTACATATCGTAAAACGTAGGTACTTAACCAAAAAATTTGTCGAAGAGGTTTAAGGTTCTTTCCGTTTGTTTGTTTTTAGATAAATCACAAAGGTTCAATTTTGAGAGCAATATTTAAAAAAAAAAAAAAAAAATCCCAGACACTAGGTCTGCCCGAACCGACAGCCTTGCCAAACCAAGCACTATCTGCCTGGTTCCGGCACTCCTACCAGCCCTCAGGCACTGTCTGGGCCCGAGTGCTCCACACTCGGTAAGTTAGTCTGAGTCGCAGCCCCAGTCTGGCTTGGCATATCAAGTCAGGTCGATTACAAAGGTTTATATGCCAAAACGTTAGTTTTGTATTTTATCTGTGCAGCTTACAGAAGTTGGCTACCCTGATTATTACGAGTTGCGAAGGTTTAGCTCTTATAGCTCAGGTAAAGCGGTTACAATTTATTCAAATGCAATCAAATTCCTGTAAGGATATGTCGAGGAAAAAGACCTCTCCGCACCTTCACGATTTCTATTTAATACCTCCTACTCAATCCTTGAAGTTGATGAACACATCAAGATATATATGACCGGCCATTCACATTTCTATCTGGATTGGTTGTTCGAAAATTCGTCGGATTCGTTCCATTCCGGCCATTCTTCCTTCTCGCCAGCGCATGTTATCAGCTCTGAATACATGAATGTTTATTAGAACACGAATATTCATAACACACGAATACATCGATTTCCCATCCAAAGTCAAGTGCAATTGATTGTATAGCGAACGTACCAGTCTGGCAAAAGGCTGATCATATGTATCTAATAGAATATTACATGCATTCGGCAAAGAACGTCACCACCGATTCACATATTAGTGAATTCATGGTTAGTTAATCAGCACCTCAATTTTCTGATAATAATTTATTAGTGCACTGGCAAGGTAAACGTCAAGTGAAGAACATTAAACCTCACCAATGTTGTCGGGGTACAAAACAAGGCAGTACAATTCAAACTCCATCTTTAAGTGTCTTATGATAAATATACTTTAAAATATGATAAAAAATTCCTGGCTTTTCTAAGTGTTATTGATGGTAGCACGTTTTTCTTCTCCAGAATGTTAAATTGAATCTCTTGTAGAAGTGTATGCTGTTTGCAACAATGTTCGAATAAAAAATCTTCAAAGACGCTCAACGAAAACTGAAGGAGAACCCCGGAGTGGCGCATGGAAGGATTGGGATTGAGTAGGATGTTTGAGGAAGATTGGCAACCTATGAGAGAAGCAGCTACCGCCCGACAAGCCATTCCAAACCTTCCCCGCCACTTGGGCGTATACTTGAAAGTATGGCAGGAGCCTGTAGGACCTAGCACTTCAGTGCCTTCAATCAACCCTCTCTCTACTTCATCATTCCGTCCTCGTCTTACCTTCCTATAGACCCATCATCTTCGTAGGAAAAGGAGTAGGGGAGGGGGTATCTCTTCTCCTACCGCTTCTCCCTTTCCGACAACTTCCAATTCACTCAACTTTTTTTTTCCTTTCCCTTTTATCTACGAAGCGGGTTCTGGAGACTCTCTTGGACAAAGAGCTTTCACGTACACTCCTTAACCTTGGGTAGGAACAATGTTACAAAAAGTGGATGACGCTTAAACCAATCATAGCGAAAAAGAGCAGAGTTAGCAAGGTAGCTCTTTTAGTAGTACCCAAGGAACCCAATGAACCCACGCTATATCCCCTGAGTGTTTCTAATCACGATACAAACTACATCACTAGCGACGAAGTTGTAGAAAACCACCAATGAGTATATCGTTAGTTAATAAAAACGTTGTTTATTTATTGGAAATTCCCGAATACCTTCTGTTTTCTTCATCCTAATCCTGAATTAATGTCATTTCAAAACCGCATATTGCGAGCGAAGATCACGACAAAATTTTTATCAAGTAATTCCGCTCAAATTTCTAAGACAATTGAAGATTGAATGTAAAATACTTTTCTACCAATAACGCCATTGTTACTTCAATAATAAATAGCTACTGTACACGTGTAAATGTGAAATAATAATAAACAGACGAAATTTCCATGCGACGTCAGTGAAATTATCAGGGACTACTCAGATATCGCTGTAATATACGAGGTCCTGTATGCGAAATATTGCTTGAGATCATGAATGGCTGCATAAGGTTTCTTTATTCGGACAGTTCAGATTATAACAAATAATATGTTTAAATTCGATTATTAACTACCAAAAAAATGTAGATATTTTACATTTTTGAATATTGATCTCCCTGAAGAAGGAGGGGAGAAACGTTGGAGTTTAATTTAAAAAAAAATCAATTTAAAGACAGGAGGCCTTTTTTATAAATATTTTCATGAATGGCTACTGCACTTTTGAGAATCCAAACTGCTCCAAAAGTTCAGGCTTGATTAATATTTAATCATATACCATAATATATAATCCACTATAAATTGTTTCCTGCCTCATTATTGAAGGCCATGCATTATCATTACCTATTAGCAAAACAGAAAGTTTCCACTGTTGACTATTCGTTAGCCATCATTCCTGGTAACTGGAATTTAAAAATCGCAGCTCTCGACGGAGAAATCCTTCAAAATAAAGAAGCTAAAATCGACGGCAGAGAGAAACGAGGTAGAGGTGGCGTTTTAAGGTAATGGGATAAGGTGTGGGGCCTCACAGCTTTTCGCGGGTTTTCCCTGTTAATCTTGAGAAGCACAACTAATGTCCTGCCAGACCGATGAATGACTGCTCTTCCTACAGGTTTAAATCCTCTCTCGTTTAAAATCCCAGGCTGAACGCTAAAAGGGATCTGGAGGAAGTTTAGGTGCTCCAGCAATCAAGCATCCGAGCCTCCTGCTCTAGTCAGGTGCTCGAAGCAAGTTGAGAGTTGGGTGTTGGGCGTAGGCGATTATCCAATTAAGCGCACGTTGAATACGATGTCGTATAATGTAGCAAACTCGCTAACCAAACACAGCTCACTTACGTATGCAAATTAATGAAAGTAGGCACTAACCTTCCTGGTCGGTTGTGTTGGAAAATTTATTTTGACAACGGATTTACTTCCTCAACTAGGTGTCAATGCAGAAATGCTGAACCGCGAAAGCACTCAGTATCACTTGCACCACTTTTCCGGATATTCGGTAAATCACTGCAAGAAAAACATGTTCCCAATTAGTTTACGAAAGCGTTGTTAAAAATGGCACCTTGTGAAATTCAGTACCTCGAATATATAGCATTTCCAAATGAATTCGTCTTTTTACAAAATGAATTCGTCCATTTACAAAATGAATTTGTCCTTCATAAAGAGGGACCGATTCTTGAAGGTATCTTAGTAACGACAGTGTCTGGGGCACAGGAAAACGGTGGCGGTCGAAATGCAGTATTTATGCAAGTGTGTGAAAATCATCTCCCCTGCCATCTACGCACATCATACACAAATTACTGTTTGCTTTGTGATGCATATGCTTTCCCTCATGCCTAGAGCAGCGTCAGGGCAGCCTCTGCATTGAGGGGGGGGGGGGGCCGCAAATTATTACACAGAGGTTTATTATTTCTGTATTGATAGAATTAAATAACACTTACCTCAAAAGTTATCGAGATCTCGATTTTTTCAATATTTCAGCCCTTGATTACCACCCTTTATGGTTGATCAAAATTATGCCAATGTTACTGGTACATATCCTGCCAATGTATGATTTTTCAGCCAAATTTCCAGTAGTTTTGGAAAAAAGCTCTGGACGGTTTTAAGATTCATACTTATGCATCTTTAAAGGTAAACCAACTAATTATGAGGGGTATTACCCCCCCCCCCCCCCCCCCCCCCCTATGTTGATTACAAAAGTTCATTATTGAAAATAATAAACCAAAACTCTAAAATTCGTGGCTCTGTATGAATTTCTTGCAAACATTTTGCAAATTTCTTGTGTCAATTCCTTGAAACGTTGTAAATTTTTTCATTACATCTTTATTAACTATGCAATTCAATGCAATAAATTATTATTTTTCGAAAAAGGGAAAGGTATTTGCATATTATTTTCTGATTGCCTTCAAGATTTTGTCCCTCTTTTTGAAGGACGAATTCATTTTGTAAAAGGACGAATTCAATTTGAAAAAGCTAGATTCGTGGCACGTGCAAAGAGGATGAAGACTGAATATGACGTAGGATGAACCCAACTTTGACGTAAATCTCTTGGTAAATGATATAAATTGTGATGAAAATAGAATGAAAACATTAAAAATACAATCATTTATCAATATTACCCCCTTCTTTTACCCCTAAGCTTAATGAAATTTGATTATTCCTGAATAAATTTGTTTCGAAACTAGACCAAATTCTTATTTGAAGTGAAAAAAAAAAATTGTGAAAATTGGTTTTGAGAAATTGTAACCTGGGAAGTGTCGACAACAGTTGACGGAAAAAAAACGGATTTTTTCTCATTATGCTTTTCCTACCTAAGTTCACGAAGTTGAAAATACTGAACTAAAAAAAGGTTCGAAAAAAAATTGATCTCGAAAATTAGATGAGGATTGTGGCCAGAATAGCTCCGACCAAATTTGTCACACATATTTGGTTTCTTCATGGATATGGTATTAGAATGATCTAAAATAGATTTGTATGCGGCTATTTATTTATTTTAGCATGGAACCAGGCACGTAGCCAGAGGGGGGGTCCATGGGGTCCGGACCCTCCCCGAAATTTTTGATGAATTAAAAAATTATTCATGGTTAGGGTAGTTAGGGTCTAGCACGAACTAACAACAGAGAATATTCGTCTGATGTGAAATTCTTCAGATATTATTTTTATAATACTCATAGGTTCTGCTACTAGCTCCAATATGTAGAGGTAAGATTTCGGTACACGGACATGGGTCATGTATACGACATTAAAGACATATCAACGCCTCTAGCACTATACCTGAACGACCCGTGTAAGCCTTGCCGTGTAGCAACTCTTCATATCTTTCAGCACTCCAAATTTTTATTATGGTGTTCAGAAGCCTTCTGACATCTTCCCCTGAAGAGATTCCTTTCTCTCTCTGGAGGGCAGTACTACATAGGAAGAAAATTCTCTCCGAATCTCGTATTCCCTCGGCTAGCTCTTTCACTTCTTCAGCAAGGAGTGACACGCCGACCGCTCCCTGAGGTAACTCGTACTGCTTTCCTTGCAGACGCATGGCTCTCTGCTACAGCATGTCCCATCTTAATGTGGTCCAGCCTCCTGGAGAATTTAACATCCCGTCCCCGAAGCCTCTTATGAAATAGTTTCTGAATAGGATCAGCATTTGTATTGATATTATACTTTGAGTACCACGGTTGGTATTCAGGTTCGCAATATTTGGATCTCTGGAGCGTATATGTAGAGTGAGTTCTCTTCTTGTAAATCCTCTAGAACAATGGGGACATTGGGTTGCATTGTCTCTTTGACTATTCACCAAGGTATCATCCATGTTACTGAGCTACATAATTACGTTGCTCCAACGATATCACAACAATAACAATAATTAAGTTAACATTTTTGGAATGAGTGAATGAGACAGAATTTGGCTCTCAACTTCGAAGTAGGAATTTGAAGAAGTATGACTGGTAGTGTGAACCTGTCTGGTACGGTTTCCATCAATTTTCGCTATTAAAAAAAAAAAAAAAAAAATCGAGATCTGACGCTTCGAAAATCGATTTTCTTGCGGAGTGGAAATTCACACAACACATCACCATCCGTTCCGGGATTAGAAAATTCATAAATTTACTTCATGGGATCTTGCAGTCTATGGGAAATTTATCTATCCTATGTGCGTCACGGGGTTCTGTATTCCGCCCCACACTCCTCACAATATCCTACGGGGAGAATGTTTCCTAGATGTGTTCCTAACTTTTACGTTACGGAGATCCTGCAGTACCTTAGAAATTAAGATTAGAAAAATACCTTAGAAATAAGATGGGTAACGAACACCTTTCTCATTTGACCATGGTGTCAATTCATTATCCACTGTCGTTCGCGGCTGATAACGTGCTGGATTGGATGTCTTTAAAAGCAAACAGAAAAATCTTATTATTAACATTTTATGATCAACTAAATACCTAAAAATTGAACTTTTATTGTTGTATAAAGATCAAGATTTATCATGATTGTAAAAAATTGTTTTAACTGCCACCTAAAATCCTTATTATGTACCTGCCTATTAAATATTTTTGCCTTATTAAAGATAGTACTTCATCATGTTTGTAAAACATTTCTTCTCCTGTGACTTAAAATTCGTACTTTAAAATTTATTGAAATGGGAAGAGAGCCGGTGGGCGAGGGGGGGGGGGGGGGGATCTGGACCCTCCCCAAGGCAAAATCCTGGCTACGTGCCTGCATGGAACATGCTTTAGCCTTGGACTAACTAGCAAAAAACGTTACGTGGATACGTCACGAAATTTTTTCTTTTGATTTTCACGTACAACCAAGCCGTTGCTGGGGAAATGAAACTTCTTTAGTTTTCACCGGACAAAAACCATTCCTCACTCGTTGGAAAGCACTCGATTTATCACGCATTTCTTTCGTTATTGTTCTTCTATTTGTCGTAGTTTTATACTTATTTATGTTATAAATGGATATAGTAAACAATGCCGCTTCATTTGTTGTCACTTGATTGAGAAGTTAATCTTGGTTATAGTAATAAATTGTAGACGCGCATCATAACAGAAAATTACCTACCTGAATACTCTGTTCTAAATTCGATTAGTAAAACTTTTATGTCGTAGTTTTAAATTTATTTACATTTACGAATTAGCGGGAGAAAGCATGTTCCATGTTTTAGCATTTTAGCCGAAGGCTCGAAGCGGAAAGCAACCGGGGGCCCAGGGGGGCGAAGCCCCCTGGCGGTGTCAAGGGGCGGTGCCCCTTGCGAGGCCCGAAGAGCCGAGTTTTTGCCATAAAATTGTT